>OY804594.1:18744938-19152993 GCA_963680895.1 Fragum sueziense
TTACAAACCGTATCATCCGAAAGGAAACATCAAGGCAAGAGAAAAAGGAAAGAATGCAATACTTAATAAATACTTAATAAATGATCAACATTTTTACGTTTGATTAAATATTTCCGTGAGATATAGCCTACCAATATTAAAATTTTGTTATAACTAATTCTAATGTGCTGTTTGATTAAAGAATGTTAGCATTCAGCAAACACCTTGCGTTTTTACGCCTTCTGTGCTTCAAGCCCTTTTCAATTCGATCAAATATTATCAGAACAATAGAAAATTATCGAAAAATGTTGTGCTTTGTGATTACCCGCCGTAGGTATTGATGATCTGATTCCATTCATATTGATTAGGATCTATGTATATCGCTCATGCATGGTGGCTACAAGTCCTGCAGAAGTTATTAGAGGACAATAAGGATCAAGATCAGAATGCCTCTATACGCAGGCTGATCCGGGTCCATATTGGTCTGAAATGCTACAACGATACAAAGATCCCTTTTCCAGATCCCGCCCCTTTAATGTTTGCTCAAAATTTACACGAGGATAAATACATCTTGTATTCTGACAAATAAAAATGACGAATGGCCAGCAAAAAGGAGAAAATTGCATGCTTCTAAGATTAATCCATTTACCAAGCAAAAACGTTCCAATTCCAAAGTTGTTGTGCTGACCGTAATGTAAATAATGAAGACAAATGCATTCTATGTGTACATAATAGCACAGAGTATGTTGAGGTAAAAGGAGAAAATGCATGTTGTTATAAGTGGTTTTCCCTTTTTGACTCAATGCTTTGGCAAGCTTTATTATGAGGGACTTCAAATCCAGGCCCCGGTTTCTCGAAAAAACTTAAGTACGTTCTCATGCTCAAATCTGAGCACCGTGCTCAAATCGCACGAACACCACGTGAACTTCAATCGAATACCCTTCAACGTTGGAGAATATTCCTTTGAAGTTGAGCATGTTCTCATGAGTATATACTTAAGGTTTTTATTCGAGAAACCGGGGCCAGGTTTTGTTTGGAAAAGGGTTAATGTAAGTGTACGGGTTTATGTCACATGGCATTTACCATGTAATCCTTTCACAAATAAACAACAAACAGAAACAACAAAAACAGAACAACAAAAACAAAGCAACAAAAGCAAATAGGAATATCCAGATCATAACTACAGAATGAAGATAAACAACTGCTTAATTTTCATCTAGTATAGCTCATGATAAATGACATGGCAGAGCATCTCTATCGATTAGATAGAGATACTCTGCCGGGTCACATATCGTGCACTATAGAATAATAAAATTATATAATTATGGATCAGAGGATTGTAGAGTAGACGGGAGGGCGTAATGGCTTTTCAATTTGCATAATGTCATGCATTATGCTGACCAAAGTCTGTGTTATTGGTACTCATTTGAATCGTTCAAATAATTTCTTATAACATTGCGATTGACATTTTGTTGCTTTAAATAAAGTTTTGGCGAATTACGAATTATATATATCATACAACTTTGAACTAGCATACGAACAAAAGAAAAACATTAAGTGTAAAAAAATCCCCATTTCATTGCTCATCTATAGTATACAATTTGTTGTTTGGAAAAGGGTTATGAATACCAGTTGCCGTCAAGACAAATCTGTCATTTCCCACACACAAAAAACAACATCCACAGAAAAAGTCGGGTAGAACAAATATTTCTCCGACATATCAAGGTTAGAAACATTGGCGTCCTACATCTGGATACCTTTCTTAGAACAAAGCTTGAGATAGAATGGGGTGATAGCTTTTTGAAAGTTGATTGTTTATCAAACCCTATGTTGTGGGCACTCATTTAAATCGTCCTAACAAGACGATTCAAATGAGTTCCCACAACAAAGGGTTTTGATTTGAAATAACAAACATTAAATGGCTTTATCCCCTCTAATATGTTGTTCTGTCAGAGTCTCACGTATTGTCTCATTGTGGATTCTATAGTACATTGTCAAATTTAATTATGGTAGGCCTAGTCCACCCCGTCGTTAACATTCGTTTGTAATTCGAGGTTATTCGGCCGACGTTATAGGCATTCGGTAACGGAACGTTCCACAGCCGAATGTTTACGACGTCACCTGAATAATTCCGACGTCGCATAAATCTCATTAGGGCTAGACTAACTTACGCCTTAATTGGTCTCAGAAAAAAAGGGGCCACTATTTTGTGCCATTATAGAACATATTGGATCCAGAACCGTTTGTTACTAAGTGAAGTCGGACCAGTCTCCATTCTGCTCTCGTCCTCTTAGAGCTACATTTAACGAAATAGCTTTTGACATTTTCCACAATATTTTCTACTATACGACCGACAGATGCAAAATTAACTCAACTTGAAACTGTCATCTGCAACATCTTTGAATTTGGAACAGTCTAAATTGTTCCGTCTCTTAACCCTTTTCCAAACGGCAAATGTTTAAAATTTCCATTTCAAAAGCTGCTGCAGACGACAAATGGACCTTGTTTAAGATAGAATTTGTGTACAATATAGCACAGAAAATATTGAGACAAAAGGAGAAATTGCTGGTTACCAGCAGTTTCTCCTTTTGTCTCAATGTTTTCCCATTCATTTCTCCAAGGGACGTCAAAACCAAGTCTTGTTTTGGAAAGGGTTAATAGGTTAATAGGTTTTATCTATTCTATTTCCAGGATGACAAAGCCGAAGCTCCGTGTGCTGATCTGCGGTGGTGGTAATGGGGCTCATACCCTGGCCGCCACAGCGTCCACGATCGAGGGTATCGAGGTAAACATAATGACGTTGTTCGCGGACGAGGCGGACAGATGGAACAACATCTTAGGTGACGACAGCATCCTTGTCGACGTCACGTACAATGACGGTAAAACTGGCGAACTACGTGGACGACCGCGACTGATTACGAAGGACCCCGCGGCGGCAATGGAGGGAGTTGACGGCGTGTTTTTCGTCGTGCCAGCGTTTGCGCATCTGCAGTACTTCACCACGATCGCGCCTTACGTCAAACCCAACACCGTTATCGTAGGTATGCCCGGACAAGCTGGGTTCGAATTCCAGGCACTCAAATGGCTAGGGGTTAATGCGGACAAATGTGCGATCATCAGTCTGGAGTCCTTACCGTGGGCATGTAGAATTCTTGAGTTTGGACGAAAAGTGCAGATTCTGGGCTTCAAAGAGACATTGGGCTCTTCGCTGATCATGGGAAAAGGAGACTACAAAATGCCTCCACTAGAAATGGCACAGGCAGTCCTGGGTGAGAAACCTGTCTTAAAACAAACACAAAACTACATAGCAGTAAATTTGATGGCAAAGTCCATCATACATCCGCCGCTTATGTACTGTAAATGGCGGAACTGGGACGGGAAACCATTAGAGGAAGCTCCATTGTTCTATCAGGGCGTGGATGACGAGCAAGCCGGGTACCTGTCCAAGGTCAGTGACGAAATCATAGAAACAGCCAATGAAATTCATCGACAGCGACCGGAACTTGACATGACTGACGTCATCCATATTTTCGACTGGTACAAGATCTATTATCAAGACCAAGTCGAGGATAAGACCAACCTTAAGACATGCATGCAGACGAACAAGGCGTATGATGGACTAATCTATCCAATGAAGAAGGAAAATGGCGGACTGGTTCCCAACTTTGAATACAGATACACGTCCGAGGACGTGCCGTACGGTTTGGTTGTGATGAAGGGGATTGCGGCGTGTGCCGGCGTCAAGACGCCAACCATGGACGCCATTATCACGTGGGCACAGGCGAAACTGGGCAAGGAATATATCGTCGGTACTGAATTGAAGGGTAAGGATTTACAACTAACCAGGGCACCACAGGCGTACGGATTTACAACATTGGCTGATCTATGTAAATAAAACCATGACGAACAAGGAAATCATGTGACAAAAAATGTTCACTTCTTATCTTTTCAACAAAAACCTCGTAATGCATCTTGTTTTAAACTGCATTTGCGAAGTGTTTGTAACAGGGACTTGCAAAAAGTCTTTAATAATTTTGACACGTGACATATATTTGATTTGATTCGAATTAGAAGAGACGAAAAATATCAAGGAATTTCAAGGTGAGGTGGATCTCTAAACAGCAATCGAAAAAGATAGGCTAAAATCAAATTTGTGACAAACGGTAAAACTGTTTGTGGATGTATCCGAAGCCTAGTCGGGATGGAATAAAAACGTTTAACAATATCGACGTTTTGATGTAATAATGCCGTCACTTGTTTTCCTACTGTAGGCATAAGAATAAAGAACAGAATAACGAACAAGGCACGTCAATATATTCCAAGCATTTTAAAAAAAAAAAAATTAAGTTGTGAGCGCAATGCCAACAAATGAATTAATTCAAAATTTATTTTGATAAGATTAATTTGGGAAAATAGGAATAATTATTTATTTCCGTTTTAAACTTTTTCCACTGAACAGCATTATGTTTTTATGTTTATAATTATTTTCCTTTTCTTTATGTAATTTTCACAATTCAACCATTTACCTTTCCTATCTGTACATGTATGTATTTCTGTATATTTTGTACTGTGTTTTTATGCATATGATTAAAAGAATCTATCTTATAATGTAAATTGTGTCGCATGTCGTTTTCCAGTTTCTCAGACGACAATTTGATTAATATTTAACCTATTACCAAACGGCAATAATTTAGACTAGTCCAATTTCAAAGATATTACAGACGACAATTTTAAGTGAATGGAATTTCACAATTCTTAGTGTTTTGGCAAGAAAACATTGTGGGAAATGAAGAAATTGCTTTTCGAAAGCAATTTCTTCATTTTCCACGATGTTTTCCAAAGTCTGTATCTTGTTTGGTATCAATAGGCGTCACTGTGTAGTAATGGGTTAAGGGACCTTTTCTAGGTTGTCGCACATGCATGCAGGTTAAACTGTATTCAAGAAACCTCATATGAATTGCCCCAGCAGTGCGGGCAGATCATTTCTGTCCAACGAAAATTCGAATGAAGTTTATCTAGTCCTTTTGCGTTAACCCATTACCAGACGGCAAAATTAAAATTGTTCCAAATTCAAAGATGTTGCGTTGCAGGCGACAATTTCATGAGAATGAAATTTTACATTTGTTTGTCTTTCTGAGAGGAAAATCATTGTGGGAAATGAAGAAATTGCTGGTCACAAACAATTTCTTCATTTTCCACAATGATATCTCAAGCTTACCTCTTGTGGGGCGTCAAGAAGTGTCATTACATGGGAACGACTTAAGGTAGCTTCATACAATCAACATAACGCTGCTTTTCAACGAAATCCTCGTAACTGCAGCTTAACACAAGCTGCAGTTACGAGATTTTCGTTGAAAAACGAAGATATCGTTGGTTATGTTAAAAAGTCGTACACTCTGTAACTATAGCTTGAAGAAGCTGTAGTAACAGTGTTTTTGAATGCGACTGACGATACGCGTACATCCAGTGACCACCCACTTTGTCTGCGTATCAATAGGGAACGATTTTATCCAGTTAACAGTGACGTAATTTCGGATAAACAAACATTTCCGTCGGTGTTGTTATAAAATCTCGTAACTACGGCTTTATTTAAGCCGTAGTTACGAGATTTTATATCAACACCAACGGTTTACCAAAACATAACAATAAACCCAGTCTATTTTTAGCACAAAATTCATTGCTATCGTCACTGAAACAGCACTTATGGATACGCAAGTAGCAGACAAAAGTTATATTAATGATTGATAGTTGTTTTAAGTTCGGCCAAGTCCACAGGGTCAAAAGTTCACAAGTATTCACCATTAATAAGTGCGTCTGGCCTTGAAATGACCAGGGCCCATTTACACCTATAAATGGCCTTCGAAAAACACACCCTTTATACTCTAAGTCCCTTGTATATTCGTATCACATCGATTGGGAAGCATAACTTACCTCGTAGTTTGCAACCGCGTTCAGTTTGAAAACTGTTTTCGCTTAAATGTCTGAAGAAACCATGGGATTCGGTGCAGAGTGACTGCACAAACGGTGCACTTTGTCTCGTGAAAAATCATAGAGTAAAGCTGGGAACGATTTTATTGTGCTAACCGTGACGCAATTTCGAACAAATAAGTAACATTTCGTCTAAGTTGTCTTAAAATCTCGTAACTACGGCTTGATTCAAGCCGTAGTTACGAAATTTTATAACAACACCGTCGGTTTATCAAAACATAACGTTAAAGCAAATCTATTTTTAGCACAAAATTCATCGCCATTAAACAAAATAACCATGAAGCGGACGATGTTTCGGAGAGAACGCTTCCCAAAAGCCACGTGGTTTATACGCCGTTTACTCGTTGATTGATAGAGTTCTAACGCAGCTTTCAACTATATGGTCATACCATGGCGGCTGGACCACCTAACCACGGATTCCTGTCATTTCTAATACCAGTACTACAACAACATGCTTACCGAGCCCCATGCTGCTCGCCCACATAAGTAACCGATGATCAAATCATTGGTGGGCGTTAATTTTGCCAGAAAAGACATTTGCCGCATTCTGACATCGAACCCGGGACCTCATAAGTTCGATACCCGGCTGTGGGAAATACCCTTTCTGACAAAATTGTCACCCACCAATGGGTTTGAAATCGTTAACCTAAGTGGGCGAGCAGCTGGAGGCTCGGTAAGGGTATTGTGGTAATACTGGTTTGAGAAACAACAGGAATCCATGGGTAGGTGCTCCAGCCGCCGCGATATGACACTGGTAGTTGAAAACGGCGTAAAACCCCAATAAACTCAACCTTATAAGTGATCTCGAGTCCTTTGAGCTACCACTTCGCCATGGCTTCCGCAAAGCAACATTCCTCGCGTGAATGGTACCCACTTTTGCTAAGTTTACCTGCGTTTATGAAATTAAACTGCAAGAACATTTATTTAACCCTTTCCCAAACGGCCAAAGTTTGGATTTTTCAATATGAAAGCTACTGAAAACGACAAAATACCGTTATATGTTGTTAAAGATAAGATTTGTGTATGATATAGCACAGAAAATATTGAGTCAAAAGGAGAAACTGCTGGTTATCAGCCGTTTCTTCTTTTGTCTCAATGTTTTTCATAGTAATTTCTATTAGGGACGTCAAAACCAGGTCTTGTTTGGGAAAGGGTTAAGCAAACGCCGTTTACCGAAATGACAATGAATTTTGAGCTGAAAATAGAATGGATTTGCCGTTATGTTTTGATACGCAGTCGGTGTTGTTAAAACATCTCGTAACTAAGGCTTGAATCTAGCCGTCAAATCAGGTCGTCCTCAGACTGGCACGTTGTAGACTTCTCCAATCATCTACAGTTGACACTCGTTGTGTCGAAGTCAGAGGGGCCGTCAAAATACCTCGACATATCCGGGTTTCGACTCATCCGATTTTGTTAGACTTCTAGAAAGTTGATATTTGACCGTTTTTGAAACTTACCAGGTACAATTATAAATGAAATATAGTAGGAAAAGGAAAGGAATTGCTCGTGTCGAGCAATTTCTATCCTTTTCCTACTATATTTCAATGGCTATATTAAGTTCGAAATTATTTTTTTTTGAAAAAAATATGTCAATCTATAAGGACGGGACCAGATTTGAACTTCGACTTAAGCGAAAAATTGACTTATACGATGTCGACATAACGAGTGTCGACTGTATATTCATCATGCATGATCCAAGCTCGTCAGGAGTAGCTGATCCTGCATCCTGCATCAAAACGTCCACCATGGTTTTGTTGGGGCGTCCTCTGTTCCTCTGTCCATGCTGATAGGTCCAAAGCACCACTTTGCTAGCGGGCAGCTCTGTGTCCTTGTGGAAATGCCGGCTAGCCCCATCCTTCAAAAACCTATCTTGTCTGTGAGTTGTGGGACTTTCTGATATAGTGCATCATTCCCAATGTGCTCACCTGGGCTTACGTTCAAGTAAATCAAGCCGTAGTAACAAGATATTATTGAACAGAAGTAACCTTGCGCTCATTATTGTCAATATTGCAGACGATTACGTTTGTTTATAAATGTTCATAGCGCACGGTCACTTCGGTTTAACAATATCATAACAGCACCCACGAAATACTAGCTTTTGTCCGAAATTACGCCACGGTTAGCCCAGTAAAATCGTTCCCTATTGATGTCTGGAATGACAAGGTAATAAATAGAGATTCCCAGTTGTTCAACCAGTGACCTAGTATCCCTCTCTAAAATAGGACTTGATGGGGAATCACGTGGTATAACAACTACGACAGTTGCAGATAATCTTAAATGAATATATTATTAACATACGTGGCTGTTCTGAATTTGATTTGAATCAGAAATGATGTAAAATGTAAAATCATTTGTTGAAGGTGAAAGATGTGGAACAGCACCAGATCAGACAGTAAGTCGATGTTTTTCAACAAAAATCTCGTAACTGCAGTTTGTTTTAAAGTGACATTTCACAATTATTTTTACATAAATTTTAATTTTATTCTATCTGAAAGAGCTTGTTTCTTATGAAAATTCTGAAAATTTCAAGCCAAAATATTGAACCGTTTACGAGAAATATATATTTTGTGCTAAAATCAAACAAATTGTTGTGGACAACAGTCCAGTTTTATAAAGAATTTGTCATTTCTGTCTCAACTTTAAAGGCGTATTTTTCGCTTATAAATAACAACTTCAAAAAACTGATAGCATTTCTACGCATTAGAATAATCAATCTTTGCACCAAGACATACTTTTAAAAAATGAAATAAATGTGAAATGTCACTTTAAACTGCAGTTACGAGGTTTTTGTTGAAAAGCGACAAAGTACTGTTACGACTAGCATATTGTTAAATAACTTTTGCATCATGTGTTGTTTAGACGATCCAATAAACACTGCAAATCTATACAATTTTTCTTCTTTAAAAGAGTAATTATATACTTTAGATAGTGTTGTAGTAGTTGTTGTCTCTTGAATTCATTGATTCATTGTCGTGTATGGGCTTGTTGTCAAAATTAAAGAAATCTGTAAGAACATGGAGAGAAAATGTGAAAACGTTAATAAAAATTTCCCCTTTTTCCGTCTACTTTTTCATGTTCTGTTCGCTAAATGTTGGTTAACTTAAAGTGACATTTCAGAATTATTTTTACATAAATTTTACTTTTATTCTATCTGAAAGAGCATGTTTTCTTATGAAAATTCTGAAAATTTCAAGCCAAAATATTGAACCGTTTACGAGAAATATATATTTTTGTGCTAAAATTAAACAAATTGTTGTGGACAACAGTTCAGATTTATATAGAATTTGTCATTTCTGTCACAACTTTGAAGGCATATTTTTCGCTTATAAATAACAACTTCAAAAAATGATAGCATTTCTATGCATTAGAGTAACCAATCTTTGCATCAAGACATACTTTTAAAAAATGAAATAAATGTGAAATGTCACTTTAATATTCGTCATGGAGGGTGCATTTCATTCTAATATGTGATTCGTTGGAGAAATATCCGGATGAAAAGACCATGTAAACGTGTGATCATGGGTACACTTTATAAATTAAATTAGTAAATAGAAAAATCCTAGAGGGGAAAGAATTCGTCGACAAGAAACAATATTTTCCAAAAACAAGCTTTCTAAATCTCTAGGAAATGGAAGCAACTCCTACTTAAATAGTTTTGCTATGAATAACGGAATTGTCTCCCTTTGTTTTGTATACTTAATAGAGGCAAGACATTCCTATCAATTGAACCCTCATTCTAAAATGATGCTCTTTTAACCCTATCCCAAACAAGACCTGGTTTTGACGTCCATAGTAGAAAAGGCATGGGAAAACATTGAGGCAAAAAAAGAAACTGCTAATAACCAGCAGTTTCTCCTCTTGCCTCAATATTTTCTTACCTATATTTTACACAAATCCTTTCTTTTTCAAATGTCCATTTTGTCGTCTGCCGTAACTTTCAAATTGGAGCACCCTAAAATTTTGCCATTTGAGAAATGGTTAAAAAAGGAACAGTAGACATTATTTATTTAACTAATTAATTTTATGCTTGTAAACTATACTGAGTGTCTGCATTACTTCATACAGTGAAATCAAGATCTAGAATGGTACAGTCGACACACGTTATGTCGACATCGCATAAGTCGATTTTTCGCTTAAGTCGAAGTTCAAATCTGGTCCTGTCCTCATCAATTGACATAATTTTTTCAAAACAAAATAATTTCGAACTTAATATAGCCATTGAAATATAGTAGGAAAAGGATAGAAATTGCTCGACACGAGCAATTTCTTTCCTATTCCTACTATATTTCGATGATAATTGTAGATCTACTTGATAAGTTTCAAAAACGGTCAAATATCAACTTTCTCGAAGTCTAACAGAATCGGATGAGTCGAAATCCGGATATGTCGAGGTATTTTGACGGCCCCTCTGACTTCGACACAACGAGTGTCAACTGTATATCATTCACACCTATTAAAGCAAGTAGCACAAAATAACAACTTAGAAAACACATTTGTGACCCGTCGAGCTATAAAAGGGACCTTATCGGGTGTGTGAAAAATATCGACCCTAGTCAGTCTGCGCAGTCCGCGCAGCCAGACTAGGGCCGACACTTTTCACTTGTATGTACTTTTTGTATATCTGGAATGTTTTTCCTATCTTACTATACGTTAATTTTTCGAATACAGTATCTGATTTACCTGTGCTGAGTCTGAAAAGTTTGTCTGGATTTTTGGTATTCGGATAAGGTCCCTTTTAGCGTGACGGGTCACAATTTTCCATAAAGCCAATCGAGATGGCTATGAAAAGCATCAAGAGCACCATTGGTCACAATTTCCATATCTATATCTTGCACACAGACAGTAATTTTCGTCTTATCTAGATAACTGACCAACATCTCTAACTGGAGAAGAATTCGGACTGGATCTTTAACTGCGAGAATTCTACATTCAATTATCTTATATAATAAATAGTATATGTGTACATGTCAAAGAGCTTAATAGAGCATGAAACCCCCAAGAACAATGCAGATAATCAACATTCCAGAAGGCCCATTGAGATTGCTTGGAAAGGTGTCAAACGCTCCATTGGTCACAATTTCCATATCTATATCTTGCACACAGACAGTAATCCTCGTCTTATCTAGATAACTGACTAACATATCTAACTGAAAAAGAATTCGGACTGGATCTTTAACCTCGAGAATTCTACATTCCTCGTTGTACAGATATTCTGAATGATACAGCTCTACTTGAGGACAGAAGAACATTTTATCCATAACTATAAAGTGGCCGGAGAAAGTGGTTTTAATGTTTGTTGTCGTCGTTATCATTAGGATTTGGGAGTTTGTAAGTATTACAGAAACATCCTAAATAAGAACACCAGGTCGAAATAATATTGTTGTTGTGAAAAAGGAAAGTGCTTTCACCAAAATAAAGTCCCGTCCAGAATATTTGACCATAAAATCGTGAAAAATAAAGGAATCGTCAATTCAAAGATCTGTTACTTTCTTAACTGATTGCGAAAATAACAGATCTTTGATTTGGCGATTTTTTATATTGAATTGTTTAACATTCATGATGGATCACTATGACGAAAGCTTGGTTTACTTTAATACACTAATTTCATAAATAGTGTACATATATCAAAGTATCTTAATAACACATAAAAATTCCAAGAACAATGCAGACACTCAACTTTTCAGAGGGCCAATTGAGATAGCTAGGAAAGGCGTCAAGAGCTCCATTTGTCACAATTTTCAAATATGTATCTTCAACACAGACAGTAATCCTCGTCTTATCTAGATAACTGACCAACATCTCTAACTGAAACTTTAACCTCGAGAATTCTACACTCAATTAACTTACGTATGTCATGAATAGTATACATATAAATACACGTCAAAGACTTTAATAGAGCATGAAACTCCCAAGAACAATGCAGATAATTAACTTTCCATAAAGCCAATCGAGATTGCTAGGAAATGTGTCGAGTGCTCCATTGGTCACAATGTCCATGTCTATATCTGCCACACAGACAGTAATCCTCGTCTTATCTAGATAACTAACCAACATTTCTAACTGAAAAAGAATTCTGACTGGATCTTTAACCTCGACAATTCTACAGTCCTCGTCGTGCAGATATTCCGAATGATACAGCTCTACTTGGGGACAGAAGAACATTTTATCCATAACAATAAAGTGACCAGAGAAAGTGGTTTCGGCACGATAAAGCGACGTCCATTTTGTCGTCGTCAAGTTAAAGTTTGTGGAGCAGGTAGGATTGAAAGAAAAGTCGTAAAACAGGGACCAGGTCGGAATGATATCGTCGTTAGTTTGGGTCAATCTATGGGTGAAAGGATAGCGTGCGAATTCTTGAACAGCTGCGAACGATTCACATTGAAGATCAATAACCCAATCGATCGAAATTGATTTGTGAACATCAGCCATGAACCGATTTGGATTCAATTTATCTACTCGACATTTAAGGAGTGCAACAATTTCTGTAACGGAACTGTTGCCTAGTTCATAAGAACGTATTCCAATATGTGTTAAAACCCAACGGCTGTGCCACGGCGAATGCTTGTAAAACATATCAAGAATATCATCCTCAGACATATTTGTAAATGTTTGTATTTGGACGTCCATTCCGGTGAAGGTCAGATTCAGATACACCGCAGCACTGTCAAAGTACCACCTCTTTCCCGGGTAAATGCACCTTCCATTTTCATCTCTAACTTGCATCGCAGGACAAAGCACTTCACGACAGACATTTGCATGGTTTGACTGAAAAATATAAAATCATAATGAGTCATGGTAGCAAATGAGGAAACTGCCCAGGTATGTTCCTTATGCTACTCACTATACAAACCTTATCGGTCTCAAATTCCTCTAGAATAAACGGATCTAAACGCATACATTTAAACATCGTTGATTTAGTCATAATTGTTATTCAGCATTTATAAAACACTTTTCGACTGATCACGCAATCGGTCATACTATTCGTGATTATCTTCGGATGATATCACGCATGCTCGTATGCTGATTCAAATAAATTGATTTTATTTGTCGATGATGTGAGGCGATTCTTTGTGACAATGCAAACTTTCATCAGATTTTCCATCTGATACGGAATTTATTGTCTACGACTGGGCAATCCAATCTTGTCGGCGTGGCGAAAATAGATGAGAATTTCAGTAGTGAGACAGATAAATTGTTTAGAAGTAAACAAAGGACAATGTTTTGATGTTACCCATACGCATAAAACCCGCAGTGCCAGTGGCTTGGAAATTGTTTATGTTCTAAGCTGTAGAAATAGAGCCAATATATCTCCCAAAACAACAAAACTATCCAGATTGAAAGATACAGACAACGCAATTTAACGACAATGACAAAATGACGAGGAAAATATTCATGAGCCGGGATCTGGAAAGGGGACCTCTGTAGCGATTAATCCAATTTGGTAATCTCAAATGCTGTATGGGCCGTTTTTTTATTAGATCACGTCTCTTATCTTGTCTTGCTATGTCACGTCATACTTACCTTACACGCTTTATATATTTCTTTTGTGTCTGGTGTTTTGGTAAACTGTTTAGCGAAGCTATGATCTATCAAGGATGTAAATACAGCATCATCGAACCGTCCCATGTTGTTGACACAAGTTTTGGCCGTTATATTATTGTAACAGAGTGCACAGAACACATTTTTGTACACTTCGCGATTGTGGATGAACGGTAAATAGGGTCCGAAGAAGCATCCGCTCCGAACATCATCAAATGCCAGACCTGGTGAAAGCGTTTTGGAAAAATCGATTTTCGTGCAAGACTCAATTAAATTCGAAGCACAAGAATTTTCCCATTTTTCTAAATCGTCTCCTGGGTGCTCGAAAACTGCATAAATGGCGTCTGATGGATTCATTTCCAAGAAGAGTACGATGGCGGCCATGTCCATTATCTTACTGAGTCTCATAGACAAGCGAGCAGTCCAGTGAATACCATCTGTTACTCCATAACACCTTGCACATTCTTCATTGATGTAATTCATTCTTCGTTCTCTCGAATATACAGGGTAAAACGTTTTCCATGCAACCAGTTTTTGTGACTCGTTACACGAGCTTGTTTCATAACACCCACCAGGTGGAGGCCCGACTATGAATTTATATAAAGTTGTATCTGCCCACGAATGTGATAGTTTCGTATCTGGATACAAACATTTGAGTTTTCCTGATTTAGCCAAGTTATAGTGATCGTCTTCCTTATAGCAGCAACTCCCGGTTAATCCACATGATGGTCGACAAGAACAGCCTGTAATAAAGAATGTGTGATGATTTATATCCCTTTCTTGGACGACGTTAATTTCAATTTGTCTGTTTCGAAAGCTTCGTGATGCTTCATAATGAATGTTGGTAACGATAACGTTTTCTTTACAATATAGATCATGGCAGTCATTTTAAAAAAAAAAATGAGAAAAAGCAGTTATAAGTAATTTCTTGTAATGTTTTCTCCAAGCTTTCTGAGATAAGGCCGTAAGAACTAGTCTGTAACAGAGAAAATTTTTATATCTTATAAACACATTCATGCATATAACGATCACAACCGTTCAGCGAAATGAATTAATCAAATGCTTTGAGGGTTACAACTCATTGTTTTCTACAAAACACTTCATGCATGTTCGGGCGTCATCCCTAATTAAACGGAAATTGACGAGAGCATCCCTTGTAAATTCCGTTGTCACGGATTAATTAAAAGCATTGCTTCTAATTTGCCATAAAACTACCACAGCCGACCAGAAAAAATGGGCAAGATTTCAAGTCATTTTTGTTGAAGTTTAGCATCAAGTTTTTGAAAAAAGTAAAGGGGTTCTACAAGTAAGTCATACATCTGAGGACTGAGGAAAGAGCTTAATAAGGCGGTGTACATGCAAAAAAACTTTTGAAAACTGACGCAGAAATAAGAAAGTTATTGCAACATTTCTTACGTGAGGCGGAGCTAATTTGGCCATAGTTGCTATCCACCTCACAATGCACAATTCACACCATGCTCGTTCTGATTTTAAACGGGTTTCTGTCAGTGTGACGGCTCACGTGTATTTATATTCTGCACAATTTGTGAATGTACGAGACGATCTTAATCCCGAGTCAACGTGTTTCTGCAATGATTTAATTGGGTCTAAGACTCCAAACTCTAATATAGCTAGAAATGTCAGCAGTAATACATGCATCATCAATCAAGATAAGAAAAATCTTAATTACGCCCCGATGATACGTCCTCAAGGTTTTTTTGACTGAAACGTTGGTGGGGCGTTTGTTATCCCGAAAGGCATTCGATTCAATGCATCTTATTCTGACTTTTCATTGTCATTTGAAAGTGCTATTTCACATTCTACAAATAAAATCAATCGAATTAAATTCGAAATAAGTAAAACAGATTGATCACATAAGAAAAGTATGTACACTGCGATTATCCATTTTCTTCGCTTTATAAAAACCGAAAATATAGGGAAAGATGCTGTCATTTAAATTATTTATTGGCCATTCAAATGACTCATTCAGTCACACATGTTTCGATACATTGGTTGAGACAAATAAGTATCACTGCCAACCGAAATTCTTTCCAGCATTTTCTCTTCAACTTTTACCTAATCTATGTAATTAATGTTCCCTCTCCCAAATACGACATATCCAATAGAGGAAACTCTGAAAAAAGTTTTTTTCTTCAGCATTAATTTCAATTCCTTCAATATAGAACAGTTTTTAAAAATGTTACAGTTTCGGAAAGGCTGAATTAGTGTTTCACAAAAGTTACGGCCACAAAAAACAGTGCTAGGAAAAATAGAGATAAGTAGAATTCATTACAAATGCTGAACCACTGCTGAACGACATGGTAAGGTAGTGGAACAGACTTGGAACAAACGTTGTTCGCATTATTCTAGCAGTTGTTAAGACGTGGCGGGACGCATTTAGACACGAATATTAATTAAACGTTTTCTCACTGCCAGAACGTGGCCTCAGAAGACGTTGTGTTTCTTCTATTGTTCTTCGGCTGCTCAACTGCTATTACAATGCTATAATTACTGACAGTCTTAACTAACTTTTCAATGACTTGACGCAACAGATCATGCTATACAATACTGAAGCAGTCATGATGCAGTCGACTGCAATGAAGCATCAAAAGCGTTGCTAAGCTAGATGATTTCCACGTCCTGATATGTAAACTAGATTCCCATAGTTTTTGGACGTGATTTTTACGCAGATTTGTATATGACCTGGCCCCGGTTTCTCGACAAAAATTAAGTATATTCTCATGAGAACATGCTCAACTTCAAAGGGATACTCTCCAACGTTGAAGGGTATTCGATTGAAGTTCACGTGGATTTTGTGTGATTTGAACACGGTGCTCAGATTTGAGCATGAGAACGTACTTAAGTATTTTCGAGAAACCAGGGCCTGGGCTAAATTACGAATGACGATTACAACTCATCAGTAGATACCAACATTTCGTGCATCTTCGGTCTTAATACATGACAACAGAAGTTAACGAGAGATATCTTCGTAAATTTTTGGTCGTCCTCCGTGGCAACGCAAAATGACTAGTAATACATTCGTCAACTTTCGTTGTCATTTATCAAGACCGAAGATGCATAAAATGTTTTGCAGTTAATAATGAATTGTAATCCTTTAAATTGAGATTCCGGAACTCATTGACTTACCATATCTTCGCAAGCCAAGGGTTCTACCTCCGCTTTGTTCCTTCCGAACGTTCTTAACCCTGCCCCAAACAAGGCATTGGTTTGACGTACCTAAAATAATAGGCTTGGGAAAACATTGAATCAAAAGAAGAAAATGCTGATGATCAGCATTTTCTCCGTTTGCCTCAATATTTTCTATGCTTCATTGTACATAAATTCAATCTTTACTAACACCCTTTTTACCCTCCGCATCAGCATTTGAATTGGGCCACCCTTAAATGAGTCTGTTCGGGAAAGGGACGATGAAAAAGTGAAGGTAGAACCCCTGGTTTTATTAAGCTGGACTTACCGGTGCAACAAGAACTAACTGTATTTTCAGTTTCTTCATCAGGACATCGAAGCTGGTTATCGGCCCTACAGTAAGTCTTGAGTACCTCCTGCAGGAGGTCAGCAGTGGAATTGTCCGTGTCTGATGTGCAAAACTTCAGCCACATCACGTACAAACATATCGATGCTGCAAACGCAATTGTCACTCGCATCTTTGTACGTCCAAAGTCCTATTTCACGCTTTCTTTGAAACTAATTTAGCTGTTCTTGTTTCATATGGGTACTTTTGCAGTTGCAGCAGTTCATAAGTCGATTGTAAGTTAAATCTTGAAGCGCCTTGTTCCACACCACAGCAAGCCAACCTATAGTATTTTTGCAATGGACAAAACCGAAGCAAACAAAACAACTTTTTGTATAAAATGTTTAAAACATATCTTTCTAATTTTAAGGCTGAATTTGAGAAAACCCATATCAAAGTAAACTAGCGGAGAGTATCTCTGTTTTCGTCTTATATACCATCAAAGATGAATTACTGTGAAATATCGGACATTCAAGAATATCATTATTTTTTTGTGTTATTGACACGTCATGTGAAATTGCGTCAAATAGTGACAGAAATACACTCTAACTTGAAGTCATTTGAGACCACCATGGATCCAGATCATCCTACATATACACGCATTCTGATAAAGGCTCGCGCTTTTCTATAGTCAATGTATTTTATAGTAAAATTTATATAAATATATTTTGTAGTAAGAGTAATATATTTCATGACCTTAAGGAACTGTATGAACACCATGACTGCTGCGCTGCACATATATGCGCATAAGCTGTTTTGGATCCATTGTGGGCTAAACTACTAGTATGGCCCTTCTTCATTCCAAAAACCTCACGTGTTGCCTTTCTTGGCAAAATAGAGCACTATTAGCATTCACATACATGAAGTCTGAAATTACTCTATTCCACCAGCTTGTACTGTTATGATATGGAGGGGCCCTTGGAAAGTATTCTTCGTAATGATGACAGAAATACTGTTAAAGATAACGCTTAACCCCATAACAATCAAATCAAGTCACTAACGAAAATTATTTTATTATAATTTTCAACCATACTCCAATACTCCAATGCAAGTCATCTTCGCAAGCCAAGGGTGACATCTACGATGTAACGTCGTTTCTGTATTCACCCTTGGCGTATTTAGTCCGATTTTCTTGGTGTCCTGGAAAGCGTTTGCATTGGTTTCAACGAGGGCTCGCTTGAACCAATCAGATTGTCGAAGGATACATTTGTTATGAGTATAACCAAATCATGGCAACGGGTGGGAAAAAGCATTGCATTTGCAACTCGAAAACGGTTTAGAATTTTGAATTAATGCATATACTTATGGAAATATTTTTATGTTGGTTTTGATCGTAAAGGTTCTCTTACGCTAGGCACTTTGAGGGTGCTGCATTTTTTATTGTGATACTCTCTACACGTTCAATTTAAATGATTTTTCGATGACCATACGCCGTACATAATTTTTGGATAATTTAACTATAAGCCGTACATATCATGTTCAATTCGCCGTACACATCTAGCTTTTTGTTTTGTTAAATATTTTACTTAATTTCTGGATTTTGGTTTAAAAATTCTACGATACCTTCATATTCTATATGTTCTCTAGCTCAATACTCAATAAATCGAAAAGATCCGCATATATATGGTCCTAAACGCCAAAAGCATGCTTTGTTTATGGTACCAGTCGTCGGATGATCGGTCCTTAAATCCACCCGTCTTGTCAATCAACAAAACGATCTACTTACAAGAAAAGATTTTTATATCCGCCATGTATGTACACAAACAGATCTTCAAATATATCACAGTTAAAACCATCAAAACTGATTTTTCATGAGTTGTCACATTGCATGTCAGTCAACTCTCGCTTCGCTGGTAATCTATTTCCGGTGTTGATGATAGACGGTGTTATATATTCATTTTTTGTGTACAGGATCTGGTTGATATGCGTTTAGCCTGACAAGTTTGTCAAAATTTGGATTTTTGTAGCTCGGACAAGGTCCCTTTTAACGTGACGGGTCACATTTGCAAAATGAGACAGTTTGTCTGAAGAATATTGCCGTATTTATATAGAATATATCATAACTGATTCATTCTAGGTACAAATGATGATAATTACAAATCAAAATGCACAGTTATTTGTCTGTTTTTATCATTACAAGCCGTTATGAAAGCAGTAGACATTTTTCCCATAACAGAGTTTTAATTAACACTTTCTAAAACAAACCCTGGTTTTGATTGATAACCATTATCTTTTTCCTAGTTCCTCGCGCATTTCTCTACAACATCTTTGAAATAGGACCACCGTAGTCCATAGCAACAAATAAAAGGTGGTAAAATCATTCATTTTTTCTGAAATCCAAACCTTAGGCATTAAGAGTGTGTTTTCATTTTAATCGTGATGAGGGGTACGATTCCAATAAGCACCCATAACTTAGGGTTGGGTGAACCTTGAATGAAATTATGCCTTTTGAAAAGCAAAAAAGAAAAACTGCTTTTATTTTTAATCCTGGATCATACCATTTTGTCGTTTTGGAAAGGGTTAAGATATTCTTCTAGTAGCATTTTTTCGTCAAAATGGATTTATATCATACTATCGAACCGCAAAAATTCAGAGTGTTTCTCTTTGAAGGTTCCTTCATACGACGAAGTTGGTGATGAAAAGAAAAGGATCACATTACAATGTAGCAGTAAAAGTTATTGAGACAAAATGAGAAAAGTCTGGTAATCAGAATTTTCTTCTGTTTTCATCAACGTTTTACCAATACCTCTTTACATATGGGAAAAGTAGATCTGGTAGATTGGCCGGTAGATCTATATCATAGGGATCGCAGGTTCGAGTCCCATCTCTCAACCTTTTTAAATGAGACGCTAAATCGAGGCCCTGATCCTATGTGATCTGAGGTGTTGAATGGGGCATAAAACACCATTCAATCAATTAATCTGTTAGGTGGGTCAAACCGTTATTATTTGGAAAAGACTTTACATACACTAATTTTGCATAATTATTTTGTTCGTTTAGAGTAATTTCGTTCGTTTTCTTTACTACATTTCCAATGCGAACGTCCTAAAGTTATAATCAACAAAAACAGCAAGTATAAACAATAATCGGATTTCTCCAGGTAAAATGACGTTCGGTAAGACTACGACACAACGAACAACATGGATCCAGATCAGCATGTACATATGCACAGTTTGATCAAGATCAATGCTCTAATAGCTTCTTTATGATCTGTAGTAACTTTAACCCATTACCACACGACAAAATTTTAGGGTGATCCAATTTGAAGGCTGATCCAGACGACAAAATGAATGTTGATAAAGATAAGATTTGTGTATGATACAGCTCAGAAAATATTGAGACAAAAGGAGAAACTGCTGGTTATCAGCAGTTTCTTCTTTTGTTTCAATGTTTTCCAAAGCCTTTTCTATTTGGGACGTCAAAACCAGGTCTTGTTTTGGAAAGGGTTAAAAGTGCAATATTGATATTGATCAGATCAGATTTTATTGAGGGACAAACTAATCCTGACTTATCCACAATGCTATGCTACTAGGGATCTTTTTATGAACTGTTATTAGGATCCCTTTTCCTGAAATGGTATAAGGGATTTTTCCTAAAATGCTACAAGGGAATCTTTTTCTTCATCCCGGCTTTAATGGGTCTGGCGGCATTTTGAGTGAAGTGTAATAAGAACAGATTTTTTCAAAACTAATTTTTGAAAGTATTTTGTTTTACATTTATTATAACATTTATGTGATTCATCACAAACTAATGCATTTAATCAGAATGAAGAACGTCATTGATATGTCGTTTAACACACTTAACCCTTTCCCAAACGGCAAAATTTTAGGGTGATCCACTTCACAAATGCCACAAATGACACAATGGATGTTATTAAAGATATGATTTGTGTAAAATATAGCACAGAAAATATTGAGACAAAAGGAGAAACTACTGGTTTTAAGCAGTTTCTTCTTTTGTTTCAATGTTTCCCAAGCCTTTTCTATTAGGACCGTCAAAACCAGGTCTTGTTTGGGAACGGGATAAGGCTGATGAAGTATCTGAAGATATTTTTAAAGTAAACAACTACTGCCATTTGTATTTCACAATGTTCAAATCGGATTCTAATCAGAAATAAACACAGGTCTTATTTTAAAATGAGTAACAAAAAATGTGCAAGAATTACGTACAAAGAAAATAACAACACCGAGTGATTAAATTTGCAAATGAAGAACAAAAACCACTGGGCAAGTGTGTTTATAACTAATGTCCCATCATTCATTCATTCTCTAGAAAGCAAGCCTGTTAAGCCTTTCCCAATCAAGACCTGGTTTTGACGTCCCTAATAGAATAGGCTTATGAAAACATTGATACAAAAGAAGAAACTGCTGATAACCAGCAGTTTCTCCTTTTGCCTCAATATTTTCTTGAATAAATGACACACAATTCCAACCTTTATTACCATCCATTTTGTCGTCTGCAGCAGCTTTTGAATTGGACCACCCTAAAATTTTGTTGTTTGGGAAAGGGTTGATTATATACTAGTAAGTGATGTCCGTATTCATTACTGTTTGATTGACGCATTCCTAAACAGTGACTCCTCTTGATGCACATAACATTCTCTTCCTGATGCACATAACATTAAGAGTTTTGGAAAAACAAAGAAGCAAAAGAATGAAATACAGATAACCAGCATTATTTTGGATCAAATTCATTTTAAGTAGTTGACTCATTTCCAAACACATCTATATCGTCCCTGAACACCAGGTTTTGGTAAATAGGACTCTCATTTTGATATTTTCTGCTGGTATCACCTTCATCTTTTGCGTTGGCTGTTAAATTCATATTAAGATTTAGCACAGTTTTACCATCAACGCCATTGTTTATTCTTGAACCGTCATTGAAGTTATTTCCAGTGTTCCCTCCATTCACACCGTTCATTGTAAAAGCCACATCGAAATGATTTTCAGAAATGTTTTCTGTTGGGCCAAGTTGTTCTGCGCTCCCCATGTTTCTAATATAGAAGTCCGCTGGAAACTGTGACGATATGCGTTTGGACTCTTCCACTTTAAGTTCCGGTAGTTCCTCCTCAAGGTCTAGATAGTAGTTATCCGGTGTTGACGACGAATCCGTTCTTAACCGTAAATGCTCCGTCTTGAACATGTCCAGAGGGTCTAACCTCGGTATCGACTCTCGACCAGTATCACCAACTACGTTAGATGTGGCGCCCTCTACCTGCTGCGCTTGGGTTGTGAAGGGCAGTCCTTCTATAGGTTCATATTCCATATCAGTAGTAAGAAACGGGTCACTCACTTGCTTCTCTGGACCTTTTGGTTTATGATTGGGCGCGTTGAGTTTATTGTCAGGAGATATAGTTTTAATTGGTTCCATATATTCATCGAACTGATTAAAGGGAACATCTTTTTCGTCATTGTTATCAAATATACCATAATTTTCAATCGGTTGTTGAGTCATGAAGTCGCCGTCCTCATATAAAGGTATATTAAAACCTGCAGAAGGCGAAGTGGTCAGACCTGCCCCCGATCTTGGTCCATCTATGTCATCAGTGGCAGTAGGGATTGGTGGTGCAATCTCATGGATGGAGTCATTGTCGGGTTGATTCTGTTCTAAGTTAACCATTGATTGAACATCAATGTGTGGCTCTCTCGAAATATTACCCTCGTCGGTATTGCCAGTGGGACCAGAATCGATGTTTTCACAACTTTCAAACTCTTTAAAGGTCATTGGCTCTGATGCTCCATTAGATATAGTGCCCATTGGAATACCGCTATCAAAATCAGGTATAAAGTCCTCGTCTATATCTTGCAGCGGCATTCCGTCAGTACCGAGTTGACTGTTTACTCTCTGAATCACGCTGTCAGGCAGACCGGATAGGGAACTCTGGCGCTGCACCTCAGACAGCTTCTCATTCATTACTGGGAATGATTTAGATTGTTTGACTTTAGCATGGTCACTTTTGTGTGATTCATCTGGAGCGTAGTTATATTGCTCATAAAGATTTTCGTCATCGTCATAAAGACCCGTCGAATTGGTCCTCTTGTCGGTTGACGTTCCTCTAGAAGTATCAGTGTCATCGTTACAATATTCATCGTATTCTGGCGGAATTTCATCGACATTGTCAAAGGCTTCATTGTTGTATGCAGTTGCAACTGAGCGTGTTGGTGTTTGATCACCCTGTACTGACTGATCGGTTTCCGTACGAGGGGGTTTAGGAGGTGCTGGTGCTGGTTTTTGCGGGTTAAGAGACGACAGTGAAGCTATAGGCGGTGGTTCTGGTGACATGGGACTGTGTATCTCGTCATCATCTAGTGTATCTTGGACACCAGACATCTGTAGTGGCTTCAACTCCACCTTTACTGGCTGTCCCCTTCTACTGTCAGACTTAGCAACTTTACCGTTCTGTTTATTCTTGGGCTGTTTGTCGGTCTTTTCAAGTTTGTCGTAGATATGTTCCACGTCGAATGTGTCAGGATATAGTGTGTCCCGCATTCTTTTTAACTGACCTCGGCTGAAAAAAGAAAAGGAATTTGGAAGGATATTTGAACTTATTTCAACAGCCCTTTGTCATATTTACCCTTCCATGAACTGGTAAAATTGGGACTACACCTAGTTAAAAGCCGAAGATAGAAATACCATTTCTTCTTTAGTTTCACGGTTTAGCACGGAAGAGGTTTCTTTTGGGGACGTAAAACCAAGTCTTATTAGTGAAAGGTTTAAGAAAATAGATAAACATTCAAAGTGAGAATGATTTATTTATTTATTGTTGATGTTGACGTTGAACACATCGACTTATATTCTGATTTTTTTCGGGAGACAGGGCGGAGCCTAGTAAACGGTTCATTACATTTAAGCTTGAGGAGAAACAGCCTTCTCGCTTAGCGGTACATCGTCGGTATTATTGCAAAACATTTTAACTACAGTGTCTATCAGGCTGTAGTTACGAGATTTTATAACAACTCATTTTACAATATAATAGAACGTTCTTTCAATTTCGAAATGTGTTCATGCTCGTGCCGCACGTTTTTCTCTTATATCAACCAAGATATCGAGAAGTAAACTCGTCGAATAACCTCTTCGCTTAGCCCCACCCTGTGAGGTGAATAAAAATGGATTATACACATTTCAATTCGTTTATAAAACCTTGATCATAAACTGAAGTGTGATGAGCAGCTGGAGGCTCTGAAAGAATGTTGTGGTAGTTGCGTTGAGAAAAACGACTATAATACATTTAGAGGTGATCCAGCCACAACGAATCTGTCTGAAATGTTGTTTAGCCCTTTCCCACACAACAATTTTAATGGTGGTCCAATTTGAAAGCTGATGCAGATAAGAAAATATGTGTTGATAAAGATATAATATGTGCACAATGTAGCACAGAAATTATTGATCCAAAAGCAGAAAATGCTGATTATCAGCATTTTCATCTTTTTCCTCAATGCTTTCCCAATGATTATCCACTGAGTACGTCAAAACCAGGTCTTGTTTGGGAAAGGGTTGAAATGGTGTTATTGCAGCTCATCGAATCAGTCAAGAAGTACTTACAGTCTGCATAGCACAGCGATGGTCATCACGAATGCCAAAATAACCAGGACACACAAAGATCCGATCCCGATGGACACTCCTGCAAGTGAAAATGTGCGTTTTATATACTGTACAAGACAAAATGGTGGTACGGCGCCGAAAGAATTGACCAAACTGTATCCATTCGATCGGGTCAGCAATACGAAGTCAAGAAATCGACCCATTTAACCCGAATGAAAACAAAAAAAATCAGTGTCGAGTCGAAAAAAAGATTTTGAAACAGACCGGAGTTGAATAAAATAGGCCGAATAGCAAAACTATAGCTCGATCTATCGCCAATCGAATTCGGTCAAAATATAGTAATGAACAGTACACGGAATTGTTCGTTACTCCATGCCCTCGCGCAATTACTCTCTTAAAACAGAGCACATTATTTCTTCATTCAATTTCGATAGAATTGATAAATGATACTCTGTTCTCACGGGGTCAATTCACGTCTAATCTCGGGGCCTTTGCGGGATTTCGTTATCCAATCGTTGGCTTAAACAACAAAACACTTGAATACTGTAAACCAGGAAATTATTTCGCGCTTTTTAATTAAGCGTCTTTCGCGGGTGGGTGTGATCCGCGAACTTAAAACGCCGCGAATAGGCTACTTTCAATAAAAACGCGAACTTTAATCGCTTGGATAGTTTTTGTTTCGGAAAAACTTATGGGGAGATGCTTTATTTACACTAGATGTATTTGGTACTATGTAAACAAGGGAAATAGCTTTTTCATGACAGGATGCAAGTAAAAAGTTTTCTTTATTTCTGACTACTTTCGTTTTTATCCAAAAATACATAGATATTGTGTCAAATTGAAAAAAAACACGACATTTAAAGATAAACCAACTTATTCAACTAGATATACCTGCCTGAAATTGAGAAAAAGGGTCATTTGGCATTCGAATGCCGAGTATGATAGTAAACGTCGATTGATGTTTAAAACCTCGTAACTCTAGTTTGAAATTAACCACAGCTATGAGGTTTGAATCGTCCTTCGATTATATTGAATAAAACTGTCATTATCGCTTCTCGACGCTATATGTAAATAGGTGTGAAGTTAATGTAATGCTCAAATTCTATGCATTGTGTTACAAACTATAATCCAGTATACTATAAAGTGTGAAATAAAACAATGGGTCGATTGAAACTTACTTCGACCAAAGTGTCATTGGCGACTAAAATATCGTAAGTGCAGTTATAATTCAATGTGCAATTATCCGATTATCTGATTCCCCATATTATTCAACATATAAATTTTTCAATTCTCCATAGCGTGTTTTGTTTCGCGCGATTCGCGGACAGCATTGATCCGCGAACTTAAAACGCCGCGAACAAGCCCAAGTGCATGAAAACGCGAACATTTCTTGACGCGAACTTATCCTGGTTTACAGTAATCTAAAACAAATTTTCATTGGCTGACGCTTCAAATTAGTGTATACGCAGGCTGATCATGAACCATGTTGGGCTCAAAAGCCGTATAGAGTCGCTTTCCAGATCTTGGCTCAATTATGTATGCAGTACAATGAAAGGAAATTAACTTACCTTTCCAGAGAAAACTACTTTTGGGCGAAGCACCTGAAAATATAGTTGATGTGTATGTGAAATCAAGTAAGCCCTTTTCCAGACAACATTTGGTTCTTACGTCTCTAAATGATTAAGCATGAGAGAACATCGAGAGAAAAGCAGACAATACTAATAATAACCAGTATTTTCTCTGTTTGTCTCAGATTTCTGTGATAGATTGTGCACAAATAATATCATTATCAACTCATTTTAGTTACAAATGTAGCAATCTTAGAGTAAATCAGTTGGAAAACGAAATTCAACCCACATTGATTTTGAAAGTATGAATTGTCTAACTGTTACAGTATTGGAACATCTGCGGTTTCAAATTTTAAACTTGTAAATTACAACTTGTGTATGTATCATTGTGACTTTTGTCTTCTTATTGGTAGCTACCTTTGTAACGATTTTAAAATATTAACATGCAGAGTTAGGGAGGCGATTATTGTAAGAATTGTTAGGCATATTTGTTGAAACTGGTTAAATTGTACGTTGATAATGATTGTTACATTAACAACATGTTTGTTTTATATGCTTACACCATTTACGAGGAAATACAATGCATAATTTTGCATTTGTATACTTTTTTAATTTCCCCCAGATGCGAATTACTAACCGCTTAATCATGTGACCGGATCGGTCCATAGAAATACCGAAACACGCGAAGAACTATAACACATCATGTTAACTATTGTTGTTTTTGCTTAATAACAGCAAGAAGAGAATTTTGTATGAAGTTTTGAATAAATAACGGTAATATATATTCGCTATGAACCGATCCATTCTAAAATCGATACTGTAAATGTGTTTCGGTATTTACTACTGTGTTTCGTTATTTCTATGGACCAACTCAGGGGCGATAACCAATCTAATCTGATAAATACTACTATATTTCAATTTTGTTTTAGTTTTCTATGACACAAGTGCCGCTGTGGTCTAATGGATAGAGTGCTAGGCAAGGCATACCAAAGCCTGAACACTTTTTTTCCACAGGTTCGAGACCCACTCACGCTAGATTCTTTTTTTTTTTTCCTTTTTGTATATTTTTAAATCAATAAGAAAGTTTTCATGACTTCTTCAAATACGCTTTACTTTTTTATTGGCAGCCGAGCTATGAGCTATGAGATATGCCCGTGTAGAGTTTGTTAGGCAACCATTGTACAAAATGTTCGACCTATTTGTTGAAAGTGGTTGAAATATATGTCGATAAGGATTATTAAATTAAAAGCACATTTTTTGACATGTTTAGACATTCACGAGGAAACATACTGCATAAAATATGAATTTGTTTATTGTTTAATATCCTTCAATTTCGATAGGGACAAATCCAAATTGTGTAAATACTTTAAACTTTTATAAGCTTCGTAATATGTAAATGCTTGAGTGGTACAGTGGTTACGACACCGGACAATGAGTTCATCATAGCTTATATGTCATGGGTTCAAGTCTCGCTAGCGCTCGATTTTTTTTTCATATTTTTTTTACATATTTTTTTTTCATTGTTTTAGTTCAGCTGCTGACCATGAGTAATTCATTGAGCATTCAAAACATGATTGTTTCTGTAAACTTAAATTTTGTATTTTATCTGTTTCTGTAAACTTAAATTTTGTATTTTATCGAATGCTATGGTATGATTATTTTATACTCAAGTCAGTGAATGTAAGCCCTTTAAGACTTTTCTAAACAAGCTTTGGATTTTAAGCTTCATAAAGGAAAAGGCTTGGACAACATAGAGGCGAAAGAAAAAATGCTGGTAATCAGGGGCCCGTATTATCAACGATCTTACGACCACGATTTGTGTAAACTGTGTAATAAAACATCTGATTGCACGAGAAATCAGATTGGGCCAATCAGGTTTTCTGTTTCAATTAATTACGCAAAAACAAATCGTTTGATCGTTGATAATACGGACCCCTGCATTTTTTTCTGTTTGCCAAAATATTTCCATGGTATGTTGAACATCTTTATCAATTCAAATTAACTTAATTATTAATTATTTGGGAAATGGTTATATCAGTTTAAACCAGAATGCTTCAAAGGGTCACGCGACAAGATAAAACGCGGAATGACGCCTTTGCAGTCGCGGTAGCGACCTGGAAATTGCTTTTGGTCGAGCTTGAAATTCTTTTTTTTTTCAAAATATTTGCTGCGTTTACAAGTATTTGATATTGACGTTAGATAAATGTGAATTCATATTACGACCACCAAGTTATTGTAATAACAATCTCCATTTCGGCGCCATCAGCTCCATTTCTCCGATATAGCTAAATAAGTCTCATTGTGAACTTTTGGGAAAAATGACTCGATTGATCATATGGTTGACATTATTAGCAAGCAAATAGTCAAACATGGATCCTCATCGGCTAGTGCATACATACCGTCTGATCAACACCCATGATTAGCTCTCAAAGCTTCTCCACAACATGTAGTAGATACAAACTGACAGAATGTCGTTTAGTATTTTTTTCATATTTTAAAATCATTTGCCACACCAATTTGTTTTGCTACCGGGTACATCAAGTATATAACTGATGTAAAATATAAATATAAAATATATAGCAGACATTGTATAAAAAGCAGTGTTTATGGATGACCTATAGGCCCTACTTATTTACTTCGTCTTGCTCAAGCTATGGTTACAGAATGTACCATGTCCAAAACAAGATAGATCGCGTATTGACACCCCTAACAAGTAAAATAAGGGATATAATAATAGTGAGAAAATATGTGGGATCTGAGAAATCCAGATATATTCAGAAATGTTTTATTTTCTACTAATATTTGTATACTATGACATACACTTTTGACATGGGTTGTCTTTGTCGTGAACATTGAAAATGAAACTGTCGGATTCTTGCCACTTGCTAAATGATTTAGTCCACAAATTTAGTCAAACAAGCAAACAAACAAACATCATTACCACTGCCAATTTGATCGGAACCTATCAAAGTCTCAACGTTTGTAATAGCATACTGGTACGCCAAATCGAATGCATAAATCAAGGCCATATCACGACTAAACATTGGTATCACAGAAACTTAATTTTAAGGATTTCTTTTATCCATTCTACACACATAGTTCTTATTCGATCTGACCTAAACATCGGCAATTAGTGCCTGTTCCCATCATTTTCAAGTAGACACCATGCAGAAACTTTTTGAATTATTGCTGGCCAAAAGATTCTGGGCTACTTTGGATGCTATGCATCAAAAATTTGTCTTGTATTTATTTAAACAATTTCACTGGTGGTGAACTCGGCCAAAGCGTGGGACGTTTTTTCGCGACCATTGTATTCCGTCGGTGTTGTTATAAGATATCGTAACTATGGCTTCGATAAAGCCGTAGTTACGAGATTTTATAACAACACCGACGGTTTGTAAAAACATATCGGTAAGCCCGGTCTATTTTTAGAACAAATTCATTGTTATTAGAAAAACTATCCAATCAGATCTTTAAACTCACATTTAAACGCAAACTATATGTACCTTGTTGTAGCGAAAAACGTCCCACGCTTTGGCCGAGCTCACCACCAGTGAGTTTATTATACGCCGGGTTGAAAGAAGACATTCAATAAGCCGGGATATTGGAAGGGATTTTCCTGGCATTTGAGATCAACTAGAATCAACATATGCTATCGAATACTGACTGGTCATACCCCACATTTCATGTAGCTTATTGGATTATATTAAATTAGTCCTTTGTATTAATGTTTGCGGTTGGTTAGTATTTGCTTCTGCGATAGTCCCAAGCGAAGTCGGCCACGCTGTTATATAGAAATAATTATGGCTACAATTATCTCTTTATAAGAATATTAGATCGCGGATAGAATGTCGAGAAAGTAAGATATAAAATGTATCTTACCTGTCGTTGATGCTTGAGTAGTGTAAACAGTAGATTTAACATGAGTTGTACCTGTAACAGAAAACAGTAGTTTAATAGCCATTTATCACAAACATTTGAGCCGGGATCTGGGAAAACGTCCCTTAAAGCATTTTCAAATATCGAGTTTCAAGATCAGCCTGAAATGCAATCGAATATGCATCCAAGCTGCTCTCTTTGTGTTATTACATGTCACGAAGAAGCTAATAGAGAACAACGTGGATCCTGATCAGACTGTGCGTATGCACAGGCTGATCTGGATCTATGTTGGGCTCAAAAGTTTTAAGGGACGTTTTTCCAGATCCTGGCCCATTTCTTAATCGATTATCTTCAGCAAAATTACATGACAAACCATCTAAATGGACGAGACGTATTCCAACATGCTTTAAGGTTTACAGACCCTGAAAAAATCTACACTTTCTAGCCATACGAAATGCATCAAATTTCACATACTTGTAAATACACTGTACATAAGTTGATTTACCGTGCCGGATTTCAAGAATATGCTCTAAGAAAAAAAAATAATTGACACATATTATTTCACTCTATATTCATATGCAAGGGAGGTAATTTTTAACATTTTTGTTAAATAGTTCCATAAGTATGCACTAATTCAAAATTCTAAACCGTGCAAAATGCTTATGTTTGTGGTTGGAATGGAAATATAACACAGTTTAGGAATTATTCGCCTCTGGCTCTTTCATGCTTTTGGGGGTTAGATACCTTAATAACGAAGAAAGAAGACAAAGAGATGGGCCATCATAAGCCTCAGACTTTCCTTCAACCTCGGTATAGCTCACAATAAATGAACTGACAGAGTAATTCTAATCATTAGCTAGAGTTGCTCTGCCAGGTCATTTAATGTGCGCTATACAGTAAATTACAGTAAGTGTCGGATTGATTGTTGTGTGATTTTAAGCAATTACCACACATTGACTCTTTTTGACTCCCTAAAAGATAACGGCTATGAAAAACAGTGTGGAAAATGAAGAAATTGCTTGTGACAAGCTTGTGACATTTTACACAATGTGTTCTACCCCAAAACACCAAAACATTTTAAATTTCATTCTCTTGAAATTGTCGTCTGCAATATCTTTGAATTTGGAACAGCCCCAAATTTTGCCGTTTGGTAATAGGTTAAAGGTATTCTTGATTCTACGCGAAATAAACATTCAAATGCGCGCAGCGCATTGAATGTTTATTTCGCGTAGAATCTACCAAACAGACTCTATCTGACTTAGTGTTTGTTGGCGGTTCATTGGAGACAGGGCGTGACTATGTATAGACGCCACATAAACTAGCCGGCAGCTCGTTTATCCGACATATAGCGACGAAGTTTTAAAATATGCTGCAATTTCACTGGTCCAAAAAGTAGGTCGAACACTTAAGATCTATAACTATTCTGGTGTTTCGTACTTTCGTACATTGATTGAAAACGTGTTAAGGTAGTCTACCCCTAATGAGATTCGCGCGACGTCGTAAACGAATGTTTACGACCGCGTCCGAATAAGTTCAGATACGTAACGACGACGCTCGAAAAAATCCGATGTTTTATGAATCTCAAAAATTAATGGCCACATTACGGGTATTCTAACTTAAACAAAGCATGACTCAGGCGATATTACAGACTAGAACTGAAAGTCTCACTTGTTCTCCATCCACTCGTTGAATGAGTTCCGTGATTTGACGTAGACGTCGTATGGGATGCACTAGGCGTTACAAATGACGTGGGCTTCCCGGTAGTGCGTGACGTCTGTAAACGTTGTGTTGACGTTCCAGTTGAGTTTTGAGGTGCGTCAGATGAGTTGGTCAATGTAGAAAATGATGACGTCACTAGTGTTGTATCCGAAGAAAAAGCTGTTACGTTTGTTAAGGTATGGGAAGAAATTGGCACAGTGTCTGTGGTAACGGGCGCTGCGGCTGAAGATATAAAATTATATAAACAGGTAAAGACAGATGTTGTGGACATAGTAAATCGTCGCTTTTCAACGAAAACCTCGTAACTGCAGCTTGTCTTAAGCTGCAGCTACGAGTTTTTCATTGAAAAGCAGAAAAAACGATGGTGCCGCTTGTGTTTTATCTACAGATACAGTTTGGTGTATGTAAGACAGAAAAGTCTAAATAGTATAAGACATACAGAGATGTGAGGATAACGCTGTTTTTTCAACGAAAACCTCGTATCTGCAGCTAGTTTTAAGCTACAGATACAAGATTTTCGATGAAAAGCGACGATAAACTTGGTCAATATAAACCATGGTGATTTCACTTGTGGTGATCAGCAGACAAAGCTGTAACGTTTGGTACGGTTTGGGTAGAAATCTGTAATATTTAAATAAAGATCAAATAAACAGATGTTGTTGTCAATGTAAATTAAAAGACCAAAAATAAATAAAAAGTGCTTAGTAATTTATTTCAATATTCAGCACGTCGAATTTCGACTTAATATTCATGTACATGAAGTAATGTTAAGCATAATCATTTAAACCTTTTCAAAACGGAATTAATTTGAGCTGCTTTCATTCGAAAGCACCTGAAAACGACCATTTGTGTATATAATATATTACAGATAGCATTGAGGCAAAAGGAGAACCAGTTTTGTCCCAATGTATCCCAAAACATTCTGTTATGGATGCAAAAAAAAACAACAGGTTTTGTTTAGGAATGAGTAACTTTTGGTGGGTTCAAAACCTCGCAACTCCAGCTTATTAAAGCTGGAGTTGCGAGTTTTTGACCGCCCACCAACGAAATATACATGTACATTATAATATACCCTTTCCTGAGCCGGTTTTGATGTTCGTAAGAGAATAGGCTTTGAAAAACATTGATGCAATGCAAGAAAATGCTGATAAGCCCCATTTTCTCATTTTATCTCAATATTTTCTTTGCTTAATTGTACACAAACTATTTCCTTTGTACCATATTTTTTATTTCCTACAGCAGCGTTCCAATTGAACCTCCCCAAAAATTGGTTGTTTGGGAAAGGGTTAAACGAAACGTTTGTAAAAAATGCGTTCTGTCGTACCTGCTCGTGACAGCACGCTAACAAACACACCAAACCACCAAAATGTACACTGCAGATACCGAGAAACCATGGTTGTCCAACGAACTTAAAATAGCACTATTTCTTCCACATTGTTTCTTATATTTTGAACTTTTCAAGAACGTTTTTTCGCCATTAAAACGTTTATTTTAGGGCGTACATTCCGCGAATAACCACAAATGGACTTTGAATAGATCGGAAGATATCACAAGTTATTCCCCTTAGATCACAATTATGTTTATTTCTCGGAAAATATTAATTGATCAAGCAATCAACAAATTTAATCCATTTAAGAAAATGAAATTATAAACAAACTAAATCAAAACATTATTTTTACACAAATAAAAACAATAATAAAGACGCCATCTTGATTGATTCACCTCCCCTGTGTTTGCAATCTACCCTTACCCTTTCTTTAACCCATTACCAAACGCCAAGAATTTTGACCATACCTATTTGAAAGAAGATACAGAGGATAAAGTAAATGATATGAAACGAAGACATTTTGTATGTCATAGCCCTGAAAATATTGAGACAAAAGGAGAAAATGCTGGTCACCAGCATTTTCTTCTTTTGCCTCAATGTTTTCCCAAGCATTTTATCTTAAGGACATAAAAACCTGGTCTTGTTTGGGAAAGTGTTAAACAATGATATATTTGACGGCACGTTTCAAAATATGGATAGAAGAGGAGCATTTTCGGTCACCAATGCATAATTATCTTTTTAACTCGAAATGATTTTTATCTAAATTGTTGAGTAGCCATTTCATGAATCTAAATCTATTTTATCGTCTTCTGCTACTTTAAATTCCTATAGTTATTGAATGTTGTCGTTTAGTAAAGAGTAATCGTTGTCAATTAGAAGCAATGTCGTTATCATAATTGATACTTGGTTAAATTTTATCACTTTGTTATCTGTAAATGTAATTCGTCCTTTCAACCCTTTCCTAACAAAGCCTGGATTTTTTCCCTGGTAGAATAGTTTGGAAATTATTGTTAGAAAAGAAGAAATTATTGTATCATTTCCCCCCGAAAAACTTTAAAATTGTCTTCTTTTTATATACATTATTTTGTGGTCTGCAAATCATTCCAAATTAGAGCAACCTAAACTGTTGTCAATATGGAAAATGATTTACTGTATCGGTACTTTATAATCGTTACGTTGCATGGAGGCTACTAACACTCTGCCAAATTTTAAAATTTGAATCCCCACCGTGTTTGTACATAACAAAAGCGAACTATAGATGGATGTCCAAGGACAACTTGTCGAGCCCTCACTTAGCTCTTGTGAACCAATAACCAAAGTTAATACGATATATTTCGTCGATGTGAATGCAAAACCTCGTATGTCGATTCTTGCGATTTTCAAAGTACAAACTTGTGAGTCCAGTTCACACAATTCTCGCAGGTTTTGAGATATTTTTACCGATCAGCATCAATGATATATCATTTATAAACAATATGTCCAAATTTCGAGTAAAACATTTCTGTTTGGGAAACGTTATTACACTTTCCCGACACCCCCTTTTAAATTATCCAAAAACGAGATACGAGGTTTTGCATTTGCAACGACGATTTGTTATATCACACAAGCCCGAGAAATAGAAATATAGCTTTGATATTAACTGAAAAATAGGAAAAAATGTAAAGTAAAAAGATAAGAGTGCCAGAATGCATAGTTGAAAGAGTACGTATAAATCACTTTTCATACGAATTATATCCCTTTGTTAAAGGGAGATAATTTTCTTAGACAGGGCCTAGTGCATGTCGGTCAAAAGTTTGACTTACCTGCCCCTAATACTGCGTTATTGGATCAGGCACGCACCAACAATAGCGGCACCCACTCGGATAATATTAGTACAAAGGTAAAGAACAAATTCCTTTAATTTTGACAGCAGAGAAGGGTCATTATAGAAGAGTAGATAGTTTTCGGTATATTTTTGTCAGTAGCAGTAACAGTCTTAAACGATTTTGTGCTAAAATATATCGATTCTTACATAGATAGATTTTTTCAGAATGCTTGTCAATATTAACTTGATAAAATCGATCTCTGTTTGACATTTTTACTGTTTAAACATATCCAATATCCAGGACTCGACAATAATATGGTGATCTACCACCAATATCACAAACAATTACTGAAAGAAGAATGCGTTTTGCTGGCCACTGCTGCAAGAAGAAACATTGAAAAAATACAAAAACATGACATAAGATACCTATTATTTTTCTTTTGCGTCATTTTTATAGACACAGATTTTTATCAACAGCCGCTCTGATGTCTGTATTCACTTTCAATTGGTAAACGGTATTACATTGTGATATTTGGAAAATGGTTAATTGATCTTGGCAAAAAAAATCAGTTTTATCATAAAGCCTATAATCTATAGCCACTCTATGTTTACGTGCGGTTGTTATGTAGTTTTTGATAAAATATCGAACCATAAACCAGATAAGAAATGAAAGACGTGTCCGTCCTTTTCAAAGGCTGCTGTCAAGGACAATATTGTGGTCACTACGTGTATCAACAGAAAATACGTGTTATATAGCGTTCAAGACTATGAGAGGAAGGACGAAAACGCCAGTTTGCATAATTTTCTTTTAAAATGTCTTTGTGTTTCCTGAAGACTTTTCTAACGGTAGTATGATGATCACAGCATTCACAAATTGTTAGAAAAGGTGTTCAGACATGAAAGGTGAATGCCAACAAAAGGCACGCCTCCTTGAAGGTAACGCAAGTTTGGAAACGTGGAAATTATTATTTGGTTGCTCATAGTGAACAATGGATTTACAAATAGATAAACTTATTATGACTTAATTTGACATTTGTTTTTATAATCACATGATGGCTACCTGTGGTCAATCAAATTCCTGTAGTGACAAAGTAAGGGATAGTTTCTATCTGCAGACCGATCCAGATTTGGAAGCATCGAGAAGGACGAGCGGGGATGAAATCAAAGACAAATGCCAAGCCCATCGGGAGAAACTGAAAGAGTTATTTTGTAAAGACCACAAAGTGTTTTTGTGTACAATTTGTGTGGCTCTTGATCACAGACAATGCGAGGTAGGATATATACCTAGTCTCTCTGAGGACCTTTTCGACAGCCCCGAGTATAAATCCTTCAAAAATAGTCTCGAAATATTGGTAAAAAGCCTAGACTGTATCAAACGTATAGCCAGCCAGAACATCACAAAATCCCAGTCAGACGCGAATGATGCACTTTCTAGACTTAAAAATTTTAGAAAAGAAATCAATGATTATTTGGATAAAGTAGAGAAAGAAGCCGTTACCGAAATTCTGAGAAAGAAAAGAGATGCTCAAAAAAGGATTGATAAGTTATCAGAGCAATGCGATATTCTGTACAAAGAGATACAAAGCCTTTACCAGGATCTATCGAAGAAAGAGAATAGGAACCAGAAGTGTCAGCTCTTCGTTGATATACAAACGCACACAGAGGTACACACAATGGACAAGTACAGAAATGAAGTATCAAAACTATCATACATGAATAGAGTTGGAAAATTGGAGTTCGTCCCTTCTCACAGGCTGTCAGGTTTGGCTAGCAACAAACGTGATATTGGCTCTTCTGTTTTGAATGACAAATATGGTTCAACAATTTGGGATGTTCCGAAAGTCATGGGACCAATTATATCGATTGAGTGTATATCAAATGCCATATGTGTGAGAGAGAGTAACGGTAATCTAGCACTTATAGACACAACTAATGGAACAATCACAAATAGAATGCAGTCGGAATACGTGTCTTATTTACAGGGACTATACAATGCTGTTTCCGGTGCAGGCTCATACATTACAAATGTGTCAGAAAATGAAATTGCTGTCGTAGTACACCATGGCATCGATATCTATTCCGCATGTAATCTCCTGAAGTTGCAAAAGACTGTTAAACTTTCACTGAAAAACAAGCTGCTTGCATTAGCATATGCCAACAACCGGTTTATCGTCGCTACGAATGAATCCCCACCAACACTCCGCATTGTTGACATGGATGGAGGAGTAGTGACTACATTTCCAGCAAAAATTGACGGTAAACCTCTGTTCAAGGACCCTCGCTTTCTAGCCGTTAACCCAGACCAAACATTAATATATGTGTCAGATTTGGGTACACATACCGTAACCTGTGTGGCCTTTACAGGAGAAGTGAGGGCTAAATACGGACCATTCGGGACCTGGGAACTAGTTGGTGTGACTGTGTCACGTGATGGGGCCGTTTACATTGCTAACTATCGTCAGAACAATATTCATATTTTGAGCTCTGATTTACAGAAGATTGGTGTGATACATGGTGCAGATCACGGTTTTACAACGCCAAGAGTTCTTGCATACTGTGAAAAACAACACAAACTTTACGTGTCATCGGATTCTACAAAATTCGTCATCTTGAATTTATAGGAAAGGTGTGGAGCGGCTCAGATAGTTTTACCGACTGTCACATAACCATTTCCAAAACAAGTCAAACAAGATCATAGGACAGATACAAGATTATTATATGAAATTCATTTTAAAACGTCATAGCACATAGAAAATACAATATTTTCGATTCATAAAACAGAAACAAAAAAGTGAGAAATGCGGGTCATCATCATTTGTGACCCGTCACGCTAAAAGGGACTTTATCCGAACACCAAAAATCCAAATTTTGACAAACTTGTCAGACTCGGTACAGGTCAACCAGATCCCGTATGCGACAAATGAACTTATAGTAAGATAGGGAAAACATTCCGGAATTCGAAAATTACATAAAAGTGAAAAATATCGGCCCTAGTCTGGCTGCGCGGACTGCGCAGACTGACTAGGGTCGATATTTTTCACACTTCCTACATGTATAAGGTTCCTTTTAGTGTGATGGGTCACATTTGTTTGCTTCAATTTTTTCCTCTCAGATTTTTCTCAGACCACAAACGCCATCTGCTAATGGGTAACTATAAGAATAATTTTCCGCTAGGTGACATGCTTCAGAAATATCGTCCTCAGACTTTGACTTTAAGGAATAGTGCTTCGAACTATTTTCAGAATGACAGTTCATATATTTAATGCGGTAACATCCCAATTGGTCTACTCCCATTTCGACTACTGTATTTTTAGTGCCTTGAGTCCCAATTCGTCTACTGTCTCAACTTGTCTACTTTCATGCCAAACCATCGATAAACAGCATTATTTTTGTTTTAAGAAAAGAAATATATATTCACAAATGAAATAAAAATGCAGAATTTTAAATAAAATCATATAATATCATATTGATATGCAAAGTATAGAAAAGTAGACGAAATGGAATTATGTCCAAAATGGTAGACGAATTGGGAGTAGACGAATTGGGAGTAGACGAAATGGGATTAAACCTTTAATGCGTAGTAACTTAATCCTGACCTGGGTAAAGCGATACGGTTCTTAACATAAGACCGGTCTTGGACTGACCCCCGTCTGACTGATCATATATTTATGTAAACAATATGCTTCTGATTTTCCATACGGCCATACTCCCTGTAAATGTGGATAGGTACGATCTTTTCCACGCCCGTAAGTTTACGACGTCACCCGACAAACTCCGACCTCGCGTGAAACTCAATAGGGATGATCAATTGAACCCTTTCACAAACGACAAAATTATGGGGATTTCACAGTTGAAATGATTTGCAGACGGCAAAATGGATTTATATAAAGACAGGGCTTTAGTTCAATTTATCTAAGATGATATTGAGGCAAAATGAGGAATCCTGCCAGCCAGAATTTTCGTCTTTTGTATCAATGCGTCCCTCGTCCCCCGACCCTTTGTGGTAGGTGCGTCAAAAGGTGTGATGGTGTGCTAAGGGTTAACCCTTTCCCAAACGGTAAAATGTTAGGGTGATCCACTTCAAAGCTGCCACAAATAACAAAATGGACAATTTTAAAGATAGCATTTGTGTAAAATATGGCATAGAAAATATTGAGACAAAAGGAGAAACTGTTGGTTATCAACAGTTTCTTCTTTTGTTTCAATGTTTTCCCAAGCCTATCCCGCCAGGGACGTCAAAATCAGGTCTTGTTTGGGAAAGGGTTAAGTTAATGTAGGCCTATCAAATAACAACCTGGAAAGAGGTCATTTAATAGCATATAACCCTTTCCCAAACGGCAAATTTTAGGGCGGTTCAATTTTAAAGCTGCTGAACATGACAAACGGATGTTAAAAAAGACAAGATTTGTTCAAAATGTGGAAAGGAAATATTGAGATAAAAGGATAAATTGTCGATTATTAATATTTTCTTATTTTGTCTCAATGTTTTATTAATCCTTATCTATTAGGCACGTACAAACAGATCTTGTTTGGGAAAAGGTTAGAAATTGGGAAAGGTTTTAAAAACCAAAGTGCTGGGAGCACTGTAACAGGACGTCTCTACATTGTAATTGATAGGAATTGTCAATAAATGATAGGCGTTTCATTCTTCAATTTCTCCGCGATTAGATTGAATCTAAATCATTGCGGCCGTTTTGCCTAATGTTGGTGAAATTAAGCTTAATGAAATAGAGAAAGTTCAAACAGAATTGGATTCCAGGATCCTCCGCGTGCCAGATATCGGCCCGTGTATAGGTTACAAGGCAAATACTTTCCCTTGACAGCTATCACGTCTTTCGATGGCGTACTGCATTTCGCTTAAATTATAAACACATCACTTTGTCGCATCCTTTATATAATCAGAGAAAGATGCATCTGAAGGTATAACAATGATTGTATCGAAAAAAGAAGAAGAAAATGGTAAACACATGACATTAATTGAATTGTCTTGTTAGATTAATAGCTTTTGTTCATAGAGAGCATCTTTAAACTTCATACACCATTATGTACTTTAGGAGATATTACCGGTAACCCGTAATAAAATTTCAAAACCAAAGAACACTGGACAATTGCTCATAAAGAAAAAAATATCAGAGTTACTGTTTTTGCAAAGTGCACTTTTCTTTAATGTGGCCTTTCAGTGCATGAAGTTCGACGATGCTACCGTATACCGTTTAGGAGATATTAGCTGGTTAGTTGTTCTTTTTTTTTCAAAAATAAGGTGGGCATAAAGCATAAATTCAGAAAGAATATATCTCAGAGTAGGCATTTTTTTTTTTTTTGCAAAGAACACTTTTCCTTGGTCAATGGTGTAACCTATAAGTGTATGAAGTTTGAATTTGCTAGCGTATACCGTTTTTGAGATATTATCCTGACAAATTTTCAAATAAAAATACAAGGGGGATAACTCGGGAAGCAAATGTCTCATAATTACGATGCATGTACTTATGAGGTCTCGGGTTTGATTTCCAGTCAGACCCTTTCTGACAGTTGTCTCATCGACGGTTCGATAATCGTTAACCTACATTGGCGAGCTTAAGACCAGGCCTCGGTTTCTCGAAAAAACTTAAGTACGTTCACATGCTCAAATCTGAGCACCGTGCTCAAAGCGCACGAAATCCACGTGGACTTCAATCGAATCGACTTCAACGTTGGAGAGTATTCCTTTGAAGTTGAGCATGTTCTCATGTTAAAGTTTTTTTTCGAGAAACCGGGGCCTGGACAGGAATGTATGGTAAGGTGCTTAAGCCTCTGCTATAGCAGTTGAAAGAAGCTTAAACCTCATTCAACCAATCAATCAATTGACTGGCTTTCTAGAAGTTAGTCTTTTTTACTCTGTATATATTCACCAGACAAATGTCCTACACTGTAATCGTTATTAAACGTGAATGTCGGTGTCGGAAATGGTTGTAGACGTAATAAAATGAGCCATGTGATTGGTTAATCATTGAACCCGCACTATGGTTTTCTTATTCCGTTCCCATGTGATTGACGTTTTTAACGTTTACAAGTAAAAATATTGTGGGATACGAAAGCATTGCTTGTGACAAGCATTTTCTTTATGTCCCACATAATTTTCCAACCAGAAATACCAAAATATGTACATTTATCTGAAATAGACGTGTGCAACAACTTTTAAAATTGGAACAGCTAGTGTATAAATAGCAACTGAAATCCCGGGATCTCTTTATGCACATCATCGCCATCGAAGTAGCGTTTGAGAACACGCCAGGGTACTGCATCTTCGCTAGCCAATGTCGAACCCACCTATATTCTGTTTTTACTCACATTAAAGGATGTGGCTAAGCAAAGAGGTTATTCGACAAGTTTACTTCTCGATACCTTGCTTGATATAAGAGAAAAACGTGCGGCAAGAGCATGAACAAACGAAATTGAAAGTATGTGCCATTGTAAAATGTGTCGGTATAAAAACTCGTAACTACAGCTTGATTCACGCTGTAGTTATAATGTTTTGCAATAATACCGACGATTTACCGCTAATCGAGAAGGCTGTTTCTCCCCGAGCTTAAATGTAATGAATCTTTTACTATGCTCCGCCCTGTCTCCCGAATAAAAACAGAATATACGTTTGAATTCACCTTTGGCGGATTTAGTCTGCTTTTCTTGAAATCGCGAAAATCAGCCAAGCGGTTGTCCTGTTGGTTGTTATAGAGTAGCGACCAATCAAACGTCGCTTTCTCAACGCATTTGGCGTTATTTTGTCCATTAATTTTGTCATTGACGCGCGTTCTCTTTCGCGTTCTGCGCCAGAGGGACAAGGTAATATTTAGCTACTTTTTCGTTCGAGTTTTGCAAGTATAATAGTTCGTCCAATGAAAATAGAAAATTGCGGTATATTGCAGTGAAATTCTTAGAAAAAATCGCTTATTTTCGCATTTTTGAGTTACGAATTTTCCCGCCCGTTGTCATAAATTGCTTAATTATAATATAATTATGGTCTCGTTGGAACCAATGAAAACGCTTTCCAAGACACCAAGAAAATAGGGCTAAATACGCCAAGGGTGAATATGGAAACGACTTTACTTGGCTTGCGAAGATGGGATTACTGATGAAGCAGCAAACGTTTTATAAGGATGGTACTGCACTTTGCTTTTACCTACTAAATATACATTTATGTTAACCCTTTTCTAGATGACATACAATGTAATCTTTGAAACGTCCCAACAAAAAGGTATTTCAGATGCACCACGTATACATATGAAATATTGAGTGAAAATGATGTTCTACTTACTATCAACACTTTCGCATTTTCTATCAATGTTTTCTACAGCATCCTGTCCTACAAAGGACGCCACGTAGGGTTTTTTATTGGGACTAAGTATTTGGTACAAATAGCTACTGTTGAATTGATAACTGTCAGTTTGTTACCACTCAGTTACTGAGTGGTAACAAACTCGCTTGACCTGTGCATAGACTAGTACCTCCATGCAGCAACGATTAACCCATTTCCACACAGTGACTCTTTTTGACTCCCCACAAGACATTGGCTTTGGAAAACATTGTGGAAAAAAAAGAAATTACTTGTGACAAGCAATTTCTTCATTTCCCACAATGTTTTCTACATAAAAATACCAAAACATTATGAAATTTCATTCACTTTAAATTGTCGTCTGTAACACCTTTGAATTCGGACCTATATAAATCTTTGTCGTTTGGTAATGGGTTAATACATGCATGGTAATAATACTGGTAATGCACTGAACATTTAATAACAACCACAACTGCAAACTGCAAAATATATTTTGGCATTTTCAGACGTAATTAAGCTCTTCTTCCGGACTGAAAATTTTCTGACCAAGATTTTTTGGGCCCACTCATAAAATGTAACCATTTGCAATGAAAAAGACAATATCCTATTTTCCAAAACCGTTTGACTATTGGAGTAAAACGAATTGAAGTACTTCCAAGAGAGTAGAACTTACATCCATAAATAAATGAAATGAAATGTTTTCCAACGGGAACCGATCTTCCTTGACCATCTTATGAAAAGATAACCAATTACAAAGTTGATCAATGCTTCTCAATTACTTAATCACATCTAGGGACAAACTGTGCATTTCAGTTTTCATCTCTCGTGGGGAAAGAGAAGAGTCCCTATCCGTATCATCTGTTTCAGCACGTCCAATGGAAATATCAGGAAGGTCGGAGCTTTTTGAACGACTTTATGGGGTGTTGAACTTCGTAATTTTTTATGTACAACACTCATGCATTCAAAATCGGGGATATCATCGATAGAAAGATTGTTAACTCCAAAATCCTGATTTTCTACGTTGATGATGTCTATCTTGTGTATTCTATGCTCGTAAATGGGGATGATGTCCTAGTCTGACTTCTCGATAATATCCGGAATTATACTTAAGTTCAGAGTTTTCAAACCTTTTTGGCCTGTCTGATCATTGATCTCCCTCTTCGCACTTTTAACATCTGGCTGGAACGGTCCTGTTCAGAATGCTTCACAACCTTTTCGAAACTTCCTTCGAAATGACAGAAGTAACAAGTGAACAGCATGGAACTGAAAATAAAAGAAAAAATAAAACAGACGCCGGCAGATTCTTAGCATTTTCTACTATTTGACCCTTATGGAATTGCTTTGACAACGCATTTACAAGTCAGTCACATATTAACATAATTGTTGAAGAATTTCGGCAGTAATTGTAAAACGTGATTCCCAGCCATAAAAACGTTATCATTAAACATTACAATATTATCATTACAGAAATAATAAGTTCTGTATTGCTTCAAGTCTACACCGTTCACAACTGCATTATGTCTACACCGTTCACAATTTATTTTGTAAATATAACCACATAGTACATAAAACACAGAAACTGCACCGCTGTGTCTGCATATTTTCACCGTGACTACACCGTTGTTTGGCAATTTAGTAAACACAGCGTTTGCGGTCATTCTGGACATTTTCGTGTAAAATAACGGTTACCATAGAAAAGAGCATGTTAAAAACATCCAAGTTAGAGCAATAGTTTGTTCCCTAGTTCGCTGATTACTATGTAATCATCCTTAAAAGGGCAACTTTCTCGCTTCGAAAAAAGTTTTCCGTGTTGGGCTGTCTTTGCACAACGACTGAGTACGATGGGACAGCACTGGTACTTTGATATATAGAACCGGTGATAGGTATACTTTTCCCCTGTATAATGATATCAGTATCAAGGCAAGAAACGACCATTTAAGAAATGTATCGATGAAAAACTATGACACCTACCTCTCATGTTGTATCGTTGTCGCCATCTTTGAAGGACTGCACAAACCTAACGGACAACTTACAACACAGTGATATTTCTCACTGAATAATAATGACGCATTTTATGCTGTCCGCGGAGGTGGTGACAGTACAGTAGCTGTCTGTAGATAGTACTTTGTCGATTAATTACAGGGGGTGGGTTCTGGTCAAATAATTCTATAAAACGAAATCCCTCTCCCCCCGATTATTTAGACTCGCTGATCTTTAATCACGGACAGCACGGAGTATGTTTCATTGTTCGATTCTATTCAGAAGAGAATGGGCTTCTCTCCCCTTTACATGCATTGGAATATGCCGCAACCTTTCCTCGCTGCTCATGGTTCGATGTCCGATTATAGATTTTCAAGTTTCAAGTGAAACATGTATTATAATAAACCCCTGTCATTTTCTCAATATTTTCGACCATATGTACCCTTTCCGAAACAAGACTTGGTTCTTACTTCCATTGTTGAAAAGGTTTAGGAAAACATTGAAATTTAAAGAAAAGAAGAAAATGTTGATAATCAGCATCTGCTTCTTTTGTCTTAATATTAGGGTTGAAGGCCTATTGAACACAAATCATACCTAATCATCACCCATTTTGCAGTCTACAGCAGTTTTCAATTTAGACCAACCTAATTATTTGCTGTTTCGGAAAAGCTTGAAGAGATATTTCACTCATATCATATTAAACAGGTCTTGTTTGATAAATGACAAAAAGAACAAACAAAAATGACATGCAGGGGGCTTACACAACCATCAATACCTTCAGTACTTTGATATTAACAATGTAAAAAATGACCCGTAAAAGTTAATCTTTCTATTAAGAACAATTACGTTTTTGAGATTTTCGTTACGCTTCCGAATTCCATTTTATTTACTCTTTTACTTCCACGAGAAAATCGGCTCTTTTTGTTTTATAATTTAGCTATTTCCCTCAAAACAGACTAGGTTGTGGCGTCCAAAGTGGAAAAAGTTTTGGAAGACATTGAGAGAAACGAAGAAATTTTTGGTTATCAATAATTTCCTCTTTTCTCTCAATATTCTCTCTCAATATTTCCGATTCAATAACAAACACATTACCTACCTGTGACGTCAATTATGTTGTCATCTGCAACTTCTTTCAAATTGGACTAGCCTAAATTATGCAGAAATAGCCTGTGACGCATTCATTTCGTCAGTGGTCCATATTGTATTTTTCTTATATCAAAGGTACTGTTCTCCTGTAAACGAGATCTATTGCTTTGGTACTCTCCCTTTCTGTAAGAAAGCAGCTATGGATAGAAAAAAATGTGCTAAGATTAGACTTGATTTAACTTTATAATTTGGTAAACCGTCATTGCTGTAATAAAATCTCGAATCTACGGCTTGAATAAATCCGCAGTTACGAGATTTTATAATAACACGCACGGAAAAAAAAACTATTGTTTGGCCGAAACTACGTCATGGATAATTGGGTAAAATCGCTCCCTATTGAATCGAAAAAAATGGAAAAGATAACCTCATAGCACATGAGGCCATGCTAATTCCAAATAAGCCTGTACATCATACAATCCGATCAGGGTCCGCAATGTTGCATGTATTTAGTTTAAGCCTGTCCTAAACAAGACGTTGTTTTGACTCCCTACAAAATAAGGCATTAGGAAAACATTGTGGAGAATGAAGAATTTGTTTGTTACAATTAATTTCTTCATTTCCCACAATATTTTCTACTCAGATAGACCAATTCACTTGAAATTGTCGTCTACAACATCTCTGAATTTGGGCAAGTCTAACATATTTTTGCCGTCTGGTAATTGGTCAAGTGTCATCAAATTGCCTCATAACTGCAGATGTTTTAAGATAATCACCTACATGTATACTGTATACAATTTCGGTCTCGTAACGGAAAATAATTCTTAGAATTCCTAACCAATAAGACGCTATTCGTAGGCATGTTTATAATGTTCTAAACCTATAATTTCCCATTTCTAAATGAGCTGGTGCCATTGCATATTTTTATCTACGCTGTTTATTTCGTAAAACTTATGTATTGAATTATCATAACCATTATGAGTATGTGCATAGGTTGGGAACATATTAGAACAGACAAGGATTCTTAGTTCTGAACAATCTGATCTTGACCTACAAAATTAGTCGCATCGTTTGATGACTCGTCTTTTCAGTTTGAAATTGTGATCTATTTGGAAATTGGCCGTAACAGTTTAAGTGAATGGACCCTTTGACATTCATTAACCCTTCCCCAAACAACAAACTTTTAGGCTGATCTAAATTAAATCTTGTTGCAGACGAAAAAATAAGGTTAGAAAAGGCAGATTATTTATATCATTCATATCTATTTTTATTTTGTGGCCTATGTCAAGGAATGGGGAAATTTTGAAAGAAATCAAGAAAATGCTGGTTACCAGCATTTTCTTCTTTTCTTTCAAAGTTTTTCAAAACTTTATTGGTCAAAATTATTGCTTCATTGGGAAAGGGTTAAAGAGTTTTCCTTTTTAGTGATTAATCCGGATTATGTGATTATTATGACGACCTTTAATAAAGCGGGCTATTAAAATTCTAAACAGATTAATATGGCGGTAAGTGAAACACCCTTTGTGCATCCGTCGTGTGGTCATCTTCTAAAGAATCTCTTATTAAGGTAGAATGCCCCTAATGTGGCCATTTTGAGATTCATAAAAAATCGGATTTTTCCGAGCGTCGTCGTTACGTATCCGAAACTTTTCGGGCGCAGTCGTAAACATTCGGCGGTGGAAAGTTCCACCGCCGAATGTTTTCGACTTCGGCCGAATAATTCCGACGTCGCGCGAATCTCATTAAGGGTGGACTGCGTCTAAAAATAAGGCTTAGTCGTGCGTTGCACGCACTTGCAATGTACGTGCAAAGACTTCGTTGGTGAACACAAACACGACACAGAATAGACGTAGCAAAGAAATGACAAGACAATTTTTCGTTATGATCATTCTGCGTCTGTAAGAACGCCAGGAGCACACAAAAGCCTCTCTTACAACCCGTCGTGCTTCTTTATAAATCGTGCGTCTTCGGCGATGTTTTAAGCTCTCTGAAGATGCACGATTTATAAAGACGCACGACGTGTTGTAAATGTGCTCCTTGCGATCTAAAAACACATACAACAAGAACGCTGTACGATTTGCCATGTAAAAAAGCACCCTAAGAAATGTTTGAAAAGCTAAAATTATTGCGATGAGTATTTGTCGTGAGCAAACTTGGAACTGGGCAGTTTTGAAATTGTTCATAACTATGTTACGTAACTCAGCAATTTCGTAACTGATAATACTAGCTTATAGATTGTTATGCTCGTATTTTCATTCAGGCTTCATTTTCAAAGAGCTGTAAACCCAGTTTATTCTAGTACAAGAATCATGCCTATTATTTAACGGATCCAGGCATTTGTTTCTAGTGGAAGAGGCCCTACAACAAAGAGAAGTGGTCCTACCGGGCTTATCACCCTCTTTGGCCACACATGAGGGGACTTCGATCCCTGTGTATGTATATTATAATATGTCTTCAAATTTGTCAGAGTTCATATGCATTTACAAACAGCAAATCGCTGTTTTTCTACAAAAACCTCGTAAAGCCTGGCAGCTTAAAATAAGCTGCAGTTAGTACGAGGTTTTCGTTGAAAAGCGACAAAAAAGTCAAAATTTGTCAGAGTGCATGATATGCATTTACACATTTAACAAATCGCTGCTTTTCAACAAAATCCTCGTAACTGCAGCTGTAAATAAGATGCAGTTACGAGGTTTTCTTTCAAAAGCGACAAAATAGTCAAGCTTATCTCCCTCTTTTGTCAATGCCGAAGGGGTGGGGGGTGGGGGGGTACCGGACCTGGCTTCTCTAGAATCACACATGTATGTTTTCTCTTGAAATAATCAACGAGCATACACGCATAACACCAAAAAAATAAATGAGATGAAAAAAAACGTTTGTGATGGTGGTGGTAATATAGTGCATCGCGCAAATGAGCATGGTCGGACAGTCACCATGTTGTTCTGGTGCCTTTAATATTCAAAGTGGACAACGTTTATGGTTATTCTACTGAAGTGTTGTTTTGGAATAGCTGATCGACTTTTTCGTCTCTTTTCTTCAACAACCACTCAAAAACTAAAGCTTTTAAACAAGCTGTAGTTACGAAGTTCCGAAGAAAAAGAAACAGTGATAAATTATAGGCCCTATTTGAGCCAGGATCTGGAAAAACGTCGCTTATAGCATTTGAGAACAACATTGTTCCAGATCAGCCTGCGTATACACGCAGTCTGATCAGGAACCATGTTGTTCTCAAATAGCTTCGACATGGTCTGTAGCAACCATTTGAGAGCAACATGGATACTGGCTAGACTGCATCTAGGCATGGCCTTATCTTGAAACCTTGCTGTCTCAAATGCTAGAAGGGGCGTTTTTCCAGATCCCGGCTCATTTAGTTTCCATGCAAAATGTACATTTCCCACTACTATATTAGTCTAGGAGCCAGTTTTTACAAAGGGGGTTAAATTAGAAGTTCTTGCAACCGGTGACCTATAAAATTTTGAGTGGTATTTTTCAATACATTAGGGTCCCATGCTTTGGTTAAGGGTGGATGACATGCTTAAAAGTGGTAGGAATTTTTTCAAATCAAGGTCAAAGGTCATTCGGTGCACTTTTCATACATACCTCCTAAAATACCCCATAACTTACTCATTTATTAAGCTAAAACAATTATTTTAGTATCAAAATAAAGCTGATGATTTGCACTTTGACTTACATGAATAATATACAACTTTTTGATTTTCTATATTTTAGAATATTCATAAATATAGCAAAAATTGGCTAAAAATCACTAAAATAAGTTTTGTCTACAAGTGAAAAAAAAGTTTTTAAAATACCAATGGTGTGTTTGTGTGGTTAAAACCATTCTTAAAAATTGCTTAGAAACCTGTTCTTGACTTATATGTATTTCTTCACAGAATTAGTCTTTAGCTTAGGCTTGTAGTCATAGGTAAAAGTGGGTGGGGTAAATTTTCCCCTAAATTTACAAAACGTGCAAACATTGGTGTAACAATATATCTTATACATAAATGTGATATTTTATTAGAATTTATTGTTTTGAAATCATATTTGCAGGGATTTGTAAAGCTTTTAATGCATATTCCTGAAAATTAATTTGAATTTTAAGAGCCAAAATAACAATTCAATGAAACAGCATGTTAGATGGATACAGATTATATCAACACCACAATGTCAAAACTATGTCTCTTAAAGCGAATATTTATCAAGTATCTATATAATAGTAATCGGCAGCTGAAAATATTCCCCAGGCCCGTGCCATATTTTATAGGAATCAGAACAACATGGGGACGGTCAGAGTTTGCATTGTTGGGTAATGCATTGCTTTTATAGATCCAAAGGGAAAGGAATTTAGCGCTGGAACCAAATAGCTCATACACAGGAAATACAGTTTACAGTTTAAGTGAAGAAAACAATATTCTCTAGTATTACATACTTATTAGAGATACCGAAATATTTTTTCTTTCAAAATTATCTTTCTCCTTTTGTTCAAAATGGCGAACAAAATTCAAGATGGCCCCTTTAATGTTTATATAGCGAAATTTTAACATAGATAGAAAAAAGACCACGAATTAGTCATTTTTATTCCCCCGCATCGATAGATCGATGGCATATTGTTTTACCATTGTTCGTCTGTCTGTCTGTCCGTCCGTCTGTCCATCCATTCATCTGTCTGTCCGTCCGTCAGTCCGAAACTTAACATGAAAACTTAACATTGGCCTTTTCTCCAAAAGTATTCCACATGCAAAGCTCAAATTTGGTATGTAACCTTCTTTCAATGATATCTATCTGTTCCATGCAATATGACTTTCCCCAAGGTCTTCCATTAATCCTTGTCAACCCTTACCATGAAAACTTAACATTTAAACTAATTAACGTGAAAACTTAACATTGGCCTTTTCTGCAAAGGGAGTTCACACACAAACCTTATCAACCATTTATTTAAAAAGCTTAACGTAAAAACGTATCATTGGCCTTTTCAGGGGCATTCGTGTTTCACAAAGACATCTTTTTTCAAGATTAGGCTGACTTATAAGTTATATATAAATTCGTGAGAGATAGCCAGTGATGTGCATTTTAGAAAGTAAGACCATTTTGTAGAGTTTTATTTGTCAAACGACGACCGAAATGTCTTCTGCATGATAGTTGTGTAAAGCAGAGGTAAATCATAAACTCATTGTTTTGTTCATTTTATGTATCTTGTATACTTTACTTAATATAAGTAATATCTGTGTCTTTATATACAACACTATCCTCATCCTCATCATCACCATCATCAACAACAACTACAATAACAACAAGACACAAAATGCAATAACCAGACTTGTAAAGTCCACAGCTGCCCTATACTAAACACTTCAATACACTCAACTCATGCCATATATCGTCGGTGCTATGACAAAATGGCGTAACAAATTAGTTACGCCATTTTGTCAAATTTTTTTTATAAATGCTTTCTACTAAGTATGTAGGAGCGCATATACTGTCAAAACGGCGTTTTTCTACACCTATTAGAACCCTTTCAATTATCATGTGACAAAATGGCGTAACTCGATTTAGCTGACAAAAATGCGTTATACGTAGACAAATTTACATGAGAGTAATAGTGAGTTACGCCATTTTGCCGGCATATTTTTTAACATTTTTTAAAACGGCAAAAACGTTTTTGGCTCTCCTGAAAAAAAATGGTTTTCGAGCAAAATTTCTATTACGCCATTTTGTAATAGCACCGACGATATACTCATCCTTATCACTATCTGATGCATCAAGATTCTCAAGTCTTTACACAGTTCTGACTCACAAACACATGCATCAGTGCATAAAAGATCTTCTCTTTGACACTTAGACCTTCGCATGTGGCAGTCAGTTTAACACGAGCATTGTGTGATGTCAAGCAAAGCTAGAGGTGCAGGATCTTTACGCATTCTTACAGGAACTAAATTGTTGTTGTCATCCTTGGTCCATACATGGCATGCTGGTGATGGTAGATTCAGATACTGCTCAGTTTAGTGCTTACAAATATAGGAATATACTGAATTAATGTTTATACAGAAAATATATATGGGTCCATAATTTTTATGCCCCTGTATCGAGCGATCGGGGGCATATTGTTTTACTCTTGTCCGTCCGTCCGTCTGTCTGTTCAAAACTTAACATTGGCATTGTCTCCAAAAGTATTTAACATACAAAGCTCATTTGGTATGTAGGAGGGCTGTTATGATATTATAGGATACAAAAACTAAGTTTATGCATTAAGGAGCATTCTATAGTTGTTATGGCAACATAGGGTCATATTGAGCAGCGCAACCTAGGTCTGAGATGGATAAGTCGGGAAAGTCTGTCTTACACATCTAATATTTACATCTTTTCGATATATTTGCCACATTATTATATTATTTGCCATATATACCACATTTCCAACATATGCATTTATTTCTCAAAGGAGCGTCTGAACTGTACTTGGGGAATTCTATAGATAGTTTCTGGGACACAATTGGCAAGTTATGAACGATTTCACCGTCGTCATGTTGGGACGTCCAGATATAATAAAGTCAGAAACATCACAGGTAAAATAATTCATAAATGCGTAATACCACTCACAAATGCTTGTTTTTTCTCATAGAAGTATTAGCTGTGCGTGTTCATAATCATAAAGATCGTCTCTGATTTTGATTTTCCAAATTACACTCAAAGCATTATTGAATACCATTGCCCTAGCACCATATTTGTTATGTAAGCAAAGCAATGACTCCAAATGTCAGCCGATGATGTTACGTTTGCTGAGAAAAATGTCCGCTCAAAGGTAACAAGCATTTTGGACAATTGTTGAAGTCAAAATACAAAATATGATTGCTTTAAAAGCGATTCATAAGTCACATCTTTGCAAATTGTCAAAAGTTTCCCCGCTCAACGTGACTCCACCCTGTCGAATGCGCCCTTATCCAAACAGCTCAGCGTTTTTGTTTCAGGATCAAATGTATAATTCTTCAAAGTATATGTGTTTTAAATTTCATCTCAGTTGGTTTAAAAGTTAAAACGACAAATGGGTGATTAGATTTGTGTACAATATAGCCTAGAAAATATTGAGGCAAAAGAAAATGCTGATAATCAGAATTTTCTCCTTTTGCATCAATGTTTTCCCAAGCATTTTCTCCTAGGGACGTCAAAACGAGGTCTTGTTTGGGAAAGATTCAATGATTTCTTTGATATAGATACAAATGAAAGATGTACGATTTACTAGGAACAGTTTTAGCCATGTAATAAGTAAAACATTGTCCAGATTTTTGTCATGTATATTGTTGTGGAGTTAGAACAACCACAGGTCCAAAGATTTCCACTTTTTTAACCAAAAGTTTCTCTGTGTCTATTCAGATACGTATTATAGCGGACTAGAATTGACCTGACAGAGCACTCCATTCGATTAGCATGGGCTGCTCTGCCAGGTCATTTATCGTGAGGTATACAGTCGTGAATTAATAAAAAAATGTTATGTTATCATGATGGGATTGTGAAGGATGAATCAACAATTGTGGTATCTTTATTTTCTACTATTTATTCGTAACAAAATGTAACATGCAACAAATAACTTGCATAAAAAGAGATATAGGGCCTATTGATTTCAATTTCTTGTACAATTAAAACTTATTGGGTCACAAAATTAATTAAACTCAAAGACCAGATCCTCTTTTGTCCCTATTGAAGGCATGTACATAAACGAATATACGATACTAACATGTAAAGGTTACTCTTGGAGACCTTCATAACCACACATCAGAACATCCAGATTCTAGACTGATGATATTGATATGTATTCACAGAATGGAATATTCTGTTCCAAATTACATTTTATGTATACATATAATCGAATGTTCTCGTAAGGCTACCAGGTGTAAGCATTGCAATGATGGCAGTTTCGTAATTATCTTTAAAGAGACCCATGCTAGGTTGTCGGACACACAAAACGATAGGAAATCTGTTTATGAAATATTGTATGGAATGGTCAACCTGGATAGCTAGATCATTTCTGCACAAGGAAATTTCAAATGAAGTTCATTTAGTTCTTCTAAATCAAATCTGTTCTTCTAAATCAAATATATGTAATTTAATAACCGCACTTTATATTTATAGTAACATATATGTGACACTGAACCTTGATAGTGAAGAATTTAGTTCCAGCTCTAAAATGGCTTTCCTTTTGGGTCTATAAAAGCAATGCACTACACAACAAAGTAAATTCTGACCATCCCCATGTTGTTCTGATTCCTGAAAATCTGGCATGGGTCTTTTTAATGTCCTTTACTCGTAAGATAGAAAGAGGAATATTTGCAGCTGCTGACTATGCTAATCTGAGTCTTGTTTCATTTAATTGTACTAGATACTTGATAAATATTCATTAAGAGTCATTATTTTGACATTGTAGTGTTGATATGACCTGTATCCATCTCGTATGCTGTTTTATTGAATTGTTATTTTTGCTCTTAAAATTCAAATTAATTTTCAGGAATATGCATTAAAGGCTTTACAAATCCCTGCAAATATGATTTTGAAACAATAAATTCTAATAAAACATCACATTTATGTATAAGATTTATTGTTACATCAATGTTTGCATGTTTTGTAATTTTAGGGAAAAATTACCCCACCCACTTTTACCTATGACTACAAGCCTAAGCTAAAGACTAATTCTGTGAAGAAATACATATAAGTCAAGAACAGGTTTCTGGGCAATTTTTAAGTATGATTTCAACCACAAAAACATACCTTTGGTATTTTTAAAACTTTTTTTTCATTTGTACATAAAACTTATTTTGGTGATTTTTAGCCAATTTTTGCTATATTTATGAATATTAAAAAATATTGAAAATCAAGAAATTATATATTATCCATGTAAGTCAAAGTGCAAATCATTAGCTTTATTTTGATGCCAAAAGAATTGTTTTAGCTTAATAAATGAGTAAGTTATGGGGTATTTTAGGAGGTATGTATGAAAAGTGCACCGAATGACCTTTGACCTTGATTTAAAAAAAATTCTACCACTTTTAAGCATGTCATCCACCCTTAACCAAAGCATGGGACCCTAATGTATTGAAAAATACCGCTCAAAATTTTATAGGTCACCGGTTGCAAGAAAAGTCTCATTCCAGGACCTGGCTCCTAGACTATATTGTTCCTATTCATTTTGACCAATTAATCACGATAGCCGATCTTCATAAATCTAAACCCGAAAAGTTCGATTTAGTTTGATGGGTGAACTTTCAATAAAAGGGGATCATGGTATTAATCGTACTTAAAAAAGATTGGATTTTCATCCAGTGGTGAATATTTAACCAGTCTGTAGTATTAAAGTGTCAGCATGGACTAATGGAGATATTGTTTTGGTGCTAAAATGTGAATTATGTGGATAATTACCGAACATTGTGCAAATAGTTTGTGTGTGCGATTCTGTACATTAACCCTATTCCGAATAGTATTCGCTTTTGATGTCCCTAGTATGATATACCGGTGCTTTGGAAAGTGTTAAGGCAAAATAAGTGATGTTCATCTCTAATTTTGCCACTCTCCTTTTTGCTTTCTTTGCGTGCAGTCTGATCGTGATCCATGCTGTTCCCAGAGAGATTTTTATCGACAACGAAGAAGCTGCTAGAGAACATAATTGGTCTTGACCAGACTGAGTATACGCACATGCTGATCTGGATCCATATCAGTCTCAAACGTCATAAGAGCTTCTTTTTAGATCTCTGCTTATATAAGTATATTATCAAATGTGACCCATAACGCTTATTTAACCCATTACCAAACATCAAAATTTTAGCATAGTTCAAACTCATAGGTGTTGCAGTTGACAAGTTCCATTGAACAAAATTTCACATTCTTTGGTCTTTCTTGGTAGAAATCATTGTAGGAAATGAAGAAATTGCTTGTCACAAGCAATTTCTTCATTTTCAACAATGTTTTCCAAAAGCGTCGATATGCGGAAATGGGTTAAGGGACCGTATGGGAAGAACACAAGACGAAATCTCGACTCTCGAGAAACCGAACAGAATTACCAGATGTCAACCGCATTTTATAATTTAAAGGGACATTTCATTCCAATTTCAATTTTTTAAAGTATGTCTTGATGCCAAGATTAGTTATTCTAATGAGTATAGATACTATTAGTTTTTTTCAGTTGTTGCCAATAAGCGAGAAACACGCATTTAAAGTTGAGACATAATCGATAAATTGCATATAAATCCGAACTGTTGTCCACAACAATTTGTTCAATTTTAACACAAAAATATAAATTTCTCGTAAACGGCGAAATATTTTGGCTTGAAATTTTCGGAATTTTCATAAGGAAATATGCTATTTCAGATAAAAATAAAAGTAAAATTTATGACAAAAAATTCGGAAATGTCACTTTAAAATTATTATATTGAGACAGGAAATCACTCTAGTTGCAGAACAGTATCTTAGAGTGAAAAGTTTTGATAGTCAGATTTTACGGACTGCGCAGACAGCCTAGGGTGATACTTTTCACACTTCACATAAGGTCCCTTTTAGAATGACGGGTCACCCTTTTAGAGTGACGGGTCACATATATATCGCGAAATTTTCGTAGAACGGACAGCTTTAATTATCTATCTACATTATAGTGTAAAATTTGGCTGATGTTCCTATCTTTATATTAAAATGTCTTCTAATGTGGAATCTATTCTATTTGTTTGCGAAGGTTGTCATTGATTGTGTTGTAACTGTTAAAGGTGAAAGGTAAAGAGAAAATCATTAGAATCAACGTGGGAAAATGACAATCTTATCACTTCGTGGCGGATGATTTAATGTTCAGTTTTGTTTCATGACAATAGGAAGACTAGCCCCAGGATTTATCAATAACACGTTGGAAATAACTAGGCTTGTCCTGCCATAACGTTGTAATGTTTTCCAAATAGGGCCTGGCTATGATGTCGCTGGTAGAAATACCTTGGGAAAGCATTGAAAGAAAAGAAGAAATTGATGATAATCACCAATTTCTCCTTTTCCCTAAATATTTTATATGCTATTTACATACACATTTTCTACTGTTAACCTTTATTATTTTTTCGCAATCAAAACCTTTCAGTTTGTATTTGTTGACAATTTTGTCGTTTGTAAATGGGTTCATACTCAATACATGTATGAGGAATAGCATTAGAATTTATCAATAAAACGTTGAAAATAACAAGGATTATCTTGTCCTCTCAACTTGTCGAACATAAATTGAATATCAAAGTTGACTAGAATTTTGCAAGAGAGAGCGATTTTGCAATTTTCTGATTAGCCTATTTTTAAAATTGAGCAGGGCTTGTTACATGCACATATATCCACCCACAACATAGGGATTGATGAACATATAATTAGAATTTAAATGAATCTGTGTAAAATTCTGTCAAAGATGGACTAATTGGCTCATATACATGTATAAACGATATTGTGTATATAGATGTGCCTTAAAACTGCAAATGTGTAAATATTATTGTTTGTTTGAGATATCAAAAAGTTAAAGGATTACATTTTACTTCTTGTGCCACAATTCTGTTCTGAATTTCCGTTAAAACTATTGTTTTTCGGTCATAATGGTGATTTCGAAGATGTAATTCTATTCACTTTGGCTATTATGACAACTGTAGCCACCTACGTTGGGTCGACGTCCCAGCCTAACCTTGCAGCAATAGGGCGTGTTGGGGTAAGTAAAAATAAAATAGGAATATTAAAGTTTCTTGGACCTGTTCCGATGCAAAGCCTGGTTTTGACTTTCATTATGATTAAAGACTTGGGGAAACATTGAGACAAAAGAAGAAAATGCTGATAACCAGCATTTTCTTCTTTTGTTACAATATTTTCTTTGTTATATTGTGCTCAATTTCTATTGTTTATCAAAAATACACTTTGTCATGTGTATCAGCTTTCAAATAGGCCGACCAGTTTAAAACTGTGTTGTTTTGGAAAGATTTTAATGATAACAACTGTAGCCACCTACGTTGGGTCGACGTCCCAGCCTAACCTTGCAGCAATAGGGCGTGTTGGGGTAAGTGTAAATATAATAGGAATATACTTTTAATCCTTGCCTCAAATATGACATAACTTTGACTGTTCCAACGTGAAAGATTCTGTAGATGACGAAATACATGCTAATAGGACTGGACTTTTGTACTTTGTAGCAAATGAATATTGAGGGGGAATGGGAAAACGTTGTTTGTAAGAAAATTTTGACGGAAAAGACGATAACGCTGTTCGCCAAGTAGAAGAAAGAATATAATGAACTTTATCATCTTGTTTGTTAATGCCGAATTTGATAGGTCGGTAAAATTGAATTTGTGGAATCTATATGTTCTATTTATAAATAATGAAAGACAACTAACAGGGAAACAACAAACAAAGAAAATATTTCGTCGTTTTTCTTAAAAAACATAGCTGCACTTACGAGGTTTTAAAGGAAAAGAGGCAATTTGTTATGGAAATAAAGAAAGTCATTAAAATGTCTATCAATGACTGGCCAATTTTTATGACTTTCTCTAAAGGTTACGACAGCTATTAATCGATAATCACTAGTGATCGATTGATCGACCAGGTGTTCATCGATCTGTAACCATCAATAAATATGTAACCTCTTCTATCTAACAACAATACAAATGTCCATCATCCACGGGCAGATGTAATGTTGCGTTAACGGCATGGAACAACCGTGGTTAATGGATGTCAACATCTTTTACCTTTCCCAAACAATGATGAACTTCAATGTTATTGATCTCGATGAATTACGTATCAGAGCATCTCTAGCTGATAGCTAGAGATGCTCTGGCAGGTCATTTATCGAGACCCATAGGCCTAAAGCTTTGGAAAACTTTGAGGCAAAAGTAGAAAATGTTGATAATCAGCATTTTTTTTCTTTTTTCTCATTGTTTTCTGTGCAATATCTGTACACAAATGCTATCTTTATCAACATCTTTTCTGCTATCTTCTGCAGCTTTTTATTTGGAAAAGACTATTTTGCCATTTGGGAAAGGGTTAATTCATTTTTTTACATTCGGGGAAGATGTTCATTCTTCAAATAGATAGCGCCAAATCGATTCAAAAGACCATTAACCCTTTCCGCAAAAAAGCCATGGATTTAATATCTCCCAAATTAAAAAGTTTTAAAAACATTGAGAGAAAACGAAAACGTTCATTTAATTAATATTTTCTCATTTTTCTCCTATATTTTCCATGTCATACAGTAGAAATACCTGATTTTTAAAAATAACACAATTTTGTTTGTCTGAAACACTTTTTACAAAAGTCAAGACCAAAACAGTTTTGTTTGGGAAAGGGTTAAATCGATTATCCTGGGATGACAAGCGCATCCCTATTTCTCCTATATTGATGCTGACATGTAGGCCTTTTAACTACATCAATATACAATAGACATCCCTACAGGATCACATGAATAGGCTACTATGCTTGTTGTAAACGCGTAGCTTTAATACTTTATATTTAAGCAAATCTTAAAAAAAATATTATACGACCAAAATTAAACGAGAAGTTATGTACAGTTGATTGTTTCTCAAAATAATTGTTCAAAAATTGCATTTTGTTTATGCGGATTTTTTTTTTCTTTTTGCCTTAAAGTTTTGCACTTGTCTGTCAATTTGATATAAATTCCTCTTTATGACGTTCCCACCACGTCTACAGCGGCGGATCCAGGATTTCTGTTAGGGGGGTTCGAATATTCAAAAATGGGGGTTCGTTTTTCTAGTATTACACAATTGTGACCAAATTTCTGCATGAAAATTAAATATTTTGGCTACCCCCTCTGGATCCGCCACTGGTCTATGAATCAACGCACGTGTTCTAGACCACAAAGATATATCTGTCATAACGTCTTATTACGTCAGCGAGAATGGAACACCCTAACGAACAAGATTCAATGAGTCTTCAACTATCAAATTATACTTTCTTTTATCTAAACGCATAGTTAACTTCAGTTAATAGTCAAATTCTCGTCAAATATAAGCTATTTTTTAGCTAAAATCTTTCCGTACATTTTTGCACCGCATTTACTATAATAGGGAACAATTTTATCCAGTTAACCGTGACGTAATTTCGGACAAACAAGCAGTATTTCGTTGGTATTGTTATAAAATTTCGCAACTACGGCTTGATTCAAGCCGTAGTTACGAGATTTTATAACAACACCGACGGTCTATCAAAACATAGCGGTAAACACATTCTATTTGTAGAACAAAATTCATTGCCATTTCGCTGAAGTAAGTGTAATATGATTCCCCGTAAACACATGCATACTTTCATTTGCGTGTCAGTATAGTTTGACGCTTTCATTTGGAAGGACTTGCGAAAACATCGATGTAAAATGCAACCGATATTTCCTAACACAATGAAGGTTTTGCACAAAATGTGGAAAATAAAGACATTATTTGTCTCAAGCAATGTCTTCGTTTGCCACAATGTTTTCCACCAACAAATCGTCAATTTTCAAAATTTCTTGACATTGAAAATGTTGTCTGCAAGTTCTTTCAACTTAGATGAGATTTTTTCCCATTTAAATTTCCAAATCTCAGCTTTTTGTTTTGGTTGATTTCTTCTTGATTAAGCAGGATATTGGATAAAGGTAACTAGATCAATACAGGCTTATTGGCATCTATAAAGATGGGTGTATTATCAGACAGATAGTGCTCAGCGTAATAGTTCAGGCATCAGTTCTAGTCAATGGTAATTAGATAGATAGTCCGGTGTTTCTATATGGAAATTTTAATCTGTTTGATTTGAATGGAAGTTATTGATTGCAAGTAGAGAACATGATGGTTACAAAAAGAAATTGACATGTACATCACTGATAAATGTTTTATGTGACTTGGTTTCTTTTCGCTCTTCAAAGCTTTCTAAGTTATAACTTGCATTCCTCAAGATGCATTTTCCCATGCAGTGTGTTTTTTTTACTTTTACTTTCAAGCTAAAGTGGCATTCTCTTGATTTCGACATTGTTAAAAGAGCCTAATTCAAATGTCTACAAAAACGATCCGATCTAATGTTAAGCCCTACTAATTTAGTTTGTCGAAATTTCTTTTTATATCAATGTGTTTTTCCAAATTTTGTTCTATTGTGGGCATCATTCACGTCTTGTTTTATTTCTTCTTTATTTGGAAAGTTTAAAAAAATCATTTTACTCTTTTACAGAGCCTATAAGGTAGAAACAGTACAGCACACTGTAGTCGTAGTGAAAACCGTAAAACCCCTAGTAGGGGCCTACGAACGACAACTCTTGCAAGGGCATGTCTTGCTTTGAAAGTTTTAAAAATCATTTAACTCTTTTACAGAGCCTATCCGGTAGAAACAGTACCGCACACGGTAGTCGTATTGATAACCGTAAAACCCCTAGTAGGGGTCTACGAACGACAACTCCACATGGGACCCTGAAGGGGAGCTATACACGCGCTCCCACACCGAAAGAAGAAGATTTGGAATCAGTACTAGATATATCAGGTAGGATGTTATCATTTACATTAATTCTCATCTAAACAAGGCCTGATTTTGGCGTCAATAATTTTGGCGTCCCTGATTTTGGCGTCCATGATAAAAATAATTTGGGAAAACATTGAGGCAAAAGTATAAAATGGTTCTTATCGTCTCAATATTTTCTGTACTGAATTATTAACAAATTTAATCTTTAGTGTAAATTTTGTCGTCTGCAGCAGCTTTCAAATAGGACAAACCTATTTTTGTCGTTTCGGAAAGGGTTAACCTCTTCCCAAACCATGACAATGGTTAAGCTTAAATTCTCAATTTATGTCGGTTATATAAATACATCTTTTTGTTGACGTCAAAACTGAAAAAGGTTGCTGAAAGCTTGAAAAAAAGTTGCACGAAATGTCTGTATTGGTATCTAATGATACCCTAAGAATACCCTAGGAACAGCCTGATGTTAAATTTGGACATTATCATCTGCTCATTGTGTGCAGTTTCGGCTTCAAATGTACAATCATCTAAATGTGGTGATTTCAGTGAAAATGTGAAAAGAATCAAACTGTTTTGACATAGAGTGTTTCGATGCGTATATAATAAACTCAGCATACCTATCAACCCACACGCATTGTCCGTGTATCAAACGCATTTCCAGTCTGAATCACGCTCACACGCTTATATCGCTTCTGAAACAAACACATTTTAAAAGGGAACATAAAGCAACCAATATTGAATTAAAATGATATTTTAACGAAAGTTGTTGACTTTATTCACTGATCACTTAGTATCGGTACCGTAGACTATCAAGACCACGAAATGCGTCCAAAAGGACAATAAAATCACCATATTCCGGGATTTTCAGGGGGCCTCTGCCCCCTGGACCACTAACCAGAGCTTACCATGTACCGGGTACCCTCCTGGGGTCCTAGCAGGCCCTAGTTCCCATCTTAAAATATCACGTATTTGACGTTCAGAGGCCATTGAAAGCTAAAAACTGACCGTATATACCTACATGTTTTCAGAATCTGGCGTGCCGTACGACGAGACGGGTAAGCGATGTTACACACGTGCCTGTAAAAAGCTGGATGTTGTTCCTTCGTCCTATATTCTTACAAAACTTGCCAACTCTAAGATTATAGACTGTAAACATTATGGTCTAGGACCGAAAGGTACCATGGCACTGGCCATAGCATTGGTGGTGAGTATTGGCATGACGGGGAGTCACGCGACATATTATTTTCCACATATTTTAATGATTCTATTAACCCAATTTCCACACAATGACTCTTTTGAACTCCCCAACAGATAAAGGCTTTCGAAAACAATGTGGAAAATGAAGAAATTGCTTGTGACAAGCAATTTCTTCATTTACCACAATTGCTTTCTACATAAAAAGACCAAAAAATCAAAATTTCATTCACTTGAAATTGTTTTCTGAATCATCTTTGAATTTGGACTGGTCTAAAGATTTGCTGTTTAGTAATAGGTAAAAACATCACTGGCTAGAAAAATATTTGATGTAGAGAAGGGGAACACGTCAGGGATTTGTTGAATGCAAAGGATATTTTTTTTTAAAAATCGGTTGAAAATAGTTATTTACGAGCAATCGAAATTTTGGTTGGTCGTTAATAACTTTTTGTCGTCGCTTTTTGAAAGACATCCAATATTTAGCCTATTCCAGGCGTTTTTCCACATTCTCCGCTTCAAACCTGATTCAAATTGGTCAAGTTTTAATCAAATGAAATTATTGACGACTTTCAGAAATTATTGTGCCACGTGATTCCCCTTCGTGATTGGGTCATATACTGAAGGTATCAAACAACTCACGAAACATAAGAAATAATAGATTTTTCCTTTAAATTTATTGTTTTTAATTGATTAGGGTTTAAAACTTCTTTCAACTGATTTGATCATATCACGGCGGCTGGAGCACATAATAATGGATTCATTCAAACTCATTGTAGACGTTAATATAATATTATACAAGTAAAATGCAGATCCATACGATTCTTTTCATAACATGAATTTTATTCTAGCTATTCTTTTCGTCCGATTCGTGACAATTCGCTGTTATTTACTGTGTCTTACTATTCTGCAGGTGAATTCTAGAGTCACGTCACTAAATCTCCAAGGTAACGATATTGGGCGGGAAGGAATTTCGTATTTACAGAAGATGATAAGTGAGACGCACACTTTAACAGAACTGGTACGACAATAATATTATATCAATTGTTTAAGTTTACCCTTTCTCAAACGGTCAGAATATGAATAGATATTGTGAGTACTAGTGTATATTGTGCAAAAATAAATATGTGACCCGTCACACTAAAAGGGACCTTATCCGAACTCCAAAAATCCAAATTTTGACAAAATTGTCAGACTCAGCACAGGTCAACCAGATCGCGTATACGAAAAATGAACATATAGTAAGATAGGGAAAACATTCCGGATTTAGAAAATTACATAAAGGTGAAAAGTGTCGGCCCTAGTCTGGCTGCGCGGACTGCGCAGACTGACTAGGGTCGATATTTTTCACACTTCGTATAAGGTCCCTTTTAGCGTGATGGGTCACAATTATAGTTTTATTATTGTGGTTGTCCGAATATTCGTCACTGTTTATGCCTGCATGATAAAATCATTTTGATGAAATTAGGATTATGTTTACAAAATAGCATAGACCATATTGAGGCAAAATGAGAAAATGCTGAATATCAGCATTTTCTTCTTTTGCCTCAATTCTTTCCCAAACCAAAAGGTGTAGAAGGGACGACAAATCCAGGTCTTGTTCGAAAATGGCTAGAGGACTACTGCTATTTATTCAGAAATGCAAGTAGGCTATAGGTGAAAGTGTGCTGAAGAAAATCAAAGTCATATGATTTAGTCAACCTGAAAGTGCAAATTGTTTCTTTTCAATGAATTGATATCATTTTCAAATATGGCTTCTTAAGGACGTTGAACGAAAAATTCCGACTTTGCGTGAATCTTTTTATGGCCTTATTGGTGAAATTCAATTGCAAAACTTATTTTTCTCCCACTTCAGAACGTATCAGACAATAAGTTGGGGACAGTCGGGGCTGAAGCAATACAGAAAATGTTACTAGACAACCGGAGTTTGACTCGACTAGAAATGTCAGGTAAGGTGAGAGTTGTTACATGTAACATTTTACATTCCGATTTTACTCTTGTACGATATACAATCAAAACAGAAGATGACACTAGAAAATCGGAGTTTGATTCGACTAGAAATGTCAGGTAGGGGGGGGGGGGGGATGTAGCATGAATTCGTGTATCGTATAAATGCAAGGGTTCAATGCAACACTACTGTAAGTGCCTATATAAATATAGGCACTTACAATAGTGTTGCATGACCATTCGGGTGTCTCTCAAAAACAATAAAAAATGTAGTAATATTTTTCCTTTGATATGTAATAATAATTATGCAACTCATTTTTGCAATTGTTGTATAGGAAAGTATGCCAAAAGTATAGGATACGCTGGTTATCATTATACATTTACTTCATTTCATCTCAACGATTTACAGACATCCTTGCTTGGGACTTCGTAGCCAGGTAAAAGTTAACTCATTCACGCATAATAGCGCTTTTAGCCCCCAATTAGAGAGCGGTTATGGAAAACATTGTGGAAAATGAAGAAATTGCTTTTGACAAGGAATTTCTTCATTTCCCACAATGTTTCTACCCAGAGAGACTCAGAAATTTAAGATTTCATCCAATTAAAGTTGTCATCTGCAACACCTTTGAATTTAGATCAGTTTAAAGTTTTGCTGTCTGGTAATGGGCTTAATTTAAATGAGTACCATTAAGAAAGTCGTATTGAACATGCTGCCCACTCTTCCACATTTTCCAAACAGCATTATTTTTTCTTTTCGTTTCCAGGTAACGATTTCACAGACTCTGATGCTTACCTTCTAGCCAAGCCAATACAGGTAAAAAATATGCAATATTCATTCTGTTCAAGTGTCTGTCTTACTGACTATATCTACGGCATAATGCAAAACTACAAATAGAAGTTCATATACACACTTACAGTTAAAGAGACATTATATAGATATTTTTTATGAATTTTACTTTAATTTCTACCCGAAAGAACATAATTGTTATTTTCCCATGAAAATTCTGAAAATGTTAAGCCAAATTATTGTGTCGTTTAGGAGGAATAATTTTCTCAAAATAAAGTTAGATGTGGTTTACCACAGTTCATGCGTTTTTTTTTTTTTTTTTGTTTTGTTTTGTTTTTTTTTTTTTTTTTTTTTTTTTGGTTTATCAGCAACAATTAAAAATATAAGAGCATTTTTAAAGCATTAAAATAACCGGTCTTGGCACCAAACATACTGTTATAATATGAAATGAGATTGGAATGTTCCTTTAATGTTCGTTTTCAGGACCATCCGGAGCTTGAACATGTTGATCTCAGTCATAACTTATTTGGGGACAACTCCGGACAATTATTCGAAGAAATGATCTGTAAGTGACTTTTGTCTCTATGCTTATAAATTATTGCTTTTTACAGGTTATTAGTAACGTGAAATAAGTCTTGTTTGGAAATGTGTTACTTACAAGTTATTCCACCCATCATTAGATAACGAACGCTGTTCAAAGTATAATTTTGGCGTCATTCGTAGGACCGGACACCGAGGAGGCTATCCTGATTTTTTTAAAATCTGGATACCCTTGTTAATTTCCGTTGTCACTGAAAAGGGCGAAGTTAGAGGCGAAATTGCACGAAGTATTTTGTATCTAAGTATGATGGATGCAATACCTTAACATCATTTACTGCCAGGAATCCTTGTCAAAAGTAACGAAATTCATACCTTTCCTTTGAAGAAGATCTCAGTGTATCATTTTACATCCCAGTATCTAGTACAAGTCTGCGACATGGCTCTTTTTGTGAGTCAGGTAGCCTTTATAATGTATTGAGCAGTATTTCTGGAAAGTTCCAGAACAACAACAACAACAACAACAATTGTAGACAATTTTTATGATACTGATGATGTGATACACATTTGAATTTGGTTTAAAGCAGAGAATGTGTAAAATGTCATGGCATTACTGGGTGTTGTGGATCTTTAAAACAGCATCTGATGATAAATATAATGACTAAGCAAAATTTTGTTTTGAAACCAATAGCTGTTTTATTGTGTGTTATTTAAAGATCCAACCGTCCAGAAAATCTTTCTTTCATTCTTCTTTACTGTTTCAAATCATTTTTTCATCGGTCCCGTTTTAACAAAATTTTTGATCCATAATATCATGGTAGGACTATACCAATCGGCCCTGAAACTATTGAATATAATGTGTACCATAATTGTGCGTTTGAAAAGTAAATCCTCATTTTTTGGTTATTTATGGCCCCGATAAATAACCTGACAAAGCATCTCTAGCTAATAGCTAGAGATGCTCTGCCAGGTCATTTTTCAAGACCTATACATGGGTAGAATTTTGAAAGACATGTTGTAGTTTACATGGATATAATTTGTAAAAGTTTGCCATAATATTGTAACAGGAGAGTAAAGTAATATTCTCTACTTAGGTGCTTTAATATTTCAGCTGAAAATTCTGCCATACACACTCTCGACTTAAGCTGGAACCAGTTTAGAACTGTCGGTGCTAAATACATTGCCAAAGGTCTTAAGGTAATTAACCCTTTCGATTTAGAAAGATACTGACGATGCCAAAATGGGTGTTGATAGAGATAGAATCTGTGTCCAACACAGAAAATATTTAAACAGAAGTAGAAAAGGGGACGTCAAAACCAGGCCCTGTTTACGAGTCAATTTCTGAACATATCTGTATGTTTCGGTTCAATACTTTTTTAGATGTTCAATTTATACTTTCTTCAGTAAAAAGCTGTTGCTGACGATTAAATTATTGAAACGGGGAAAAGAAAATCTGTAAATTTTAGTATATTCTAAAGGGACATAACATTCCAATTTCATTTTTAAAAGTATATCTTGGTGAAAGATTGGTTGTTCTAATGATAAATGACATCAGTATTTTGGAGTTGTTTATAAGCGAAAAATACGCTTTAAAAGTTGAGACAGAAATGACAATTCCATATAAATCTGAATTGATGTGGACATCAACTTGTTTAATTTTACCACAAAAATATGTATTTCTCGTAAATGGCCCAATATTTTGGCTTGAAATTTTCAGTATTTTCATAAGAAAATATGGTCTTTCAGATGAAAAATAAGGTAAAATTTATGACAAAATATCTGTGAAATGTCACTTTAACGTTCTAAAATAGTTTAATGTATGTTTATTGTTATTATTTCACCACAGGAAAATGCTTACATTAAAACATTCAATGTGTCATGGAACGGTTTTGGTGACGACGGTGCCAACGAGTTTGCCAAAGCTCTGAAAGTTAACAACGTGCTGTCTGACCTGGATCTAACGTGCTGCAGGGTCGGCCATGACGGGTTTATGAAGATTATAACGGCATTGAATCTTAATGAATCACTGACGCATCTCAAGGTGAATATGAATTAGTCGGGATCTGGAAAATGGTGCCTTTTATCATCTAGACTGATCTAATCGAATCATGTAGGGCTCAAAAGCCTTGGATTACCTTTTTCCTAGATCCTGACTCAAATATGCAAAGTAAACAGCATTAATTTGTCACGTTTGTTTCAACATTTTCTAGACTATATTGTACACAAATGCATTCTTTATAGTGGGGCGCATAACTCATATATAATCGTTCAGTTTGTGATACAAGCATGAAATTTGGCATATATATAGTTTCAAGTGTATATTTTCAGAAAAAAGTGCTAGCCACTTGAAATTTGATATGGCGACCATTTTCTGAGATGGCCGCCATCTGAGCATTATAGAGCTTCCCTGTGCAATGATATGACCCACTAAAACTAATAGAAACTTGCATTTTTCATTTCAAACACTCAGACATAAATGCCAATTGTAAAAAAAGACAATATTTGTGCGTGAGATGGCAACCAAAATCTCATATGGCAGCCATACAATATAAAGTCCTTCATTTCTATATGAAAATTGCGAATTTACCGCTGGAAAAAAATCTTTGATTTGCTTTTACGACTTATAAGCTCTACTGTCTAATTTCATTAATGAATTTTTTAAAAAAAAATCAACTAACTTGATAACAGATGGCAGCCAACCAAGCCCGTGTAATCATTATTTTCTTACTCTTTTAATCGATTGCCATAGATATCTGCAAATGTAATATGTAGTGTATATCAGTTTGGTGAGACAATTAATTTAGAGTCACAGAACCTACTATAATAAGTATATATATAGTTTCAAGTGTACATTTTCAGAAAAAGTGCTAGCCACTTGAAATTCAATACGGTGGCCATTTTCTGAGATGGCCGCCATCTGGGCATTATAGAGCTTCCCTGTGTAACCCTGTGTAATGATATGATGCGCTAAAACTAATATAAACTTGCATTTTTCATTTCAAACACTCAGACATAAATGCCAGATGTAAAAAATACAATATTTGTGCTTGAGATGGCAACCAAAATCTCATACGGCTGCCATACAATATAAAGTTCTTCATTTTTTAAATGAAAATTGCGATTTTACTACTGGAAAGAATCTTTGATTTGCTTTTTCGAATTATAAGCCCCACTGGCTTACTTCATTGACGAATTATATAAAATTCGACTGACTTGATAACAGATGGCAGCCAACCACGTCCGTGTAATCATTATTTTCTTACTCTTTTAATCGATTGCCAACCAAGTCCGTGTAATCATTATTTTCTTACTCTTTTTAATCGATTGCCATAGATATCTGCAAATGTAATATGTAGTGTATATCAGTTTGGTCGGACAATTAATTTAGAACCACAGAACCTACCGCAACAAGTAGACTACAAGATTGGGTCCCTTAACAAAGAGGAATGGTGTGTAGAATACAAGTGAGATATAGCGTTTGTGGACCCGAGATGGCAATCATCTGGAACAAGTCCCCAGTGATATAGTTTTCAAATTTGATAAGATCCCCATGAGAGATGGCAGCCAACCGGCTTTTTTTTCAAAGAAGGTCTCTAAGTAATGTAGCTGACGATTTTCAATTTTTACAATATGCCTACAAGAGATGGCAGCCAAACCCATAATCCGAGTCTTCTCTGACGTAAATACGCTCTTTGATATTTTGATTTTTCGCTATTTAAATAGCGAAAAATCAAAATATCAAAGAGCGTATTTACGTCAGAGAAGACTCGGATTACCAAACCCACTGAGGCTAATTATTGTTTTAACGCCGTCTCAGTTGATTCCTATTTTCAACATCCATGTGTCCGGTGTATTCGTTTTTTTTTGCCAAAATAGTTCTGTAAATCAACAGCCTTAACAAGGAAACTAGCCCTCACCCCATATGGGGTCCCTTGACAACAAGAGATGGTATGTAGAATACAAACAAGGTTTAGTGCTTGTGAACATAGTCATATCAACACTGAAGAAGCTATAACATAGATGACCGCCACTGCTTATGTATGATTTTAACTTTCATGTGATATTTCATAGACGCAGATATAAAGTGAAGTGCAGAAAAGCCCGGCTTTCTTGAACTTACACCGTCCACTTCAAATTTTTGCACCCATTTGTAGCCATCTCTCTGCAGCATTGCGAAACTGGGTCCAAACAACTCTCCAACATTCATTTTCTTTTGACAATCCCCATTTTGACCGGCATTAATAATTCGGTTGCTGAAAATTACACAGTCTCTAAATATGGCCAGCTTTGTATGCAGCCTGTATTGCGCATTGATATGGTGCTTATACAATAAGACTAAGTCATGCAGTTTGAAAACTGGACTTCCTCAGAAGCTACGAATTCCATGATATACCGGTATATAACAAGTTAAAAAAAGCCACATGATACTTGTAAATCTTTTACAAAACTATTGTTGTATCATATTTTGTTAAGACCTCGTCGAGTTATACTTTAACTCTTGAACGACAACACGTACAACTGCGCTGAGTTTTACAAGCAACTTCCCATTGTCCATAGTTTAAACTTTAAACGCATTGATTTAGCTTGTCTCAAATTTTGCGAATCGTGCTACGAATGCATAAGAAACGTGGCATCTTTTGCAAATCAGATTCTATAGACCTTTTACAGCTGTCTCCATCTGTAATGGAACCTTGTTTCTGTGCCCGTTTGAGCTTTATATTGTAGATAAAAGACGGTAGGGCCTATCTATTATGATACTTGGCTTATGCAGTGTCAAAGCTTTCTCTTTGCCCTAACTACCATCTAATAGAGCTGGATTGAACGAAGTTGGTATATCATTGAAGGCAAGGTATAAAGGAATATCTGTTGCAGTATTATTGTACATTTGTAATCACTAAGATCTTGCTCTTTCTGTAAATTACTCAGAAGAGAAATAAACAAATCATTAGATTTGTCCTCTTGGCAGGGTAACATTTACTTTACACATTTTTGTTGACTTGTTTTACAATCATCCATTATTAATGTAAAAAAGACTTCCTTTTACACTATCTGGTTTAGAATGCATGAGTTTTCTGATATTTGGTGTGGACGATTCCAAGGATGATTTGAACACTAGGTTTTGACTTACTTAGCGCAAAGCGACTAATCACACGAAAGTACTTTAAACCATGTTAATGAAGCTGCTGTTTTTTAAAGTAATCGACGATAATCGGTATTTAATTATGGAGGCCAATAAGACAGTTAAGATAATACAAAAATGGTCGCCATTTCAATAGCAAAATATATATTCTCTTTGAACAATTTTGTTTGTATCTCATTCATTTTATTAGCTGATACTTAAAGAGAGGGGTTGATATCTTTTTTGTTAAAAGTAATAAGATTTCCTCGAAGAAACTATGAACATTTGAATATTTTGGCGGCCATCTTGGAAAAAGGCAGCCATGTTATAAAGACATCAAGTTGGTTTATATTGGTTACAAAAAAGACTATGCAGGAAAGGTATATAAAATCCCGACGAAATTCATCACTTGAGATTCATTTCTATTTGATATTTTCATATATAGCCTAGGCCTAATTAATACATGAGAATGGCGGCTATTTTGAAAGATGGCCACCGGATGCGATTTTCATGTGGCTTAATCGGTTTGTGATTCATTCCATTATGCTGGTTGAAATTTTATGACAAGGATCGATAATATCTTATTAAAAAATGATATCTAATTGAAGAAACGGCCATTTTTGGAGTATTTTGGCGGCCATCTCGGATAAACGACCGCAATGTTGTAAAAAGCAATGCTAGTTTATTAATTAATTACAATTGACTATATTGGGACGATTTATTAGAAAAATCTCGGCGGATTTCAGCATTTGGAATGTCTTTCTATCTGATATATAGACTACATTTATCCGATTGGCGGCCATCTTGGAAAATGGCCACCAGATGCGAATTTCAAGTGGCTAGCACTTTTTTCTGATTCAGGGACCCTCAAAGACTTACCATACCAAAATTCATGCTTGTATCACAAAGTGAATGATTAGGCCAAATTTTCGGAGTTGTGCGCCCCACTATTATCAACATACATTTTGTCGTTTGCAGTAGATTTCAACTTGGAGTAGTCTCAAATCTTGACGTTTGGAAAAGAAAGAAAGTTTTGTGCAAAATTTCGGATTTGCAGTCATATAGATCTAAATGTTCTATTTTAGATTGGGAAGAACAATATTCCTGAAGAATATGCCGAGGCTGCCTTGTCTATGTTACGATCCTATCCCGCCATAAAACTAGAGACGTTAGATATGACGGTAAGTTAATACTGTAAACCAGGAAATGGTTTCGCGCATTTTAAGTTAGCGTCTTTCGCGGGTGGGTGTGATCCGCGAACTTAAAACGCCGCGAATAGGCTACTCTCAATGAAAACTTTAATCGGTTTGATAGTTTTTGTTTTGGGAAAACCTATAGGGTGTGTTTTATTTACATCGTGTTTGTTAGACGTTCTTTATTTAAGACTACTTTCGTTTTTATCCAAAATACGTAGATATTGTGACATATTGAAAAACACAACATTGAAATTGAAAGCGGTCGGCACAAAAATATTGAAAGAAATCAACGAATTTGCAGATTATGCCAAACTAAAACCATCGAAAATGAGTACCATTTTATATTAAATTGTCAAGCATATCGCGACCTAAGAATCAAATATATCAAATCATATTATCATAACTGGCCAACCGTTCAAATATTCTTGATTCTCAAAGTTCGAGGACCATATAAAAGATTTTGCACAGATACATGGCCATTATCTTCAATGCACGATTACTCGTCTTAATCTTTGTACCAAAAGTATTTATGAAAACATTATTAATAATTCTGATTATTAGATGCATTCACCATTTTTTCCAGTCAAATTATACAATTACACATAAATTAATCTAATGGGCCGAGAAATAGGTCTCGTCCAATGAAATGGCTTGTTATGTAAAGGCAAATTAGACTTACAAATGTAGAAGATACACATAGAACTATTGGTGAATACAGGTCCAGATCCATTGTGTGTACTCAAACCTGTCATTCATTCTAGGATTGTACATTCAGTCCTAAATTCGAGGAACACATCAAAGATTTAAACCAGATGCATCGTCATATTGCTATTATATACGGCTACAACACATCGTACGGGAAGTCTAAAGGAGACCTGGTGGGCGAAATATTGAAGGAGGGGCTACAGTGTTTGAGCGAGTTTTGTAAAGAAAATGGTGTGTCACTAGTGGAACTGTTCGAACGATTCGATACAGACAACTCGATGAGTGTAACACTACAGGAGTTCCAAGATGGACTTAAGGTAAGATGTTTCTTTTTTATCCCTTTCCCAAGCAAGACGTAGTTCTGACGTCACACTTGACTTAGTTGGTTAGATATTGTAGGAGGGATTACAGTGTTTGTGTGAATTCTGTAAGGAGAACGACGAATCACTAATGAAGTTGTTTGGACGATTGACTTTATGAGCGTTACACTTCAGGAGTTCCAAGATGGTCTTAAGGTGAGCTTTATCAACAAAGGTCTGGGAATACCGTTGCTTTTCAACAAAAAACATCGTAACTGCAGCTTGTTTTAAGCTGCAGTCACGGGGTTTTTGTTGAAAAGCAGCAATGTACTATTTCGTCTTGTCCTGTTCACGTACCTTTGACATCCGGTAGGCTTTAAGCTCTTGCGCCCGGTATGTAGCGTCTAAAGACGAACCTCATTAAATCGACGATTTGATTTATGATCAGGGTTTGGAACCTTATTAGAAGCATTCCACAAATGACGTTCTAATCAACATTCAACATTGTTGTTTCACTGACCAAGCCTATCATCAAACCCTTATTCTGGGTAATCATTAGAATTCAAATGAGTACCTATAACATAGGGTTTGGATTCGAAATAACAAATTAGAATGTCTCATCCCCTCTAATCATTCTAATGTATCATTTATCCTGTAGGAAGCCGGAGTGCCACTATCCCTGTACAAAATCGAGATGTTTGCCAACGCTCTTGATAAGGACGGAGACGGGGAGGTCGATTATAGGTACATATATGCATTTTTACGCCTGTCCTTTTACCGAACAGTGACGCCTTGTAACGCCCTTGCTAATGATAATTTCAAGAAACATTGTTAAAGAAGGAAAATGCAAGGGAAATTGGAAATTAGATATTATACACCATATATCAGCGTAAGCTTGTAAAATTATTTAGACATAGCCACACTTTATCTTCACCCAGTCTAGTATTTAGCAGCTCTGATTTCTATATATACCGAGAGGCAAAAATAAGTATACACCCTTGTTCTTCAACGTTTTCTGAGAAAACGATTTATAAATTATTACGATTTTTAAACGCCACCGAAATGTTGTCGTTTGTTTGATGTAAGCTTCTTGGCCTACCGTCTATACGTCCTTTCTTCCATTGCAAAGTTTTTTATAGGGCACTGCGGCATCGAAAAGGGGGGGGGGGGGTTAATCAAATAATTAATGCAATAATTCCCATTGATACAATCCCTACATCTATGAAGGGATTTGGATATTTTTTACAGAAAGTGCTTAGTCACCTAAGACCATGCGTGCATCGTTAGGGATTTTCCGTATTTCGATGCGTCATGGCAAAAGGGGGCTTGATGTGAGCAAGTTATCTTGCATAACTCCTTCTAAATTTATAGACGGGTTTTGATAAAAGTATGTTCCTATGCTACACGACTAAGTGTACACTTTATTTATAGTGTCATGTTTCTTTCGTATTATGATGCGTCATAACAAATGGGCCTTAATGGCTAAAAGGGGTATATTGATCGAATTCTACCAGCCACTGAATATTGTGTTATAGTGTTAGAGAAATTTTAACGTTGTGATTTGTTGTGACAAATAATGAAGAAATTGAATACGAAATAACAGCAATGTTTGATGCTCCGCTAAGTCGCACGCGCAAAATTTGTAAAATCGTTATGTAGAAAGAGTTTGTGAAATAAAGCAATTTCGTGTAAAATTTAACAACATTGTATTATTATCTTATGAGTAGGACTAAATTGTACAAAATTTTGAGTCGATATGGTGGAAATTAAGAGAGATATCGAAAAACAAAAAGTGTATACTTTCTTTTGCCTCTCAGTATATTTTGTAGTTTTGTAAAAGCATTTAAAGAAAATGAGCATTGATATATAATCAATGAATCAATCTGGTCCATCGATGGATCGTTTCAACGCACGGCAAATTCAAAATTGTTTCAATTCTTTTATTTTGTTTCATTCATTTTGTTTAGCGAAGTTGTGAAGGCGATTAACGCTTTCAAGATGTCAGTACCGGTATGTTTCAGCACCCAGCACAATTTGCAGCGTGGTGGTGGCTTTTACCTCTGATGTACTGGTATCCGTCTCTCCCTCTTTCTTGTCTCTGTATGGGGCATGTTGGCAACTTACATAATATTTTAACACTTTCCCAAACGACAAATTTTTAGGGTAATCCACATCAAACATTGCCACAAAAGACAAAATGGATGTTATTAAAGATAGGATTTGTGTAAAATTTTGCACAGAAAATATTGAGACAAAAGGAGAAACTGCTTGTTATCAGCAGTTTCTCCTTTTATTTCAATGTTTTCCCAAGCCTGTTCTGTATGGGACGTCAAAACCAGGTCTTGTTTGGGAAAGGATTAATGTATTTATTTGCCTATTACTTTGCAAACTGTCCGTTCATTGAAAGAAAATACCGAGCAGAAATGACAAAGTTGTATTTTCTGTTAAATGAATATGCTATATCAGGCCCGTACGCACGGAGGAGAGCTGGGGCAAAAGTTGCCCAAAAATGCCGAATTTTCCTCATTTTACACTGAAAATTTAGGGAGAATCCAATTTACCCGTCCAATTTTCAGACACAGGCCCAGACAGGGGCTTGACCCCGAATATGAAATTGCTTTCTATGGGCCTATAATAATTGTAACAAAATATCTATGAATATGTAGCCTACTCGAGACTAGAAGCATTTTCACTCAAATTTTGACCAGAGAATTTTGATTTAAATGGAAGTGATCGAGGGATGACAAGTTGCAGACTTTCCATAAAATGTAAACAAGATGTTTTCACTGGTGGTGAACTAAAACAATTTTCGCTACAACAGGGTATAGATATTTTGCGTTTAAATGTGAGTTTATAGATTTTTATACGCCCGTCGAAGACGGGACGTATTATGGGATCACCCGTGACGTCCGGCGTCCGGGCGTCCGGGTGTCCGGGGGTCCGGCGGCGTCCACTTCTTTGTCCGGAGCATAACTCTGTCACCTTAAGTCCGATTGACTTTAAACTTGGCAGTTATATTCTTCTCATCATTACGGAGTGCAGAGCACAAGAACCATAACTCTACTTGGCTTATTTTTTTGAGTTATTGCCCTTTGTTGTTTTTCGTACTTGAATCTTGTCCGGAGTATATTTCTAAAAGTATAATAGCTATGATCATGAAACTTCATGGGTGTATAAATCTCACCAAGGGCGAGTGCAGTGCACAAGAACCATAACTCTACCTGGCTTATTTTTTGAGTTATTGCCCTTTGTTGTTTTTCATACTTGAATCTTGTCCGGAGTATATCTCTAAAAGTATAATAGCTAGGATCATGAAACTTCATGGGTGTATAGATCTCACCAAGGGGGAGTGCAGTGCACAAGAACCATAACTCTACCTGGCCTGTTTTTTTTTTTGAGTTGTTGCCCTTTGTTGTTTTTCATACTTGAATCTTGTCCGGAGTATATCTCTAAAAGTATAATAGCTAGGATCATGAAACTTCATGGGTGTATAGATCTCACCAAGGGGAGTGTAGTGCACAAGAACCATAACTCTACATGACCTATTTTTTGAGTTATTTCCCTTTGTTGTTTTCATACTAGAATATTGTCCGGAGTATATCTCTAAAAGTATGATAGCCAGGATCATGAAACTTCGTGGGTGTATAGATCTCATCAAAGGGGAGTGCAGTGCACAAGAACCATAATTCTACCTGACCTATTTTTTGAGTTATTGCCCTTTGTTATTTTTCATACTTCATTTTTGTCCAGGGCATATCTCGAAAAATATAATAGCTAGGACCATGAAACTTTTACCAACCTGCTCCCCCTGTCGACATAAAGCAGTGTTACGGGCGTATCTTGTGACAGTTTGACAGCTTGTTTTTCTAATGACAATGAACTTGTTCTAAAAACAGACCAGGCTTACCGTTTTGTATTGACAAACTGTCGGTGTCGTTATAAAATCTCGTAACTACGGGTTCGATAAAGCCGTAGTTACGAAATATTATAACAACACTGACGGAATACATTGATCGCAATAAGACGTCTCTCGCTTTGGCCGAGTTCATCACCAGTGGTATTGTACCCATCAAAATCTACTGAAAATAGTCTTCTCTATGGACAAGGTGGGCACTTTCACAACAGCGAGTGAGTTACTGTTATGTTTGTGTGGGATTGTTTGGAGAGACCATGGTGTTGGTATAGGGTGAGATAGAACCGGGAATGTGGGCTATCTTGCGCGTAAGGTGCATTTTATCTTATGAAAAGCAGCTGGGTAGGCCTATAAGTTGAGAAGTTCGAGAGAAAAAAACACTACCTCAAAGCGAGCGATTTTTACGAAGGTACACTCCCACAAAGTCACACAGAATACCAACCCTGTTTCTGTATCAGGATAAACGCTACAGTGGTTCGGAGTATCAGTAACAGTAATTTTCATTTTTATCACCATGCTTGTTGTTTGCATGTCTTAAGGTAGAATACCCATAATGTGGCCATTTTGAGATTCATAAAAGTTGACTTTTTTCGAGCCGCGTCGTCACGTATCTGAACCTATTCGGGCGCGCTCGTAAACATTCGGCGGTGGAAAGGTCCACCGCCGAATGTTTTCGACGCCGCCCGAATAATTCCGACGTCGATTGAATCTCATTAGGGGTAGACTACCTTAACCATTTTCAAAACGACATATTTCAAAACTGTTCTATTCGGAAAACTGATGTGCTATAATATGGTGTAGCATAAAAAGATTAAGGCAAAATGAGAAAATGATATTCATCAACATTTGCTACTTTCTTCTTTCGCATTATAAATGTTTTTCCTGTCGTTTCATTGATTATTAGGTTGGTCAAAATGCGCCATTGTTCCACAGGTACTTGACACTATATGTCTATTTTCACTATATGTCTGTATAGAACACTATAAAGAGTACTCTATTTAGTGTTCTATATAGACATATAGTGAATATAGACATATAGTGTCAAATACCTGTGCATTGTTCAGAAAGAGTGAAATCAAACTTGTCATTTTCTTTAACCCATTACGACACGGTGACTTTGTGCGCCTTTGTGAAAAAATGCTTTGGAAAACATTGTGGAAAATGAAGAAGTTGCTTGAGCAATTTCCTCATTTTACACAATGTTTTCTAGTCCAGAATGCAAATATTTTTAAAATTCAATCAACTCAAAATGTTCGTCTGCAACACTTTTTAATTGGAAGAGTCCAAAATTTTGCCGTCTGGTAATGGATTAAAAAGGTGCAGGCCTAGGCCTTCTAAGATAATAATTATATGTTACAGACATATTTTAATCTTTCTGTTTTTCAGTGAGATGGTTCTGCAACTAAAAGGATCTTGAAGAAGAAATGAACACGAAACATCGGATCCTTTCCAGGGCGACAGAATATTATATCGGTCAAAATTGACAGGCGTTGCAGATCAAGAAAAGTGTTAGAACTAATTTATTTGTATCGAAACAACGAACTGCAACCAAAGACAATTAAACTAAATTTCGTTTGAGTCAATCGTAAACGAAAATAGAACGACCTCTCTATTAAAGGCAGTCTTAACAGTCGATGGCTAAGCTCGAAACGGTTGTAACTGCCTATAAACATATAGGCAATTAGAACCGTTTCGCGCTGAGCCATCGGGATTGTTACTCTTTTCTTTCAATCCTGATACTGCTCTCCCAAGAATCATTACTTATTTCTGCCAATATTGTCAAATGTGTTGAAATCATTGAGAGAAAGGATATTGTTGCTGATTCAACACTTTTTCTTTTCATGTTTCCAATGTATTAAATCAGTCATTTTTTTCGAGTAACATACATTTTGTGGGCTGCAAAACTATTGAGTTCCTGCCAATCCATTAAGACTTTTTTCTTATTCTTTGTTGTGTTGCTGTTGGCATTATTTTCCCTCTTTATACATGTATAAGTGTTAACAAGAGCTGTCACTGTAAGATGACAATGCCCCCGACACCGCTTTGATTTTGAATTATGGCCAATCTATGTTCAAGGTCAAGGTCATCCAGGGGTCAAGGTCACCAAAGTATGTGCCTACAGAAAGGTAATGTACCAAGGAATGTTGTGGTAAAGTATGAAGCGAATATGTTAAGTAATAAGGAAGTTATGGCCAATGTTAAAGTTTTTGGACGGAATGACGGACAGACAGACAGACAGACAGACGGACAGACGGACGGACAGACGGACGGACGGACGGACAAGTCAAATTTATGATGCCTCCCTATCGGGGGCATAAAAAACTCTTGATCTACCTTGGCATACTTATAGACTATTTTTTAACTTTTTTCAAACAGTAAAACTTTGAAATGCTCAAATTTGGAAGATGCTGCTGATATCAAAATAGATGTTGATAGGCAGGACCAACATCACAGAAAGTGTTGAGACAAAAGGAGAGAGGGTTGGTTATCAGATTGTTATTTTGTCTCAATGTTTTCCCAGGCTTATCTTTTGTTATTGTTACTAATCAGGGGCGACAAAACCAGGACTTGTTTCGGAAATAAAGGTTAAGAAGTATATATTTAGCTGCTCTGTCCATTAAAATCCATAACCAGATGGCAAAATTTAAGTCTGGTCAAAATTCAAAGGCGCTACAGACGACTATTTTAATATGTGCATGCAACTTCTATGTTTGTAAAAGATATTGTTGAAATTGAAGAAATTGCTTGTCACAAGCAATTGAAGAAATTGCTTGTCACAAACAATTTCTTCAGTTTCAACAGTGTTTTCTAAAGCTGTAATCTTGTGGGGCGTCAAAAAGCGTCATTATGTAGTTATGGGATGAGAGATTTACCAGTATGTAATTTACATGTATGAATGATAAAAACTTATTTTTGTTCAATGTTTCATGTTTTAATTTCTCACTTTATACATACTTTACAAATACAAAATAAACAAATGATCAACATTTAGTAGTTCATTCAATTCCTGAATTCTTAATGAAATGTTACCTTTTCTCAAAAAAGACCTGGTTTTGACATCCCTAAAAGACACCCAAGAACTGTCAGAGGACAGCAATGTGTGACCATCAAGTGCTGGATAGCGAAAACGTTTTAAGTTAAAATTCCACTAATTTAAACATCAGAGCAATTGTTATTTACCTAGAGGCTGATATTATGGTCACAGAAGCATTGCAAAATTTCAGAGCATCAGCAGCTGTAGAAACAGAGATACAACGGTTGCACATGAAAACTTAATAAAAGCAATACGCTAATGCCAACAATTCCGAGGTGACCAGAATATCCCAATGTTCTACAATTTTCCAATACCACCATATTGACTGTAGGGGCAACATTTATAGACATTGCTTTCCCTTTATTAAAGAAACCAGCATATGGCATGGTGGGGCCAAGATACCCCCAATTCCAAGCAAATAAGGTGAATCAAACTTTGGTTATTCTTTAGATTTGACTGTATGGGAAACAGTTAAAGACATTGTTTTGTATTTTGGGGGACTCTAGAAAAAAGATTTTCGATGGGGGCCACGATACCCAGTGTGGGGGCCAAGACATAAAGATACCCAGGTGTATCTTGGTCCCTGGGGGACAAGCTGCCCAGGGGGGTCAAGATAAACTGTGACACCGGGATCTCATGATTGCGCTACCAATTGTGCCATGGCCGTTATCTAATTCATTTCAGTCTTTAAAAATTCTAAAATTGGGCATTGTATGGAAAACTTTGGAAAAAGTAAAAGCTTAATACATTCAAATGATCAAAAGCATAAAATATTAAAAGCTTGATTTTATTGTCTATGTAAACTGACACGATTTAAAAACGCAAATAGTACTTTAACAGATGATGTCAACGACATAACCCATGTATAGCCTTGTGTAATTGTAGTGTAACAATTGACAACATAACAGGGAATAAAATGACATGCCATGAATAATGTCCGAGGGGTGAGAGCCTGAGGAAGACAGCGAACCCCGTGTTCTCGCAGACGTTTTATCACCGTGTCACGATGTATAGGCCGCCAGCGATTACCAACCATAGAATTTGCTGTAGACTGAGCCGTCACAAATCTGTTGCGTAAGTGACGTTAACGTACACAATAGTCTTGACGTACAGTTGTTATGCACAGCTGACAGAGACGAGAGCGGTCTGCATGCGTTTCCGTGTCGTTTACACGTCTCACTAGCATTGGAACAGTCGAGTTGGCCATGTTAAAGCGTTTAGCTACCTCAATTTGCAAATAATCGCTGACCAAGAGCCCCAAAACTCGGTTTCTTTGTGCCAAAGTAAGCCTCGGCATTTTATATACGAAAATTATCGGCAGTTGTTGTGTGTTTTCGAAGAGTAAATCAACGTGGCAGTTTGCACACAAAAAATCTTAGTGATTTTAGACGTTGTCTGAATGCGCGAGACACATAAGCATTTTGGGATGGGCGGATAAGATGTCCGTGTAGTTTACAGAAGACACGACAAAATTGATGGGATGTGAAGGGTATACATCAACTCATGAATGTCCCCAAATATGGTGCCAAATGAGGCTACAGGAAAGGAACGGTTAATGAAAATGTCTTTTGCGTTTTAAAATCGTGTCAGTTTAAATGAGCTAATCGTTTTTCAACGAAAACCACGTATCTACAGCTTAAAACAAGCTGCAGATACGAGGTTTTCTATGAAAAGCAACGAAATGTTACTAGAGAAGCCGATTTACTACATTCATTAAATTTCCAATTACTTTAACCCTTTCTAAAACAGCAAAACTAAAGACTAGTCCTATTTGAAAGCTGATGTAGATGTTAAAATGGATGCACAAGTATATTAAGGTAGCATGTGTGAACAATGTAGCTTAAAGCTTTGAAAATATCATGGTAAAGAGAGGAAATTCTGATCATCAGCATTTTCTTCTTTTGACTCAATGTTTTCTCAAGCCTTTCCTAACAGGGATGTCAAAACCAGGTTTTTGTTTGGGAAAGGGTTCACATGAAAGTTTTTATGACTTTTAACAACAAAATACTTGTGGATGCAAATCTTATGAGATCTATTTACAAATGAGCAATAATGAATTTAGAGATGTAACATGATTATGAGCATTATTGTTATTTTCTCTTCAAATTCTAACAACCATTTCCCAGCCAACAAAGTCTTAAGACTTTTCTAATTTGACAGCTGCTGTGGACAACAAATTGGATGTTGATGAAGATAGGATTTGTGTACAATATAGTACAGAAAATATTGAGGCAAAAGGACAAAATACTGGATACCGGCATTTGCTTTTGCATCAATGTTTTCGCAAGCCATTTCTTTTGGGAACATCAAATCAAGGACTTAATTGTTTCCCAACCCCTGAAATTATTACTCCTCTAATCTGAAAGTTGCTGTAAGACTTACAAAATAATGGATGCCAAAAGTAGACAAGAGGACCATGATGGTCCTTAATCGCTCACCTGAACCTATATAGAAAGAAAGTCACAATGTTGTATTAAGTTCAAGAGCACATAATTTAAGATGTGAGATTATGATCCAGCTGAAAACTGCTTTCATAATCTTGAATGATCAATATTTGTGGCTGTTACAGTGAAAACAAAGTGGAAGAAAACAACACAGTCAAGGGCACATAACTCTGTTCTAATAAAAGTATTCTCATCAACATTATGTCCAATTTTTTTTGGATTGGTCAATATATTGTTAGAGTGAAAATAAAGTCGAAAACTGTAATTTTGTGAAATTCAAGGGCCAATAACTCTAGTCAAATCAAGCTGAAAGTTTCACTCATCCAGGATCTTATGGCTACCAACATTTTGGCCAAGTTTTGTCTTGATTAGCCAATAAATGTAGATTCTACAGTGTAAACTAGAACTGTCGCAAAGCGGACGAATACCCCCCACTAGGGCCTTGTCACTGAAAAAGTGCTATCAGTCAAAATGTACTTGACTTACAGCATGGAAATGGATTTTAAACAAAGTCCAACTGTGACCTTGACCTTTGACCTTCGTGACCCCAAAACAATAGGGCACCTCCACTGGTCATGGGCAACAACTGTGTAAAGTTTCATGATCCTAGGTCAAACGGTTCTCAAGTTAGAACACGGAAACGAAATTGTAAATTTTGACTACCCCCCCCCCCCTCATTAAAAACTTCAAAGTGGCATAACTCTGAAACTAATGACTGGATCAAAATGAAAATTGCAGGTGCACAACTTCATATGATAGGAAACATCCTGATAAAATTTCAGAAAAATTGGTCAAAAACTGTGGGAGGAGAAGAGGACACAAGATTATGTCCACGGCCGGACGGCCGGACAACCTAATTCCAGTATACCCCCCATAACTTTGTTGTGGGGGGTATAACAAAGTCGAAAACAGCAATTTTGTCAAATTCAAGGGCACATAACTCCAGACTTCATACTTCAATCACACTGAAAATCGAAGTCATCCAAGATCTTATGGTTACCAACATTGTGGCAAAGTTTTGTCTTGATCGGCCAATATTTGTAGATGCTAGAGTGGTAACAAAGTCAAAACTAGCCATTTTTGACGTTCAAGGGCACATAACTCCAGATTTCCATGTCCGATCTGAAAAAAAATTAAACTCATCTGAGAACTTATAGTTACCAACATTGTGGCAAAGTTTTGTTTTGATCGGTCAATATTTGTAGATGCTAGAGTGGTAACAAAGTCAAAACTAGCCATTTTGGACGTTCAAGGGCACATAACTCCAGACTTCCTAGTCCGATCTGACTCAAAATCAAACTCGTCTGAGAACTTATAGTTACCAACATTGTTGCAAAGTTTTGTTTTGATCGGTCAATATTTGTAGATGATAGAGTGGTAACGAAGTCAAAACTAGCCATTTTTGATGTTCAAGGGCACATAACTCCAGACTTCCTAGTCCGATCTGACTCAAAATCAAACCCATCCAAGAACTTATGGTCATACATATTTTGACCAAGTTTGAGTATGATTGGTTAATATTTGTAGATGCTAGAGTGGTAACAAAGTCAAAACTAGCCATTTTTGACGTTCAAGGGCACATAACTCCAAACTTCCTAGTCCGATCTGACTCAAAATCAAACTCATCCGAGAACTTATGGTCATCCATATGTTGATAAAGTTTGGTTAAGATTGGTCAATATTTGTAGATGCTAGAGTGGTAACAAAGTCAAAACTAGCCATTTTTGACATTCAAGGGCACATAACTCCAGACTTCCTGGTCCGATCTGACTCAAAATCGAACTCATCCGAGAACTTATGGTCATACATGTTTTGACCAAGTTTGGTTAAGATTGGTCAATATTTGTGGGTGCTAGAGTGGTAACAACAAAATGTGAACAGACGGACGGACGGACAGACAGACGGACGGACAGACGGACGCCGACGGACAAAAAGCGACCACAATAGCTCACCTTGAGCACTTCGTGCTCAGGTGAGCTAAAAATGTGTATCTTGGTCACAGAAAATATTAAAAGAAAATGATAATTACTGGATATCAGTAATTTCTTCTTTTCTCTCAATGTTTTCCAAAATCATTTCTACTAAAGATGTCAAATCCAAGTCTTCTTTGGGACAGGTTAAATGATTACCCTATTACCAAACAAGACTTGTTTTTGACGTCCCTAATAGAATTGGCTTAAGAAAACATTGAGACAAAAGAAGAAACGGCTGAAAACCAGCAGTTTCTCCCTTTGTCTCAATATTTTCTGAGCTGTATTCTACACAAATTCTATCTATACCAACATCGATATTGTCATCTGCAGCAGCTTTTGAATAGGACAACCTCAAAATTTTGTTGCTTTGGAAACTTCAGGTTTATAGCAACATACCATGCAAATGAAATTTCACATTTATAACTGTAAATGCAAACAATCAGCTTATAAAAATACATTCTAGGAATCATTGTGGGCAAACAGTTCTATATCAATAATTTCATTCTAAACTGCCTTTCAGACCATCAGTTTAGATGAGACATAAGTCTCAGCCATAAAAAACTGAGAATTGGACTGGTTTATTAATACCTCTCCAGATTAAAGATCGTTTAACAACTAGCTTCTTCCGTTAATTTGAGTGGAAAGGAATGAAAACCCCTTTTTTCAAATGTCAAAATTTCACCAAGGTTCAAATTCTAAAGCTAGACAAAGTCATTCCCTTTATTTCAACAAGGAGGATTAACTCCATTTGATAAACGTGCAATGTAGCATCTTTAATATTAACCTTTTTCCCAACAAAACATTATCTAGATGTCTCCGATAGTAAATGTTAGTGAAAGCATTTGTGGGGAAAAGAAGAAAATGGTGATGCCCAGCATTTTCTTCTATTACCAACACACTTTCCATGCTATTCTGTTCAAATATCCTAATTTTAGTGACCATTCTTTTTTCATCTGCAACACTTCTGAATTTTGGCAACCCTAAATGTTTGTCATTAAGGAGATGATTATCACAAAATGATTTGTCTATGGCCGACCTGTAACAAAGGGCAAGGAGATTCTTTTTCACGTATTGTCGCTTTTCTGCGAAAACCACGTATCTGCAGCTTAAAACAAGCTGCAGATACGAGGTTTTTGCAGAAAAGTGACGATATGTGCAGGCTAATCTGGATCCATGTTGATCTCAAACTGGCCATTCAACCCCTAATTCCAGATCCCTACTCATTTGTGGTAGGTATAGTTAGTAAAATTCACCTGAACCTGACGAATATTCAATGAATTATTGTAATAATGAATACTCGCCAGTAATCATACACTATCTAGCAATGTCTATAGTTTCTATAAACATATTGACTTTGTATTCTGCATGTGCTCCTCATGTCAATATATGACAGACAGTCTCGAAGATATATCTAGAAAACCATCGAAGCAAGTAATAAATTAAGCCATGTTCCGGTGAAATATTACTAACTATACAGTCTGATCTAGATCCATATAGATCTTAAATGCCAGAGACCATTTTCCAGATCTTGACAGATATATTTGCTGATTTGTTTGTTAAATAGTGGATGAGGGGATTTCATCCTAATTTTTTATCTATCATACAAGGTCTGTAAGCTCATGATAAAAGATGCTGAACTCTGCCTCTGTATTGAAGCTGATCCGTATGGTGATCCATAAGTTGATAAACTCGTAGTGTGTGATAGTCTCAGCAAAACTGGAATGAGAAAACAAGATAAGATTATCTACATGTATATAATGAGTTCATGAACACAAAAGCTTGTATGAAACTTGATACTAGTATTTTATCTCGACATGATTATGACCTTGGCATCAAAAGAACACAATGGACATCAGGGTTTTCCATGACTTACGCCCAGGGAAAATCCTAAGACACATTTGTAAACTTTATGAAAGCCATATCACATTCTTTAACAGCAATATTTCAGGCTGATCAAAATGAAAAGGTGTTTCAGATGACAGTGTTTGGGATTTACTTTTCAAAGCTACAGAATGTACAATTGACATAAAAAGAGTCTTATAACTTACAGTTAAAATAAGATGTGTTTGTTTAACACTAATGCCCCTTAAATGGCTATTTTTGGAGAAAAGTCCAATTTTAAGTTTTCATGTTCAAATTTCTGAATGACAGACAGATGGACAACAGTTAAACAATCTTTCGCTTTGGGGGCATCAAAATATGGCAAATATTATCATTCTTTTTTTTTTAATTTGTTTCTTTATTTTTGTTGTTGTTGTTGTTGTCGTCTTTGAAAAAACACACAAACAAGAAACAAGAGGCCCAAAAGGGCCTGTATCACTCCACTGGCTAAAGTAAAAGAATAACCTCATGATTTCTTGTAAGCCTCGCACTGACAAATTTTGAAAAGGGTCAACCCAGGAATATTTCTGCCAAGTTAGATCTGAATTGGCCCATTGGTTTATTTCTAGAGAATTATTTCATGGTTTGTCCAATTCTAATAAGCCCTGCCACCCCCACAGTTATAGACCAATCAAAGTTTCAAAACACTGTAAACCACCCAAGGAACATTTATGCCAAGTTTGCTAAAATTGACCCAATGGTTGTTTTTAAAGAATTATTTCGTGATTTCACCCATTCTGATAAGCCCCCGCATGCCATGCCAACATTAATGGACCAACCAAATTTTCACTGACAAAGTAAATAAAGGGCTGCTCAAGTAGAAGTACTGCCAAAATTGGTCTCCATTGGCCCATTGGTTGATTTATAAAGAATTATTTTGTGGTTTCTCCAATTCTGATGAGCCCCCTCCCTGCCACGCCCACATATATAGACCAATCAAAATTTCACCAACAAATGATTTAAAGGGACATTTCATTCCAATTTCAATTTTTTAAAGTATGTCTTGATGCCAAGATTGATTATTCTAATGAGTATAAATACTATTAGTTTTTTTAAGTTGTAGCCAATAAGCGAGAAACACGCATTTAAAGTTGAGACATAATCGATAAATTGCATATAAATCCGAACTGTTGTCCACAACATTTTGTCCAATTTTAACACAAAAATGTAAATTTCTTGTAAACGGCGCAATATTTTGGCTTGAAATTTTCAGATTTTTCATAAGGAAATATGCTCTTTCAGATAAAAATAAAAGTAAAATTTATGACAGAAAATTCTGAAATGTCACTGTAAAGAGACACCCAAGGTACATTTCTACCAAGTTTGGTCAAAATTGGAAGAATGGTTAATTTTTAAAGAATTATTTTATGATTTCTCTGATAAGCCACGCCCTGCCACGCCCACATTTATTGACCAATCAAAATTCTTTGAACAGTTAAAGTAGAGGTTCATTTAAGGAACATTCTTGTACAGTTTGGTTTAAATTGGCCCACTGGTTTGAGAGGAGAAGATTTTTAAAGAATTATTTTGTGATTTCTCCAATTCTGATAAGCCCGACCCTGCCACGCCCACATTTATGTACCAATCAAAATTTCACTGACAATTTAGGTAAAGAGTCACCCAAGGTACATTTCTGCTATGTTTAGTTAAAATTGGCTGAATGGTTGATTTTTAAAGAATTATTTTGTGATTTCCCTAAGTCTGATAAACCCCGCCACGCCACGCCAACATTTATGGACCAATCAAATTTTCACTGACAATTTAGGTAAAGAGTCACCAAAGGTACATTTCTGCCAAGTTTAGTCAAAATTGGCTCAATGGTTGATTTTTAAAGAATTATTTTGTGATTTCGCTAAGTCTGATAAGCCCCGCCCTGCCACGCCTACATTTATGGACCAATCAAAATTTCACTGACAATTTAAATAAAGGGTCACCCAAGGTACATTTCTGCCAAGTTTAGCCAAAATTGGCTGAATGGTTGATTTTTAAGGGGGAATGCTCCAGTTTCCCTAAAAAATTTCCCAATAATAGAATTTATTTATATTTTGTATGTTGAAATTACATGTTATTCCCAATTGAAAAATAAAATAAAAATGGATGGTCAGCGATCTTGTTTGAATTTTATAGGCATTCGAATCACATACCCCTACGTCAAAAAAATGAACAATTTCTTGCACCTGTCCAAAGTCACTAAAATGCTAATAAAATGCTGTATAGTCATCGTTTAGTCCCGAAAACGGATTTAAAGTAATGTCTTACATTTAATAAGAACAGAAAACCCGAAATATGTGCTATTATAAACGCGTAAATGTATAAATCAGCATGCTTATGTGTTCGGTTAGATCAACGAAGCTGGGGTGTTTTATGTCAAAATTTGCATATTTTTGGAAATATTTCAAGTTCTACATAATAGAATTTGATGAAACTCCCTCATTGTATTAAGGAACATGTCCTGGTAATAATTCAAAAAGAAAATGTATAGGTCAGCGCACTTATTAGTGAATTACAACAATTTTTATGAGCTACACATCAATAAATTGACGCAAAACAGTGGTAACTGCATACACACTTACGACTGTCTTGCTCTAAATAATCGATTTCCATCTAGAGGAAATCAGTTTCGCATAATAAATACACTTTTACCGTCGAAAATGGTAAATTGTAATGATGTGTTATATTATTGAAAATATGGTAGCGAAACATATTGGTACGAAACATTAAATTGTCTACAGTAATAACCGAGTGTTCCGAAAAACTGGAGCATTCCTCCTTAAGGAATAATTTTGTGATTTCGCCAAGTCTGATAAGCCCCGCCCTGCTACACCCACATTTATGGACCGATCATAATTCTTTTCGCAATTTAAGTAAAGCACCACCCAAGGAAAATTTCTGCCAAGTTTGATCAAAATTGACCCTCTGGTTTGAGAGAAGATTTTTAAAGAATTATTTTGTGATTTCTCTAAGTCTGATAAGCCCCGCCCTGCCACACCCACATTTATGGACCAATCAAAATTTCACTGACAATTTAAATAAAGGGTCACGCAAGGTACATTTCTGCCAAGTTTAGTCAAAATTGGCTGAATGGTTGATTTTTAAGGAATTATTTTGTGATTTTTCCAAGTCTGATAAGCCCCGCCCTGCCACGCCCACATTTATGAACCGATCAAAATTCTTTTCGCAATTTAAGTAAAGCACCACCCAAGGAACATTTCTGCCAAGTTTGATCAAAATTTGCCCACTAGTTTGAGAGAAGAAGATTTTTAAAGAAAAGTTTACGCACGCATGCACACACGCACGGACGACGGACACAACGCCATGACAATAGCTCGCTGGCCTTCGGCCAGTGGAGCTAAAAACAGGCAGTCAGGTCAGCATAGGAAAGCATAAAACTCTACTGTTCTTATCTTTTGGTGGTGTTATAGAAAGCTTACCTTCCATCTATTACCACATTCATTACATAACACAAATGTTGTCATAGGTTCATCAGCACTTCTTGTTTGTACCTGAAATATAACAAACATAAAATATACTCAAAATACTAGGTGAATGGGGTTCATTTCCACTTTTAACAGTATTTCAGTGTGAATGGGGTTCATTTCCACTTTTAACAGTATTTCAGTATGCAGCAACTGGAGCATCCAAATGTTGAAGAGGGTCAGTGGTCATACCTGGGACCAGAGCAACAGATAAGAGGGGGTAAAGACATTCTAAATCTGCCATTGCAACTCCGGACTCTGAGCTGCTGACTCATTTGAATCGTCTTAATGAGAAGATTCGAATGGGCATCCACAACATAGATTTGAATTAATGAAATAATCCATTTTGAAAAATCATAAACATCTCTTATCTGTAGCTCTGTCTCTGATATTCTAAATTTTCTATTTCATATCCAAACCTTATGTTGTGGGTACTCTTTTAAATCCTCTGGACAAGACGATTCTATAGAGTATCCACATCATAGGGTTTGATGAGCATTCAGAGTTCCAAATATTTTGTTTTGTTTAGAAAAGCCATCATCCACTCTTATCTGTTGCTCTGTATAATAAAGGCAGATTTGATTGATTGGGTTTATCACCGTTTTCAACTACTAAGGTCATATCGCGGTGGCTGGAGCAACTAAACACGGATTCCTGTCATTGTTCATACCAGTACTACCACAACATCCTAACCGAGTCTCCAGCTGTACGTCCAAAGGATAACAATTATAAACCATTGGTTGGAGACAATTTTGTCTAAAAGGATATTTGCCGCGATCAGGGATCGAACCTGGGACCTCAGGGATGGGAGTCTGATGTGTTACCAACTGCACCATAGCCACAGCCGTAATACAATCATAGCTACAGATAAGAGGGAGTGGAGGCTTTTCAAAATGCAGTATTTCATTTAACATTCATCAAACCCTATGTTGTGGGTACTAATTGGAATTGTCTCGTCGTACATAGGGTTTAAATGTGAAATTAAAAAGTTAGAATGCCTTCACCCCCTCTTATCTGCAGCTCTGATATATGCAGAATAATCTCATACCTGGTTGTAAGTACAGTTCTTTTTCCCACATTTTCCACATTTGAAGAGATCGGTCGTTGTTCCACCTGTTTTCGCCATCTGATGATCGTTGATAGCTTCCTTTGTATATTTGGCTCGAAGATCTTTCATGTTATCACTGGCCATCTCCTGTTCAAAATAGGAGAAATACGGTAGTTTATATGGTAGTTTTACTATTTCCAAAATAATACGATTTTAACCCTTTCCCAAAGAAGACCTGGTTTTGACGTCCCTGATAGAAAAGACTTGGGAAAACATTGAGACAAAAGAAGAAACTGCTGATAACCAGCAGTTTCTTCTTTTGCCTCAATATTTTCTGTGCCATATTGTACACAAATCCCTTCCTTTTTAAGATATATTTTGTCCTCTACAGCAGCTTTTAAAAAGGACTGCCCTAAAATTTTGTCGTTTGGGAAAGGGTTAAACTTGTTTTCGCCATCTGATGATCATTGATAGCTTCCTTTGTATATTTGGCTCGAAGATCTTTCATGTTATCACTGGCCATCTCCTAATCAAAATAGGAGAAATACGGTAGTTTATATGGTAGTTTTACTATTTCCAAAATAATACGATTTTAACCCTTTCCAAAAGAAGACCTGGTTTTGACGTCCCTGATAGAAAAGACTTGGGAAAACATTGAGACAAAAGAAGAAACTGCTGATAACCAGCAGTTTCTCCTTTTGCCTCAATATTTTCTGTGCCATATTGTACACAAATCCCTTCCTTTTTAAGATATATTTTGTCCTCTACAGCAGCTTTTAAAAAGGACTGCCCTAAAATTTTGTCGTTTGGGAAAGGGTTAAACTTGTTTTTGCCATCTGATGATCGTTGATAGCTTCCTTTGTATATTTGGCTCGAAGATCTTTCATGTTATCACTGGCCATCTCCTTATCAAGATAACAGAAACAGTTTTTTCATTTCCAAAATAACACACTTTTAAGCCTGTCCAATTCGAAAGAAGTTGAAAATGATGTTTTCAATATGATGAAATTTTAAAATTTTACAACTTTTTATGTACAAAATGTTTGGACTTGTCTCGAACCAATCCAATCTAATTAAAATCTGTTGTAACAGTAACATCTGACAGATAACAGTTACCCTGGGAAAACCAAAATATGCTATTTTTACTATAATTAATCAAATATCTTGTTATATATCATTTTCCGTGGCAGGGACATGGTTCTGCACTGAAATATGATGTTATTGTGGCCTTATTTATGTATCTTTTTAAAAAATTGCTTTCAGAATTCAGTTTTAAAGCGTTTTTTTATTGGTCATAAGAAAAGATCACTGAAAATGACACCTTACTCAAGTTACTGGTGCTTATCAGATGTTACTGTAAGTTAACATCGGATTTTGATTGGACTGTTGTAGATCCTATTTACTTCTGCTGTCATTCTGGCTATCCGGTAAAAACATGAACTCATAAATCTGGGTTTTGTAGAAATAGTTATGATTAACATTGAGGAGAAACTAGAAATTGCTGATGACCAGCAATTTCTCCTTTTCCCTCAATATTTTTTAATGCTATAATATACAATGTTCATGCCAAACATAAGACAACTTTGACCTCAATTATTTTCAAAATGAAATAGTATAAATTTTGAGATCTGGTTTTGACATCACTGTATAAAAGGGCTTGAGAAAACATTTAGGCAAAAGAAGAAAATGCTGATGATCAGCATTTTCTCCTTTTGCTTCAATATTTTCTGCGCTAAATTTTCCACAAAGCCCATCATTTTTGAGGGACATTTTGTCTTCAGCAGCAGCTTTCAAGCGGACCACCCTATATTTTTTGTCATTTGGAAAAGTGTAAAACCAACAATTGGCCATTTATTAACCCTTTCCCACACATTGAAGCTTTTGGACGCCCCACAAAATAAAGGATTTGGAAAACATTGTGGGAAATGAAGAAATTGCTTGTGACAAGCAATTTCTTCATTTCCCACAATGTTTTCTACCAAGAAAGACCAACAAATGTTAAATTTTTTTCAATAAAAATTGTCGTCTGCAACACCTTTGAGTTGGACTAGGCTCAAATTTTGTTGTTTGGGAAAGGGATAACAGATCCCACTTACTTCCGCTGTCATTCTAGCTATCCGATCTGGAGGTATCATTCCTGATAAAACATGGACACGTAAATCTGGGTTTTTGGAATCTTTTAAATTAGCTACTCTACTTCTCACTCGGTTTTTGTATTTTGACTCTGTGTTATTAAAATCTTCAAATATATCTGAATAATTTGTTAAGGTTTTGTTTAGGTGACCATAAATGTACATAGTACATATGTTGGTGTTCCCATTGCTTGCTTTATTAAGGTTGGCGAACATGACCCAAATATCACAGAAATAATTCATCAAGGTATTGGAGTCAAAATCACAATATGTGAATATGAAACATAAATGCTTCGAAATGTTTAGTATTCATTCTTAATTTCCGAAGGTTTGATTGATTGGGGTTTAGCTACTGCGGTCATATCGCCGCCTCTGGAGCACCTTACCATGGATTTCTGGTTTTTCTCCCACCAGTAATAACACAATACACACTTAACCAAGCCTCAAGCTATGCTCAAACTTAGTTTATGCACACCCATTGGCGAGAAAAAATGGCTTTTGTCAAGTATCAGAATGGATATAGGTGGAGACGAGTTTCAAACTCGTAATAACTGGATTGACAGACTCTGATATTACCAGAGGAGATATCTGAGGTGCGTTCTTTAGAGCGAGATTTCTTGAGATATCTTGAGATTTCTTAAGATATTTTAGGATACAGCGATCTTTAGAGCAAGATTTTTAAGACGCTCAATGGGAGCCGCCATCGCTCTATACTTCTTTCGGAACACCTCGGTAAATTCTGTAGAATCTATATGGGAGAAAATTGACCGATTTGTTCCGAATGCCTAATGATTCATAAACCGCGGAGTTCCGAATGCTCTGTACTTCATACAAATGACGTCATCATGACGTCATTTGTATGAAGTATGGAACATTCTGAACACCTCGCTTATAATCTCAGTCCTTAAAACGCTGTATCAAAAACATCTTAAGAAATCTTAAAAAATCTCGCTCTAAAGAACGCGGCTCAGGTTTGGGCTGAGTTTCCAAAGGAACTTAATAAAAATTGATAGCAATGTTCAGAAAAGTTTTTATAAGGATACTATCTTCTATTACAGCTGCCAACTCCTCGATTTCTTCTCGTGATTTCTTATTTTCTGGAAGAAACAATAACCAAGAGCTACAGATTAAAGTGGGTTGATAATGATGGCTTTTCAAAATCTCTCATGACAAATCAAATGAGTACCCACAACATTGGGTTTGGATTTGAAATAATTTTAGAATGCCTTTACATCTGCTTATCTGTTGCTCTGAATAGTGAATACGGGTATAATACCTTCCCAAACAACCATGCTTTTTAACTGGCCCAAGTGTTTTAAAAAAGCTTTGAAAGATATTGAAAAGACAAGAGGACCATGATGGTCCTTGATCGCTCACCTGCACCTAGATAGAATGAAAGTCGTAAGGTTGTCAAGTTCAAGAGCACATAATTTAAGATGCGAGATGTTTATCAAGCTGAAAACTGCTTTCATAATCTTGAATGATCAATATTTGTAGCTGTTACAGTAAAAACAAAGTGGAAGAAAACAACAATTTTGTCACAGTCAAGGGCACATAACTCATGTCCAAGTTTTTTTATTGGTTAATATTTATTGCTGTTTGAGAGAAAACAAAGTCGAAAGTGGCAATTTTGTAGCCATCAAGGGCGCACAACTCTGGGTTTTTTTTAGTCCGATCAATCGAACAAATTAAAACAATCAAGATCTTATGGTCACCAACATTGTGACCAAGTTGTGTCTTGATTGGTCCATATTTGTGTTTGCTAGAAAGAAAATAAAGTCGAAAACAGTAATTTTGTTAAATTCAAGGGCCAATAACTCTTGTTTTTCTAATCAAATCAAGCTGAAAATTTAATTCATCAAGGACCTTATGGTCACCAACATTGTGGCCAAGTTTTGCCTTGATTAGTCAATAAATGTAGATGCTACAGTGTAAACAAAGTCGAAAACAGCAATTTTGTCAAATTCAAGGGCACATAATTCCAGACTTCCTGCTCCTATCAAACTGAAAATCAAATTCATCCAAGATCTTAGTTACCAACATTGTGGCAAAGTTTTGTCTTCATCGGTAAATATTTGTAGATGCTAGAGTGGTAAAAAAGTCAAAACTAGCCATTTTTTATGTTCAAGGGCACATAACTCCGGACTTCCAAGTCCGATCTGACTCAAAATCGAACTCATCCAAGAACTTATGGTCATACATGTTTTCACCAGGTTTGATTAAGATTGGTCAATATTTGTAGATACTAGAGTGGTAACAAAGTCAAAACTAACCATTTTATGACGTTCAAGGGCACATAACTCCAGACTTCCTTGTCTGATCTGACTCAAAATCAAACTCATCCAAGAACTTATAATCATACATGTTTTGACCAAGTTTGGTCAAGATTGGTCAATATTTGTAGATACTAGAGTGGTAACAAAGTCAAAACTAGCCATTTTTGACGTTCAAGGGCACATAACTCTGGACTTCCTGGTCCGATCTGACTCAAAATCGAACTCATCCGAGAACTTATAGTCATACATGTTTTGACCAAGTTTGGTCAAGATTGGTCAATATTTGTGGATGCTAGAGTGGTAACAACAAATTGTGGACAGACGGACGGACGGACGGACGGACAGACGGACAGACGGACGACGGACAAAAAGCGACCACAATAGCTCACCTTGAGCACTTCGTGCTCAGGTGAGCTAAAAATGAACATGCTGATTACCAGTTAGGCTCGCCAATATCATCTCCCAGTTACTATCAATACTGTCTTTCCAATTAAAGAAAAGTTCAATTCTGACAGTTACACTTAGGGTTGGATACCGTTAAGAACGAAACGGTACGATACGATACTGATACTAACAAAACGATACGGTACTTTATCGATACCGATACCGATACCAAAACACCAACCAATTCCAAGCTCTTAATATAAAGGGAGGAGCATGTCAAACAACCATTGATAATGCCATAGGTTTTATTGCTTTTAAAATCAGTAGTACTACTTTTGTTTCCTAAATGATAAACTATTTTCATTTAATATACAGTCAAAAAATCTGATTAATGTATGACCATATTTGTGACATAGATTTATCAAAGATCTTTTTTTTTTTTAAATATTTTTGTGTTTGATCTATCTCTTAGTGTCAGATCTTTATCCAGAAAACTATTAATTTTGATCTTTTTTTTTTTTTTTTTTTTTTTTTTTTTTTGGGGGGGGGGGGGGGGGGGGGGGGTGATTTCGGCGTTTTAGCCCACTCCTAGTCCTACTTATTAAAGAACAGCCAGACAATTATGTGTAATTGACTTATTTCTAATGGTCAAAACTTGGCAACAATTGATGTAAATATCAAAGAATCCAATTTTCTTTCCCAAATTCATACCTCCTGTCATAAACCAAGTGTATTGGTGGCAAAAAACATATTTTTTCGTATCCGGAAAATTGGTATATGGTCAGTTACTGGTACACTAGATTGGAATTAGAGGGTTTCGAAAAAGACTTAAATTGGACTCCATGGTTTGTTTTTAGCTCCACTGGCCGAAGGCCAGCGGGGCTTATGTCATGGCCCTGTGTCAGTTGTCCGTCCGTCCGTGCATCCGTCCGTGCGTCCGTCCGTGCGAAAAAAATTTTTCTTTAAACATCTTCTTCTCCAAAACTGCTTTCAACCAAACTTCACACAAATCATCCTTGCATGAATCTCTACCAAATTCCTTCAAAAAAATAAAATCTGTGCAGAACTTGAATTTTAATTAATTTTATTGAATTAAATTTTCGAAAAATCTTGAAAAATTCTTCTTCTCCAAAACTACTGGACCAATTTCAACCAAACTTCACAGAAATCTTCCTTGCATGAATCTCTACCAAATTCCTTCAACAGAATAAAATCTGCATTGAACTTGAATTTTAATTAAATTAATTGATTTAAATTTTCGAAATATCTTTAAAAATTCTTCTTCTCCAAAACTACTGGACCAATTTCAACCAAACTTCACAGAAATCTTTCTTGTATGAATCTCTTCTTAATTCCTTCAAAAAGATAAATTCTGTGTATAACTTAAATCTTAATTAATTTAATTGAATTAAATTTTCGAAAAATCTTTAAAAATTCTTCTTCTCCAAAACTTCTGGACTAATTTCAACCAAACTTCACACGAATCATCCTTGCATGAATCTCTACCAAATTCCTTCAAAAGAATAAAATCAGTGCAGAACTTGAATTTAAATTAATTTGATTGATTTAAATTTTAGAAAAATCTTTAAAATTCTTCTTCTCCAAAACTACTGGACCAATTTCTACCAAACTTCACAGAAGTCTTTCTTGTATGAATCTCTTCTTAATTCCTTCAAAAAGATAAATTCTGTGTATAACTTAAATTTTAATTAATTTAATTGAATTAAATTTTCGAAAAATCTTTAAAAATTCTTCTTCTCCAAAACTTCTGGACTAATTTCAACCAAACTTCACACGAATCATCCTTGCATGAATCTCTACCAAATTCCTTCAAAAGAATAAAATCAGTGCAGAACTTGAATTTAAATTAATTTAATTGATTTAAATTTTAGAAAAATCTTTAAAATTCTTCTTCTCCAAAACTACTGGACCAATTTCTACCAAACTTCACAGAAGTCTTTCTTGTATGAATCTCTTCTTAATTCCTTCAAAAAGATAAATTCTGTGTATAACTTAAATTTTAATTAATTTAATTGAATTAAATTTTCGAAAAATCTTTAAAAATTCTTCTTTTTCCAAAAGTACTGCACCAATTTCAACCGAACTTCACAGAAATCTTCCTTGTATAAATCTCTTCTTAATTCCTTCAAAAAGATAAATTCTGTGTATAACTTAAATTGATTAATTTAATTGAATTAAATATTCAATTAATCTTTAAAAATTCTTCTTCTCCAAAACTACTGTACCAATTTCAACCAAACTTCACAGAAATCTTCCTTGCATGAATCTATACCAAATTCCTTCAAAAGAATAAAATCTGTGTAGAACTTGAATTTTAAATTTTCGAAAAATCTTTAAAATTCTTCTTCTCCAAAACTACTGGACCAATTTTACCTAAACTTCACACGAATCTTTCTTGCATGAATCTCCTCTAAATTCGTGAAAAAAATTCCGTGTAGAACTTAAATTTTAATAGATTAAATTAAATTGAATTTTGGAAAAATAATTAAACAATCTCCTTCTCCAAAACTGCAGGACCAATTTCTACCAAACTTCGCATGAATCTCTTCAAAATTCCTTCACAATTGGATGAAAAGCTTGGCCGCTGTGGGCTAAGCTTATTTTTTGCTATATGAAACATAGTGTAATTTTAAGAAAATTTTAAAAACATTTCTGCTCCTTAATCATTTATTGGATTTCATTCTGGCGTAGCATGAATCTTCTTTGGATAGACCTCTATTGTATTCCTTGAAGAATTTTGTAGTCTAATTGTCTAAAAGCCAGTGGAGCGATACAGGGCCATCTTGGCCCTCTTGTTATGGAATTTAAGTTATTTTAATGTGTGGTCAATTAATAAATAGAGTGGCTTAATTTTCCTATTTTCCTGTCAGTAAATAAATGTTTTTCTCCATAATCATGCTTTGAAAATTGTGCCGACGAACATTAGAAATGAAGAAGTTTGACAGCTCCAAAACTTTTCGGATGATAGAACCATTTAACTCGTAGCGAAATATGGTTTCTATATATTTAAAAATCATTATCTGGAAATTAAATTTCCATTTTTATCTCTTTCTTTATTGACATTGGTATCGATAACGGTACCGGTATTTCTCGAAACGGTATATACCGGTACTTTTTAAAACGATTTTCGGTCCGATTCTTGTACCGGTTATCTGTATCCAACCCCAGTTACACTTACGAGTATTTTGTAGTCTGCAACACCTGACCTTTGAATTTGGCATGTCCAAATATTTGATGTTTTGAAAAGGGTAAAGCTTCTCTTACAATGTGCGTCTTTATGAATTGTACGTCTTCTGATAGTTTTAAAACGCATTGCATAAGTTTTAGATGCAGACCGCACGCAGGAGGACTTACAACCAGCTGTAATAGAGGCTCTATCATTTGAACTGCAGTGTATGTAGGAATTCATCATATATGCTTACATAAACGTAGCATTATAAGTCTATAACTTAAGCCTTTCCCGAAAGTCACAAATTTCGACTGTAAAAAGTGATCCAATTTGAAAGCTGCATCAGATGACAAAATGGATTTCAAAAAGGATTGGATTTAAGCAAATTATAACACGGAAAATATTGGAGCAAAAGGAGAAAATGCTGATTATCAACATTTTCTTCTTTTGCCTCAATGTTTTCCCAAGCCATTTCTAATAGGGGCATCAAAACCAGGTCTTGTTTGGGAAAGAGTCAACCAAACAGCGAAATTTTAAACTGGTCCAAATTCAATGTTTATACAATCTGGCCCTGGTAAAAGGTTAATCGATAAAGGGATAATCACAATATTCATACCTTCACATTTCAAAGCATTTGCAATTAGCTCCCGACATTTGAGCCTAATTGGGTCACTAGTATCTGTGGCCGACGTTGACTGCCGTCGCTCTGAATCTCCTTTCCCACCCTGCTCCTCTTGCTCCATGGCTTCTCCATTTTTTGGCTTCTCTTTCTCCTTTTCCTTCTCCTTTTTATCTGTTTTACTGTTATCTGTGAAAATTAGGTGAATTTCCATGAATAGAAGATTTTACATTTCATCCTTTCCCAAATTGGGAAGGGTTTTGATTCACCTGATCGGACTACAGAGGGAGGCTATTCTAAAAGCATAAACTTACATACAAGTTCTCATCTAGACTATTTTTGAATTTGATTATGTTGGAAGTGTTTTTTTTTCTATAGATTCTTAAACAAGATTTTAAGGCAGACTTACCTTGAAGCAGGTTTTTTTTGTAAATACATTTATGAGATTTTTAGGTTGACATATCAGTTGGAAGTTTTTTTCTGTATTTTAAAAAGATTTGACTGCAGACTTACCTGGAAGCAGTTTTATTTGCATATACCCTTATGAGATTTTTAGGTTGACATATCAGTTGGAAGTTTTTTTCTGTATTTTAACAAGATTTGACTGCAGACTTACCTGGAAGCAGTTTTATTTGCATATACCGTTATGAGATTTTTAGGTTGACATATCAGTTGGAAGTTTTTTTACGTACTTTAAGTTATCATCTACACTATTTTTGAATTTGAGCATGTTGGAAGTGCTTTTTTCCGTATTTTAACAAGATTTGACAGCAGACGTACCTGGAAGCAGTTTTTTCCATACTTTTATGAGATTTTTAGATAGACTTATCACTTCTTCATCACTACTTGCTTTTCTCAGGTTATTAACTGTCATGCCTACTCGAGTTTTCTGAAAATAAATTGTCAGTATTAACTCATTTCAACATAGAGACACTTTTTAACACCCAACAAGTCAAGATAAAGCCAGACTACACTTTACTCTTAAGGTATCCAAACCCTCAAAAGCACCAAAAAGCCAGATGCAAAATTTGAAAAGTGCAAATAATTTCTAAACTGTGTTCTATTTCCATTCCAAATACAAACATAAGCATTAAATTTTTGCACGGTTTAGAATTTCGAATTGATGCATACATATGGAAATATCTGACAAAAATGTTCAAAATTACCTCCCTTGCATATGAATATAGAGTAAAATAACATTTGTAAATTATTTTCTTCTTGAAGCATAATCTTGAAATCCGGCACGGTGAATCAACTTAAATGAAGTGTATTTACAAATGTGTGTAATTTGGTGCCTTTCGTACGGCTAGAAAGTGGTGATTTTTTCAGGGTCTGTAAACCTTAATATCTAATTGTTTGGTAATGGGTAAGCACTTTTGGACAAATTACCTTGTTTTGATTAGCCTAACAGGAAAACGATGAGCTCATGAACTGAACACATTGTGGGAAAGGAGAACATGCCAAAAAGGTGATAACTAGCATTTTATAAGAAGGTAGTTATAGCTTTTGGGCAATCAAAATGTGGTTTTTTCATTGACTGTTCATCAAACCCTATGTTATGGGTACTCATTTGAATCGTCTCATTGACATGATTCAAATGAGTACCCACAACTTAGGGTTTGGATTTGAAATTAAAGATTTAGAATGCCTTTTACCCCCTCTTACCTGTTGCTCTATGTTAGTCATATTAATAATTACCTGTAGAACTTCCAAGTTCATTGGCAAGTCTTGAAGGGCTTTCAATAAATCAAGTGCTGAACCATGATCCTGAATGTACAAAAAACAAGTAAGAGCTTCAATTAAGGTAGTCCGTCCCTAATGAGATTCGCATGACGTCGTAATTATTCAGGCGAAGTCAAAAACATTCGGCGGTGGAACTTTCTACCGCCAAATGTTTATGACCACGCCTCAACAGGTACGGATTCGAAACAATACCGCTCGAAAAAATCTGATGTCTTATGAATCTCAAAATCAAAATGTGAGCTTACAGAGCAGTAGTTTTAACCCCCTTCCCAAACAAGATCTGCTTTAACAAAAAGGCTAGGGAAAACATTGAGACAAAACAAGAAAATGCTGAACAAGCTATCAACAAGAATTGTTTTCAATTTTTCTTCTTCAGAAAATTCAAGTCTTGGACAGTAGAATAAAATGGGTGGGTACTGCGCTTCAAAATTATATTAAATTATTTTATCTCAGGGCATTTCTTCCGACTATAACCAGTGATTTTTTTTCTTATAAAAACGGTCGTTATTGGGCCCCTTTCCCCTCTCTGAGGAATATACTTTTTCCCCCATTTTAGAGAAATTTTCCCCTCCTGGAACTAGATTTTTTCTTGCAAAGAAAAATCCAAACCATAGTTAGATTCTTGGCATCTCTAACAGTTCTAATGGTTGTTTGAATGTCCCATTATGATATACAAGTAAGTTAAATGCATTTATAACACTGTATTTGAGAGTATAAGCATGTACTGAAATTTCCCCTTTTGGGGCGTTCACGCAAAAATTTTCCCCCGCCTATGGGCCCTGACCGCCTTCCCCCAAAATTAAAAATAAACACTGATAACAGAGGCCGAAATTCGGTGGCTTCCCAATTGGAAAATGGCTCCTCTTTTCCCAATTTCAATGTTAGAATTTCCCAATTTTCAAAACTAAAATTCCCAAAATTTGAAAATAAATAATGTTCAATTAACTACTGGCAATTCTAGTCACACAGAAGCAGTGTATGTTGCTCTATAATTAAGTTATTCTGGTTATAAAGTCACAGAAAGTGTTGATTAAGAGAATTTATTTTCATTTGAACATCTATTCTCCTGTGTCTTCTTTTTTTTCCAATTTGGCCAAAATCATGCAAAAATTTCCCAAAATGACTGACCAGGGCCCCTTCCCAATTTCGGGAAGAAAAGCCCTGTATCTATAAGAGGTCCGTCAAACACTCCTCCTCAGGCTCCTCTCATACCCCGGCTTCACAAACTTTGTTTGCGAGGAGGAGGGTATGATGAACGTCTTATCTGCACATCCAACCGCTGACAACTAAAACAACATGACAATAGAGTATATCTGTTCAAATGATGTGGATTCGGCGATATTGAAATCCGCGAAAACCCATGACATAAAAACACAGAAAAAATAAACAGAACTTACGGCGGTGTTGCTGGAGATCATTTTGTCAAGTTTGGACCGAATTTTCAGGATTTCATCTTCTGTAGGCATTGTTTTGACTTTAAATTTGTATGATGTGCAGAAATTGGACGATTTGGGGGATAAAAAAGCCTTTTATTGATAAAATTTGTGTTAATCACTTTAAAAATGGGTCACTTTGATTGTCAGAGGAGCTACTAGAGAATAAATAGCCCTATTTTCGAAATGATTAGAACAACTCATACCATTTAACGAGAAAAAAAAGCCAAAGAGAATCAAAAGAAATCGTTTACGATAAATTTCATAGCGATGTTAATTTTTAGATAAACTCAAATTATTCGAAGATAAAGGGTAGATCTAGATCTAATATTCAAAGTACTGAGAGCACTGTCGCTGGCGTAGACAGGCACATAAGGGTCTGTGTAAGCTGACTCCCAGCCGGTCACACAATGAACCTTTATTTAGTAAAGGGATTTTTCTACGTTCAATCTGAGCAAGGCTCAAAATACTTGGAATCCCATCTTTGGAATATTGTCGAACTCGATCAGATTTAATTGAAGTGTATAAAATTAGGAACCATAAAATTATGAAAGGCGTTGATAAAGTTGATAAAAACAAACTGTTCCCACCAAATTTAAATCCGACACAAGCAAGAACTAGAGGCCATAGATTTAAAATAAATAAAAAGCTGAGCAAAACAAACATAAGAAAGGTCAGTATAGATTGCTAGCTGGGTGGGCGTCGAAATTTCATAACCGAAGTCCTGTAGTAGCTGTTCTGGCATGGTAACAACCTCTCTAATGCCCCCATACTGTTTCTTAGAAAAGTGTAGCGACACATGCAGTCACTTGAAGACTTTTTGAAGTTAATGTGAAATAATGAAAAGCGGACATTTGTTTCGTCAACCATCGCGTCGTCTGTATATCGCATTGATCGGCAGCAAAATTACTAATGGTACACTAGGCGAATTATGTCGTCCGCGGTGGTCGCAAAAAAACAGTGGAATTGCAATGACTACACCGGTGACCGTAATTGTGCTCATAGTAGACAACTTTCAAAGTTTAAAGGACCTTAAATGTCAATAACGCATTTTTTCGATGTCGCTAGAATGTGGTGTACAGAGATATCTGCAAAACAAAAGAGAGTCGTAGTTTAGGTCCCCAAAACGCATGGTATGACCGACCAAACGCATGTTTGTGAGACTATAGGTACTGGGGGTGTTAAATTGCTGAAATCGTGAGAGACAAAATCGTTTGAATGAACGATAGGCGTCAAATTAAGCCATACCCTGAGTGTCTTCCAATAGGGAAAGTGAGTTTATCAGTAGTGTTGCCTGAATCCTTGATTCTCTAGACGTAAACAGTTGTAGTTACGTCTAGTCTAGCCCATAGATCAATGTTCCATACAAAATTGCATTAAAAAAACGTGGTATAGGATACTGTGTATGAAGGCGCCAACTCGGTCTCAGGCGAAGGTTTAATTGGTTAAAGAACTGTTGAAGATCACGTGGCAACATTGTCGTGTGGTATAAGACTATCATTGTACTCCATTTAGTTCCTAGTCAAACAAAAAGCAACAACAAAATCGTTTTAGACGAGAAATAAAAAAGGTTTACCCCACCCATTTACTACTCTCTTATGAACAGAGCACATTATCTCTACATTCCATTTCGATAGAATGAGCTCTGTTCTCGCGGGGTCATTTCGCGTCTAATCTCGGGGCCTTGGCGGGATTTCAGTATCCAATCGTTGGCGATACACACCAAAACAATTTAAAAAGCTGATACAAGCTTTCATTGGCTGACGCTTCAAATTACCGGCTTCAGCCAAAAATAGAAGCGACGTAATGTATACGTAATCAAACCAGATCAAACTGAATAATTCAAATGGTGTGCTATAATTAGATTATGACGACCAAATAGGCTGTTGGCGTACCGAAAATTGCAGAGGTCATATTTGATGGTTTAATCAAATAGACCTCGGCAATGGAGAGTACCCATTTACAAGCACCAACTCATTTTCATGGGATCGTTTCTTTTTTCTCCTCACAATCCATTTCAAAATGGCGAGTAGGCCTAAAGTACAAAGTTATTTGATTCGTGTATTAAATACATTAAAGCAATCATCAAATACATTTTTTCAATTGGATATTACATTTGCACCAGAAATATCATCACCAAAACCTTTGGTGCTTAGCAAACTTTGAGTAGTATATTTCCTTGCATTAACATAGTTCGTGAACTATTTTTATTTTCTCGGCAATTTTCAGACTGAAATAATGCATTTTAGAGATTCGAGAAATGCTAAGAACCCAAATTTTTGCAGTCGCGTAGTTTGAAAATTATCCCTACAGAGTTTCAACTGAATATTTATTTAAAAATTTGCATTTTTTTCCAATTGTCAAGACTCGACTGGATAAGACTCGTTTGTGGAGAACAAAAAATAACGAATCTGTGGGGAAAACACTATATCGTTACGCGACGGCTTTATGTTGACGTTTCGCACGCGTGAACGTTATTTGGCGCGACATGGGACATTTGTGTAGACAAAGGAAAAATACGATTACTACGGCATTTTTCAATCGATTTTGAAAAGATGAACATTTTTAAAAACTTAAGAAAAAAACCTATTTTTTCTATATCTATGAAAATATGTTCAACAGTTTATTTTGTTTGCATTAGTGAAGAGAAAATTCAATTAATTTTGAATGGACGTCATTTGGCCGTCATGGGACATTTCTGTAGACAAAGCATTTTTTTGAATTATTTCTTTGTAAAAACATTTAACAAAAAATTATAATGGATGAATTGGTGAATAAAACAAAAAAAACCCTATTTTTTCGGTGTTTCTTTCTTTAAAAAACGTTGAGAAATAAAAAAGATATTGACCTTCAAAAATTAAAGATTTATTTTTTACGCCATTTTTTACAAATCTCTACATATTTCTTCATTTACTTATAATAAAAAATATTGCATTTATTATTGTATTAGATCATCCGTAATTCGGTATGTTACACTCTGACACCAAGTGAAAATTTTGTACAAAAATTGTTATGTTTTGATTATTCATTTTTTTTCATATTGCATTTTTTTAAATTTCAACTTTAACAATTCAGTGTTTCATCTCTACATTGATATTTTGTTCAAAGTTTTATGTTTAAAATAGTAATACCGGAAAATATGTACGCCAAAAAGGAAATAAAATTGCAAGTCTCGTAGGCATTTTTGTCATCTTTAAAATGATATGTAATATAAGATACTAAAAATATACACAGAAAGAGAAATTCAGTACTTTAACCTCGCGACAACGCTAAAAATCATATTGACTCCAACTTTTGACGTTACGTCATTGGCATTTCCTAGAAATCGATGGGGCGTTTTACCCCGAGGGGCGTTTTGCCCCACCTTACCCTACATAAACTGTTATCTGCGATATTCATTTTTTTTCTAAAAAATAATTTAGAAAAAATGAATATCGCAGATAACAATTTATGTAATTGGTCGGAAGTTTCCTATACATGTACTACATGTATTCTGGTTTGTAGCCACTGAATATTTGTATCGTTTGTTAAATCAAAAACAGCAGAATAAACTTCTTCCAATCTTTATTTATGAGATTATGTGAAGAGATCCATTTGGCTTGACTTGTGTGGATGTCGTTGTTGCAAATTAGAGTTGTGTAGATATATTTATTAATGCTTGACTTCGTAAGTAAGGGGAATACATAACAGTTCATATCAGGATTGTGAGAGTAATGTAGAGAAGAAAAGTCTGATTGAATTGATTGATTCCGTACAAAGGTTTTGACCGCATTTCGAATGCTGTAGTACTCTAAAAAGTTTAACCTTCCATTAACTATTTCCTTTATGCATTCGAAGGATTTGAAGGTACCATTCTCTGTTAAAAGATCTTTTATTAGAAATATTCCTCTGTCATAAAGTGATTTATTAAAAACAAGCCTTGAACCGATCTTTATTTCACTGTAGAATAGTGGTGTATGCAGAAGCTGGGAGAAATTTTGGAACGAAGACTTTTCTGTGAAATGTAAGATTTTAGAACATCAACCCAAAAAACATTTTTTCTCTGATGAAATAGCCCTGGAGAAAACATTGTTGTGGCAAGAAAGAAGAAAATGCTGACAATTTCTCGTTTTTCGTCGATTATTTTTGGGCTATTCTGTACAAAAATACTACCTAAATTGTCAACATCCGTCTTGTCTTCCGCAAATGCGTTTAATTATTTAGACCGCCATAACATTGTTTGTCGCCTGAGAAAGGGTTAAGAAAACATGCATGTATTGATCCACAAGCAAAAATTGACAGTGACGTAGTTTTGTGTTTACTGTTTCTAAACCAATAAGCTCTTCTCATTTGTAGCGTTTACAAAGTGCACGTGATAAATGAACAGGTTGATTGGTTGTAAACGATGAACACAAAATTACGTCACTGTCAATTTTTGCTCGTGGATTTATAGCGTGGTCATTGCAGAATATTGATGATCAAAACATCATTTATGGTGTCATATTCAAGCTCTAATTACGCTATTTACGTCTTATCAGCATTTTCTTCGTTTGCCTTAAAATGTTCTTAAGGGGGAATGCGTTCGGATATCCTGGGATAATATCGACCAAAGATCGAATCATCGACTCGGAAGTGTGTGTATGAAGAAATCTTGAAAAAAATCCGATTTCTTAGCCGGAAGTAGCTACGCTTCATAAAGTAGTTTTCGAGGTCAACCAAATGCACAACCATGGCAACTTGCGGGACTTGCTGGTTGTAATCATTCTAAAAAGAGAGGACACTGGAACTGCAAACAATGTATTTCATTATCATTGTCGCGTCATTGTTGGCATTAAATAGTCACAGACGAACGTTTTGAATTGTTGTTCTATTCTATTCTATTCATAGTCTGAAAGTAGTTCTACGGGATGCATCCAAGGTATGATTCGATAGAGTTGTCCTTGGTGATCCAATTGAGGGGGAATGCTCCAGTTTTTCGGAACACTCGGTCATTACTGCAGTAAATTAAATGTTTCGTACCAACATGTTTCGCTACCATAATTTCAATAATATAACACATCGTTACAATTTACCATTTTCGACAGTAAAAGTGTATTTATTATGCGAAACTGATTTCCTCAAGATGGAAATCGATTATTTAGAGCAAGACAGTCGTAAGTGTGTATGCAGTTACCACTGTTTTGCGTCATTTTATTCATGTGTAGCTGATAAAAAATGCTGTAATTCACTAATAAGTGCGCTGACCTATACATTTTCTTTTTGAATTATTACCAGGACATGTTGCTTAATACAATGAGGGAGTTTTATCAAATTCTATTATGTAGAACTTGAAATATTTCCAAAAATATGCAAATTTTGACATAAAACACTCCAGCTTCGTTGATCAAATCGAACACGTGAGCATGCTGTTTTATACATTTACGCGTTTATAATAGCACATATTTAGGGCTTTCTGTTTTTATCAAATGTAAGACGTTACTTTAAATCCGTTTTTGGGACTAAACGATGAATAAACAGCATTTTATTAGCATTTTAGTGACCTTGGGCAGGTGCAAGAAAGTGTGCATTTTTTCGATGTAGGGGTATGTGATACGAATGCCTATAAAATTCAAACAAGATCGCTGACCCCCCATTTTTATTTTTTTTCAATTGGTAATAACATGTAATTTCAACATACAATATAAACTGACGTCCAAAAGAAACGCTCCAATGAAATTTGTCGACATTTTGCTTATGCCTGTTACAATGTTACTGTAGTGTATACTGTATATTATCATTTGGACCGACAATTACGGCAAATGAAAAATTATGCGTTTTTATCCATTAACATTTCCATTTCCGGTGACTGGTCACGTTTTCTACGTGCGCTTCGTGTATGTACAACACGTGATGAAATTGGTCACATTTTACGCAGCAACATGTGTTAGTGGATAGGCAACCACGAATTCAAAGATTTTCTTATGAAACATTCGAATTGAAGGATTCCAAGACTTAATTCTGAAAAAGGGGCTCGTAATATAGCCATTTTTGAATGCGACGAATGCATAAACAAGTCGCAAGACAATTTAACATACTGTGTTTCTCAATTCGGTGTCTTGATCGACGCGTTAGAATTCTGCGAACGTTTATTGTTCGGCCACGCTCAACTAGACCTCACGTAACGCCTGTAAATCAATATAATTCTCCACGTTAACGTCATGTACGTTTCAGGTTTGTGACGTTGGGATCGATGTTCTGTCGAATAGTCGGTTAATGTGGTGGCCAAATAAGTGTTTTTCTGACAACTGTTGCTGTTGTAAGTAACGTTTGAAAAAGACACACTGCTTGGAAAATAGAGCTCGTAGATTAGTCTTTTTCGAACACGGGAAAAATCAATAACAAGCCGCCCGACGTTTTGACGTCTTGCGTTGCACGATTATGCATATTGGTCGGCGAGTAAGAATTACAGAATCATTTGCCAATCGGCCAAAGTCTGATAGACCTCATGTAACGATGTTATAAAAGAAGCTGTCTAACGTTAACGTCATATGCGTTTCAGGTTTGAGACGTTGAAATCGACGTCGGGTCTAGTATTCATTGGCTGTGGTCACCAAATAAGACGTTTTACGGTATCTTTTGTCGTCACAAGTAAAGTTTGAACCACGTGCTACTGATTTTCAAACAGAAATTCTGATACCGCTCTGTTTAAATGTGCGTTTTTTTCTAAACTGTAACAATTTGATAATTTCTTTATCATCATTTTCAACAAAAGATAATCATATTCACATACGGAAATATGTATTTGTAATTTCAAATCAGATTTACTGAACGTAAGTATATAAATAAATTCTATTATTGGGAAAAAAATCAAGAAACTGGAGCATTCCCCCTTAAACTTTTTGATACGGTCACAGCACAGTCGGTGATATACCAGGACAAAAAAGATACGCAACCCCAATTTTTCATAATATTTTCAACAAAATATGTTTTTATTGGCTACAGAGTACATTTTTAATATACCTGCATCCATACGCACAAGTATAGTGTAATTTTCTTCAGATGTCACAAATTCATCACGTGATACATAGTAAATTTTTTAAAATTGATTATCCCCTGCCGTGCCTTCTACATCACTACTATCAAAACAAAATTTCTTTAAACACAAGCTAAAACATAGACAGAGAAGAAGCCAAAGCGTCCATACACTTCTCACTACCCTACGCATAGCAATGCCAAAACCAGCGTCAAGCTGCAGTACGGATGTTGTTAGGTGGAAAAAGTCAAAATGTTGTCGAAAGACATTGATGGGGCAACAAATCGACACATTTTCGACTGTATACACTGTTGGCTCTCAGTGGAACCACAACCGATCAAGCACGGAGTACATGAAGACGTGCAACAGATATGACGTCATAGCAGAACAAGAGGCAAAAGGATATTTTCTCCATATACTCGATCAATGGCCCTATGTCATAAGACAATGTATACTCTAATCCGAGTTTTCTCTGATGAAATTCGCTCTTTGATATGTTGATGTTGCTCATTTATGATAATTTAGCGACATCAACATAATATTATCAAAGAGCGAATTTCGTCAGAGAAAACTCGGATTATGTATACTCAAATACCATTTATATTTACATCAATTAATCCATAAGGACAATTTACAATCAATGGCAATAAATTTTGTGCTAAAAATAGACTTGGTTAACCATAGTTACGAGATTGTATAACAACACCCATAAAATACCACGTTTGTCCGAAATTACGTTACTAGTTAGTGGAAAAACTCTTTTTTTATTACATGTTATTATAAAGTTTTATCTCTTTCCCTGACAGCAAAGATTTGGACTGTTCCAATTCAAAGGTGACAAAATTAGTATGAATGTCAGTAGGCCATTTTTCGTTGATAGAATGAAAATATTTAAGAAGATGCTATCAATCATTATTTCTTTCTCGTGATGTTTTCCTTAGCTCTAACACTTATTTGCATCAAGATTCGTTATTGTTTTGGGAATGGCAAAATGTTTTCATTCAATCAAATAATGAAGTAATTAGTTTGCAATAGCCTAAGTCTGAGCTGTATTTGACTTACTACCATATATAATGTAGTAGCCCATTATCAAACAGCAAAATTGTAGATTGATCCAAATTCAATGATGTTGCAGACGGCAATTTCAAGTGAATAGAATTTTACTTTTTTTACTGCGATGGTAGGAATCATTGTTCTATAGGACAGAATAAAGCTACAGAAAGACCTACATGCATTGGAGGAGTGAGAGGAAAAGTAACAAATGCGATTCCACTCAGAGAAATGCCAGATTATCTACATCTGCACCAACTCCTGATTTCGTAAGCAACATCAGTATATCTTGCATAGCTATATCTTAGAAGCCGTGGATAGTGCCAAGTATCTGGGGATTCATTTTAGCCACAACATGTCATGGGAGACTCACGTTAACCAAATAGCTGCAAAGGCAAGCGGCACCCTTGTATTCCTTCGTAGGAATCTGTAAAATTGTTCCAAGGAGGCCAGGGAGAGAACCTACGACACTTTCGTTGTACCAACACTGAGCTATGCAGCAACAGCATGGGACCCATACCAAGTATCTGATGTCAATCAGCTTGAAAAGGTCCAACGCCTGGAGCAAGGTTTGTCCACAACAACTACAAGGACAGAAAACTCGACTGCGTCACACCACAAGGAATCGAATCATACCTCCCAAGGCCTATTTAGAGGGATTTCTGACCAAAAACAGAACCTATGACTGAAATAGGAGATTTCAGCCATAGGTTCTGTTTTTGGTCAGAAATCCCTCTAAATAGGCATAGGAAGGTATTATTCGATTCCCTGTGCGTCACACAGATGATATGAGACCTTGGTTGGCTCCACCTAGCAGACAGGAGACGCGTCCATATACCTGTTTCAGATTAGGCACCATGTTGTGGATGTCGACCCTGGCAACCTTCTACAAGCAGGTGATTCACGCACAAGAGGTAGGGGTCGATTACGATAGCGGCCGCGGCCATGGCGCAGTTGGTAGCGCATCTGCCGCCCATTCGAGAGATCCCAGTTCGATACCCGACCGCGGCAAATACCCTTACTGACAAAAATGTCACCCATCAATTTTTTGATATCGTGAACCTGTGGGGGAGCAGCTGAAGGCTCAGTAAGGGTGTTGTGGTAGTACTGGTATGAGAAACGCCAGGAATCCATGGTTAGGTGCTCCAGCCGCCGCGATATGACCTTAGTAGTTGAAAACGGCGTAACTTCTCAATGAATCAAATCGATTACGATAGCATGACGATCACACTACGGTATATCACAAGTCATTTTACCCAAGAACCATCAGAGACTGGAACTAGCTCCCAACCCAATCACTGACATTGACACCAAACAAGATTTCGCAGCTGCCCTGAATGGCTCAGTGACTCCATCGTCATCAGCGCGTAATTCCATCAACGCATGTATATAGTTTTAACCTGTACATAAGTTTTTTTTTAACTCTGGAGGATGGTGGCTGTCCCCCCCCCCCCCCTTCAACACAGGTCTACCATACAGTCAGTAATGACTCCTGACCTTACAGAGGAAGCAGAAACGAACAAAAATCTTTATTTTTAATGTCTTCCAAAGCCTTTATCATGTGGGGTGTTAAAATTAATAATCTTTTTAGGCCTATTTGGAAATATGGTAATCTGGATTCAGTCGTCAATGTAGGCCTATAGATCTATACAATTTTTGTGTGAGATTAAACACAAAATAATTATATCAATTATATCCACTAGGCGGGGGGCTAGTGGGGCCTACCATGCACCCCCCCTAGACTTTTTGCCACTAGTGCCAAATTGTTCCTTAGGTCCTACTTGTTGAAAATCAGAGGTGCCCCCAAGAAAAAACTCATTCCCGCTATATGAAACAGCACCGTTTCCATGGCAACCCTTATGCGCTTTTGAGAAAATGACAGTAGTTGAAAAAACATCAATATCTCTGCTTACAGATATAGTAGATCAGTACTTTTGGTATCAAAATGAAGCTTAGACATTGCTCTTTAATTTGGTATGTGCATGTGCAAATTAGCTAATTTGCATATGCATGATTTTTAAGATTTAATTAAAAAATTGATGAAATTTTCATCATTTTTTTAAAATATGATACAAAAATAAGCTATTACTCACTTAGTTTATTGGTTACATTAACAATTTTGGTATCAAATTGAAGCCTAGACATCCCTCCTTAATATACATTAGTCAAATAAAATATTTTTTGCATGCATGATTTTTAGTGATTTTTTTTAATTTTGCCGAAAAATTCGCATATTTATGAATATTTGATATATGTAGTTCTTTCAAGCCTTATAGAAGGACTTACTCACTTTGTATATGTAAAACTTCATTTACTAAATAGAATTGGGCATTTTAATGTCATTTTACTAAATCAGAGTGCATTAAATTATATTCTAGGGTGCGGTTTCCATAGCAACATATCTTGAAAAAGGGGTTTAGAGGGTATTATAGGAGAAAGAGCTTTTGTTCACTAAGTCCTGAATGTAGACTGAAAATTAATGTTTTAGATTGATGTTTAGACATCCATCTTTACTTTTTAGAATAGTTATACAAACTAGATAATTTGCATATACATTATAATGAAGAATTAATTAGAATAATCACTTTAATTTACATCATTTTTCGCGAGTGCAGCTGGAAAATCAGATGTAGCTCTCATAGTTCTGAATATATTAACACTTTTGGTATCAAAATAAAGCCTGGTCATTTCTCTTTATTTTCCAACGCAGTAATGCAAATTAGTTAATTTGCATATGTATGATTTTAAAGATTTAATTAGTTTTTTTCTTGATTTTTTTGCAATTTCTATCAAGAATAAAACAGAAAAAAAGCTTTAGCTAATAAAGTTGGTGGTGTACAGTTACAATTTGGAAATCAAAATGAAGCCTAGACATTCATCATGGTTTTAAGTAATGCAAATTAGCTTATTTGCATATGCACATTTTTTAAAAAAAATACTTATAAATAAAGAATAGGGAATATCTAATACACACAGCGTTTTCAAACTGTATGGAAAGACTATATCATATTGTGATGTAACATTACATGACAACAAAATAATTAAGCATTTTGAGTTTTTTTACAGAATTAGTTTGAACTACAATACCGAGGGCTTAGTGCAAAACTATTGTAACTATGTTTTGTAAAAATTTACTGGAGAGGAGAAAAATAATAAGTTTCTTAAAATTAAACATTTAAAACATTTTTTTGAATATAAATAACTTTTTAATTATACAGATTTGAAACCCAATAATGAATATTAGAACACATTAATTGTATTCCTATCTTAGGCTTATAAAAGGAAAATTCTCAAAAATGCATTTACAATAGTTTTGAATTAGGCATGGATATGCAAGAAGGCGTCGTTTCCACGGAAACATGTTTTCTTTTAATTTAAAAGCAGTTAGGTGTAGCAAGAGAAAAAGATATAACTCACCAAGTTCTTGGTGTAGACTTACAATTTGGGTATCAAAATAAAGTCTGTCCATCTTCTTTTTAGCATGTATGCATATAAGCTAACTTGCATTAGCTATATTTCAAATGGATTTAAACAATTAATGTTGACCCTTTTTAATAAAATTGACTTTAATTTGTGAATACTTCTGAGATAAACAACGAATTTAAGATTCAAATTGTTGAATGACTTGATTATATTGAATATATCATGCATCCCTAAAGTCAAGTATTAATAGTTCGTATATTAATCTTTTTATATTATTTTGCTTAAATTTAGTATAGGTACATCCCACAAACACTCACCATTTAGCACCAAAATAAATGGTATGAATGTCAAGGTCATAAATCAAGGTCCGAACAATTGCCCTAAGGTCCTGCATTGATACAACAGTGTTGGATCCTGTAAAATGGAAATTGTGCATTTTTCTTTGTTGAAGGAAAGAATAATGTGACAATAAAAGAATATCTTTAATTTACTCAATAAAACCTTTCAGTCTTTTTTCTGTGTTTGATAGAGTTTCTCGATAGAAGAATATTGAATGTGTTCTTCTCATGCAAATATCCAACTTAATTACCCGATATTGCTTTCCCGTATGATACCTACAATCGTTTATGTCACAAATCCATGAAGTGCAAATGTCAAAGTGATACATTACAATATCATGAACCTTGTAATCCTGGCTTTCTCTCAAATGTTTGTCAGACTTCAACTCCTTGCCTCTCTTAATCTGAATTTGTATATCTCTCATGAAATTTATCCTCTGTCTAAGACTAAAGGCATATTCAGTCTCAGTTACAACACTCATAATGCTGTCTTTTCTTTCATTTTTGCTACAATATTTCAACTATTCATGATTTCTTGTCCAGGTTTGGAATACAACCCCTACCAGTAGGACTTTGATTGAGTCCTTTCAGATCAGTAGTCATCTTTTATAGGTACTGTGATTCAAATGACTCTACTTTTTGACTAAGCAATTGTCACACTCATAGTCTTCACCGTCTACTAACTTAACAATAGTCTCAGAAAAATCTGCTTATTTACATTGTCAGACACTGTCATCTCTGTAGAACCTTTTATCCTCATCCCTTCTTTCATTTAAGATAAGGAATCTCCATTCATCTGAGCCGCATCATAGTCCTACTCAGACCATTACTTGGCCGATTGATTCCCTTCTCTCTAAAAATATGAAACTCTATGATTACTCTATGATCTCTAATATCTTTTACAAGATTTAGTTTGATGGTCGAAAGGGAAAAATAAGTTGAAGGTGCCAATTCTCCTGCCTCATACAGCCGATTGTCTTCTCCTTTCACACAGGATGACTTCTCCAACTGTATACATAATCCATTGTTCCTTGAAAAAAGTCATACTCTTGACATGTTATGAAATTCCTAAAAGTACCAGTCTTGTCTCTGCACATAAACTCACTCACTCATTTCCAAGTTTCGTATTTAACTTGCAGGTGTAGAAGCACTGACCACTTCAATGTGCTACCTTCCAGCTTGCTGTCTTGCTGCGCATGTATGGCTGTTCTCACTCCCTTCTTCCATTTACTTTGCATAGCCGAGATAGCTCAGTCGCTAACGACCGAGTCTATCAATTCAGGGGTCTTGAGTTAGAATCCCTGCTTGGAAAATACACATTCTGACATCTGTTTCTCACCAATGGGTGCTAATCATCTTTGTGAGAAAGCAGTTTGAGGCTCCGATTCGATATTGTGGTAGTACTGGTGGAATGAAATACCTGATATCCATGCAAAGGTGCTGCAGCTGCTATGACATGACCATAGCAGTTCAAGTGGTGTTAAACCGCAATCAATCAATACATTAATCCAATTGTTCTTTTCATATGGGTGGTATATTCCTTTCTATAAGACCCCTCTCTGACAGTTGCTTCCATTTCATCTAAGTCCTCCCTCATCTGTGCGTACCTGTGACCTGCATGTTCTACTCTGTTTTATTGCCCAATTGGATCTCTTAGCATGTCCATACCATCTTATCCTCCTTTCCCTCAAGAGGGGTTTCTAAGTCTTCGAGACCATGCTGTTTGCGTAGCTGGCTTGAGCTGGTATTGGAGATATCCTGTGGTTGTATGTTGATTATCTGAATAATTATTGTGGGGTCATTTCGCTTCAGGCATTTTAGGTTAGGCTTGGAAAGGTCTCGCTTGCATTAATCATGACACTTCTGACGTAGTTTGAGTATATTTTGTCTCCTGTTTGGTAGGAGAGGCAAAGATTGGTATTATTTTCTCCAAAGCCCTTCTCCTTAAAGACCAGAATGCTCTTACAATGCTTTTGTACTCAATATATGCTTTTTTGCCTACCTGTATCTGTTCTATCTTATCTTATTGAACGTTTAAGGGTCGCAAGGACTGGTAACTTGTTATTGAAAGAAAAACAATGTGATAAGATGTAAATGGAATTTTGGTTCAGGTCTATTATAATTTCGGTTCAGGTCTATTAGGTTACTTATGGATCATGTTTGTATGGAGAGTATATATTGGGGTTACTTCCTTGTGACAAGAAAATAGTCTCTTTTCCCATTTTCCGTTTACTAAGGCGAGATAAACCACCTCCTCATATCTTTCTATACATTCCTCCAGTTGCCTTCTATCACTAGATAGTTGTCTTGCACTGTAAGTTTCATCGTTAACCCAATGGTTATATCAAGTTGCATACTGGATTGTGATAATTCAATGCCATCCATGCTCTCCTCTTTTGGGTGAATCAAAGCCAAACCCACTTTAATCAGAATTCGTCTTTTTTCGAACACTTTCTTTTCCACAATAAATCATACAGCCAGACCGAAAGGCACGCAAACATAATAGGGTTACAAACTATTAATTCCAGAATATTTGATATCAAAATATAGCATGATGAAGTCCTTCAACAATGTCGAATTTGCTATATATCTCATAAGTATTAACAAATAGAAGATAATTTTTATTGTATATCATTATTCAAACTCATTTGCAAGATAGCTAATTATGCAGGTTAGCTTATCTGCATAAGTGATCAAAACAATAAAGATGGGGTGTCTAAGCTTTATGTTGATACCCATATAGAGAATCTGCACCCAGGACTTGGAGAGCATAAGCTATTTCTCCTGCCCTCTTAACTGTTTTAAGGAAGATAATATTATGTTTCTATGGACCTTCTTGCATACTCTAATTCAAACTGATTTTGTAAATAGCCTTAAAATGAATAATTATGTGGTGAACATGTAGTGATACATAAAACTATGTTTTAGTGCATCTATACAGCTTGAAATCACTGTATATATCAAATACATGTATTCCCAAAATTGAATTATTTCTTTACTAAAATTATATTTTAAAAAATATTAAAAATTGTACATATGCAGATCAGCTAATTTGCATTACTGAAAACAATGATGAATGTCTTGGCTTCATTTTGATATCCAAATTGTAACTGCACACCACCAACTTAATAAGCTAAAGCTTATTTTTCTGTTTAATTCCTAATAGAAATTGCAAAATTAAATCTTTAAAATCATACATATGGAAATTAGCTAATTTGCATTACTGCGTTGGAAAATAAAGAGAAATGACCAGGCTTTATTTTGATACCAAAAGTGTTAATATATATTCAGAACTATGAGAGCTACATCTGATTTTCCAGCTGCACTTGCGAAAAATGATGTTAATTAAATTGATTATTCTAATTTATTCTTCATTATAATGCATATATGCAAATTAGCTAATTTGCATATCTATTAAAAAAAGTAAAGATGGATGTTCAAACATCAATCTAAAACATTAATTGTCAGTCTACATCCAGGACTTAGTGAACAAAAGCTCTTTCTCCTATAATACCCTCTAAACCCCTTTTTCAAGATATGTTGCTATGGAAACCGCACCCTAGAATATAATTTAATGCACTCTGATTCAGTAAAATGACATTAAAATGCCCAATTCTATTTAGTAAATGAAGTTTTACATAAATTATACAAAGTGAGTAAGTCCTTCTATAAGGCTTGAAAGAACTACATATATCAAATATTCATAAATATGCGAATTTTTCGGCAAAATTAAAAAAAAAACCATTAAAAATCATGCATGCAAAAAATATTTTATTTGACTGATGTGTATTAAGGAGAGATGTCTAGGCTTCAATTTGATACCAAAATTGTTAATGTAACCAACAAACTAAGTGAGTAATAGCTTATTTTTGTATCATATTTTAAAAAAAATGACGAAAATTTCATCAATTTTTTTAATTAAATCTTAAAAATCATGCATATGCAAATTAGCTAATTTGCATATGCACATACCAAATTCAAGAGCAATGTCTAAGCTTCATTTTGATACCAAAAGTACTGATCTACTATATTTGTAAGCAGAGATATTGATGTTTTTTCAACTACTGTCATTTTCTCAAAAGCGCATAAGGGTTGCCATGGAAACGGCGCTGTTTCATATAGCGGGAATGAGTTTTTTCTTGGGGGCACCTCTGATTTTCAACAAGTAGGACCTAAGGAACAATTTGGCACCAGTGGCAAAAAGTCTAGGGGGGGGGGTGCATGGTAGGCCCCACTGGCCCCCCGCCTAAATACATGCCATAAATTTCGGTAGGCCCACTTATTGTTGATCGTGTTAAATTAAGGTAGTCCACCCCTAATTAGATTCACGCGACGTTTGAATTTTCGAGCGAAATCGTTAAAATAAAACATTCGTTACATATCCGTACCTATTCGGGAGACGTCGTAGATATTCGGCAGTGGAACATTCCACCACCGAATATCTACCACGTCGCCCGACGAATTCGGACGACGGGTTTTATCACATTAGGGATGGACTACCTTGGATAGTGACATTTTTAAAAATGGAAAGTAAAAAGAGGGAAAATGATCATACTGGAACCTAGGCTATGAAGATAACCATATAGCTACAAATACGGGCAAATTCATGTTGCCTTATTATAATGTCCACTTCAATGAATCTTCGTGTCTTTCGGTTAAAATGTCCTGGAAGAAAACGGTGGGAAAAGAAGAAATTGTTTCAATCAAATTTGCATTTTTGCAAAGGCTGATCTAGATCCACGTTGTGCCGGTTTTCCCCAGTTTCCCGCTCAATAGGAAGCAATTTTATCAAGTAAACTGTGACGTAATTTCGGACAAACAATAGCATTTCGTAGGTGTTGTTATCAAATCTCGTAACTACGGCTTGATTCAAGCCGTAGTTAAGATATTTTATAACAACACCGACAGTTTACAAAACATAACGGTAAACACAATCTATTTTTAGCACAAAATTCATTGTCATTATAATTTGTTGATAAGTTGTCCGGAGAAAGCAGTACCGTGGGGGTAAACATTGTTCCAATGCGTACATCTTCCTAGATCAACTTTATCCCCGCCGCTCAACTTGAAATACAGGGTAACCGCTCCCATATCATGATAGCCGTTAGAAATTGCGTAGCCATTGCCTTCTCCGTTGATTCTAATATAGCAATAGCAGTCTTTGCTTGTTTTTGATCTGACGTTGAACGTAAACATGTAAATGCCATCATAAGGTGCCGTAAATACGCCCGTCTTGACGTCATATGCGGTGCCTTCGTTGGCCAACACAGTGCTGAATATTGGTACTCCGTTAACTAGGTTCTTATGTGCGTCTTTCACCGAGAATACTATAACTGGGTCTGCAAAAAAAAACAAACAAAAAAAAAAAAAAACAAATATATTATGTATATAAAATACAAAGTCAACTTTTGTATTGAACCAGTCTTCAAAAACCGGGCCTCGTTTCACTAACAAACCAACAATCATGGTTTGCGTAAATTATGTAACAAGACATCTGATTGCACGGATAATGCGATTTGACCAATAAGGTGCTGTTTTGTAATTACCGTTAAGATCAAATTCACGGAAATTTCACTGTTTGAAAGTCCGTTAAATTATAAAACGCTTATCATTTATTTACACCCCACCCCACCCAATCAATCAGAGACGTCTAATTAATGTGCTCTTTAGCACTTTGATTTTTATTCGTGTTTAGAGTCTAAAACCCATAGCAGCAGTTTTTTCGCTGGCTGTGGTTACAAAGTAGTTAACACAAATTGTCAGACATACGGTTACACTTTAAAAGTGAGAAATAGTATTGTTCAGAAAATATTAGGGGGGACAGAAGAAATTGCGGTCTTAGCTAAGAATTAGACAAACAAAAAGTCTAAATGTAATTGATGAAAGAAAAAAAGGAAACACATCAGTACGTACCTTGTTTATTCATAAGTTCTGTCAATTCCGTTATCTTCTGGTTTAACATTTCCTCCTTGTCCCCCATAAACTCATTCAGCGAGTTCTCTAGTTCAGCTCGTGCTTCCTTCAGACCACTCAGTGCACCGTCCTGTTCTGTTTTGATCTGTTCCATGGACGTCTTCATGGTTTGTAGGAAGTTGTTTTTCTCATGGTCTAGTTCAGACAGCCGTGTGTCTACTTTAGCTTGTAAAAGTTCCATACTGTGTTCTAGTCTGATCATTTTCTGTAATAATTTCTCCTCGTAGTCGAATCTAGATGTACATACAGGCTCATCATGACGTCTTGAATAAACGACTGAAGCCAGAGCAACCAGCTGACAAAATAGCAATACGTTTATTGCCATGATGTAGCGCGATGAATGTTGGCAACAAAATGAATTCACAGATTTACACGAAATAGACCTCCTAACCGCTAGGATTACTATATTTAAGGTTTACAGACCATGAAAAACCAGCCCTTTCTAGCCATACGAAATGCATCAAATTACACACATTTGTAAATACACTTCACATAAGTTGATTGACCGTGCCAGATTTCAAAATTATGCTTCAAGAAGAAAACAATTTACAAATATTATTTTACTCTATATTCATATGCAAGGGAGATAATTTAGAACATTTTGGTCAAATATTTCCATAAGTATGCATGAATACAAATTTCTAAACCGTTAAAACTGTTTATGTTTTTATTTGGAATGGAAATATAACACAGATTGGGAATTATTGGCACTTTTCAAGTTTCGCATCTGGCTCTTTGGTGCTTTTGAGGGTTTTGATACCTTAATTCACAACCGTTTGTACCTTCTCAAGGGAATTTGTCTAAAATGTATGCCCATTTTTAAAAACACAATTCGTACTTTGTTTGAGTTTTTCCGTCGATAGTTGTGACACAAAAGGACTGAAGTTCATACAAGTATGAAACGCAAAATGAGAACAATGGTGTGCACATTACAAGGGTAATTGAGCTGAGATCATGTAAAAGATCTCTTACATCATTTAAGAAAAAGCACGTTATCAGATCAGTCTACAAGCGCCTCTTTGTCTTTGTGCATGCAGTCTTAACCCTGTCCCAAACAAGACCTGGTTTTGACGTTCCTTATAGAATTGGCTTGGGAAAACATTGATACAAAAGAAGAAACTGCTGATAACCAGCAGTTTCTTCTTTTGCCTCAATATTTTCTTGGCTATAACATAAACATTTTGGCATTTTGTGGTCAATTACTTTGTCGTCTGCAGCAGCTTTCAAATTTGACCGCCTTAACATTTTGTCGTTTGGGAAGGGGTTAAGGTAGAATACATAATGTGGCAAATGATTTTTGATATTCATAAAGCATCGGCTTTTTTTTCGAGCGGCGTCGCTAAGTATCCGAACATATTCGGTCGAGCGCGGTTGTAAATATTCGGCGGTGGAAAGTTTCACCGCCGGATGTTTTCGACGTCGCTCGAATAATTTCGACGACGCGCGAATCTCATTAGGGGTTTACTACCTTTACGTCTCTCAGATAGTCACATTAAACAACTTGGTTTGATCAGACTATGCGTATGCTTCCATGTTGGTCTCTAAAACCATAAAGGATTTTTTCCAGACTAAATCCTTTTGGACGACTTGAAATGTGCAAAGTGGTTATTGTAAGAGGACTATTTTGTAAAAAAAAAACCCGCTAACTGATAGAATGTCGAGATTAGCATAATACATCTGCTGAAATAGTATCCATGTTTGTTCATGTAGAAATATTCAGCCTTTTTGGATTATTCCTATTTGAAAGATGGCGCACAGGAGCGTAGCCAGGAATTTTGTTACGTTGAAGCCCGGGGCGTATTGTCGAGTCCAACTGACGCCCAAAACAGGAGAGCTCTGGAAAGTATTGTAGAAAATGAAGAAATTACTTGTGACAGGCAATTTCTTCATTTCCCACAATGTTTTCTACCCAGATAGACCAGAAATGTAAAATTCCATTCAAATGAAATTGTCGTTTGTAACATCTTTGAATTCGGAAGAGTCAAATTGTCATATGGTAATGGGTGGTGGGGTTCCGGGGCATCTAGTGGTCTGTTTTTCACATGTTTGCATGGAAAGGCCACTGGACACACTTGAAATGATACTTTTTTTTGAAGCCCGGGCTTCCAACCCTCCGCCTAGATACGCCTCCTGGCTCAGGGGACCAGATACAGCCAAATGTTTAGTAGACCACTTTATTTTTTCATTTAGATCTATTAATTTTTTCTTTTGCTTTTTTATTTTTTATTTTTTATATTATTTTTTTTAGTATTTATTATTTTAGACAAAATCCTCTGGCATATTCTAGATCTATGATAATTTATCACAAGTAAATCCAAGTCTTACTTCAACATATTGACGCATTTTTACTGTGCCTTGGTATTCGAGAAAAGGAAGAAAATGCTAATTCTCAGCATTTTCCCTTTAAAGTGACATTTCACTTTTTTTCATTTTTTTAAAAGTATGTCTTGATGCAAAGATTGATTATTCTAATGCATAAAAAATGCTATCAGTTTTTTGAAGTTGTTATTTATAAGCGAAAAATACCCATTTAAAGTTGAGACAGAAATGACAAATTCAATATAAATCTGAACTGTTGTCCACAACAATTTATTTAATCTTGGCACAAATATATATTTCTCGTAAACGGTTCAATATTTTGGCTTGAAATTTTCAAAACTTTCATAATAAATCATGCTCTTTCAGACAGAATAAAAGTAATATTTATGTAAAAATAATCGTGAAATGTCACTTTAATAAATTTGTTCATCTTTCTAAAGAGAATACTATTCTGGCAGTCGGAAAAAATAACGTCTGCAAATTTTGAATATGGAATGTGTCCCATTTGGTCTTTTTGGACTGGATAAACTCTTTCCCGAACTGCAACATGCTAGGCCAGTCAAAATCAAACATGTGGTAGGCGGCGAATTAAATAAAAGAGATACAAACTTAAGATATTTTAATATCATGACATGAAAGAATTGTAAGAAACGAAAACAAGCTAGTTCCCAGCAAACATGCGTATATGGGTCCTATATGGGATGTGTATGGGTAAGCCCATGTGGGTAGGCCCATATTGGACCCAAATAGGACCTATGTAGGTAAGCCCATGTGGGTTTGATCATAAGGGACCCAGATTGGTCCCATATTCCCAGCATATGGGCTGTGTATGGACAAGCCCATATGGGTATGCCCATAAAGGACCTATGTAGGAAATCCAATGTTGTTTTGACTATAAGGGTCCCAGTTACAATAATCGGCTTGCGCCCATTCAAGTACAACAGAATAATTATGTAAACATGAGCATATCTAAAATATCCATAATCTGAATCATGTAGCCTATAGAATTATAAGTTTTCAATTTGAATGACGATCTTATTTATATCCATCAAAATTAATGACCATCAAATCAATACAAATTGAAAAAAAACAACATTAGATTCAGCAAGACAAGTAAGGCAACATCAATAAGACATGTCTAATCCTTTCTCGAACAAAACCTGGTATTGACTTCTCTAATAGAAAGGTAGGCCTAAATTGCCAAAAAAAACCATAGGCCTAGAGATATTAGCAAAAGTTGATAATCGGCATTTTCTTCTTTTGCATAAGTTTTTTCTGCGCTATATTGTAGAGAAGTACATTCTTTGTCAATATCTTTTTTTAAACATGGGCTTCATGTTGGATCATCTGAATTATTTTGTCGTTTTAACGGTGTTTAAACTGTAATTAGTCTGTTCAAATCACTAACATAATCTTATCAATTAGTGTGTTACAAGGAGTTTTATGTATATTAAAGGGAAATAATTTAAAATCTTGACAATAAATCATGTTTTTACAAAGCGTTTATGTAACGAAAGCATTTGACTTGATAATCCTTTATGATTCTGTTAAAAGAAATTAAATTGTGTACACATTTTCAAAAAAAGATAGAACTAAATCTAGACATAAAAATATATCAAAAAACATATCTATTGATAGTTATAGAAAGCCTCGAAAATGTTATGACAGTTAAGACCAAATTCCTAGGTATCAAACCTTAGAAAATGTGTCAAGGTCGTCAGACATATCTGGCGAGACCTTAATCCTCTATGGTGGGGAATAATTACCCCTTCTGAGCGAGAAGCTCTGGAAGGTTTTCATCTTCGATCAACACCAAACGAAAGCCAATAGAAATGGGTTAGATCAGGGCTGTCTATATGGGTCTGCCCATTTGGGACCCATATGGGTCCCAGATTGCATGTATATGGGCTGCCCAGATAGGACCCATATGGCCCCCGGTTGCACATCCTAAATGGGTCCCATATGGGTTGCCCTTATGGGACCCATAAAGGTGCCCATAAGGGACCCATATGGAACCCATACAAATTGCTTGCTGGGTTGGTAATCATCATTGTTTCGCAAAGGTTGTAAGGATTTCAACCCATCATTAACTATACAAAACACTTCTGGTGTCATTCGCAACAACAGAAATTGACGAGGATATCCTCAATCACGAGGATATCCTCAATCAATTTTTGTTACCACGGACGATGCTCGGAAATTGATTAGGTTTTCTGTCTTTAATTTCCGTTATTACGTATGATGCCGAAGATGCACGAAGTGTGCGGTATCTAGTGATAGGTTGTTATTCTTAAATACATTTAAACACATACTCGGAACAAGCTCTTAGTTTTTGACCTCAGTATTAAGGTATCAACAGTATCACTGTCTCGTAATGAGTCGTCCAGAAAACGCCGTTCCGTCTGGACGGACATTTGACCATTGTCCACACTCTCCGAGGTCAACGTTTTCACTTGTACGTAGCTGAAGATACACAGTGACCGATCCCATGTTGTTGTTACCCTCTGATATAGCGTAGACGTTCCTCTTACTGTTTATTCTAATATAACAATAGCAGTAGCTACTTGTTTTCGATCTGACGTTGAACGTAAACAAGTAAATGCCGTCATAAGGTGCCGTAAATACGCCCGTCTTGACGTCATATGCGGTGCCTTCGTTGGTCAACACAGTGTTGAATATTGGTACTCCGTTAACGAGCGTCGCTTGAGCGTTAGTCACAGAGAATACCGTCGCAGGGCCTGCTAATGAACAATTACATGATTAGATTTTAAGAAGGATATACCATATTCTTTATTCTTTACGTAAACCCATTCCCAAACAAGACCTGGTTTTGACGTCCCTAATAGAAAAGGCTTGGGAAAACATTGAAACAAAAGAAGAAACTGCTGATCTCCAGCAGTTTCTCCTTTTGTCTCAATATTTTCTATGCCATATTTTACACAATTTCTATCTTTAGTAACGTCCATTTTTGTCATATGTAGCAGTTTTTAAAGTGGATCACCCTAAAATTTTGGCGTTGGAGAAAGTGTTAAACTTAGCATGGTCCTATTAAGGAAAACAAACCCTCATTGAAAAATATGAATCCAAGAAGCATTCGTCTAAAAGAATATGACAAATTTTAGCATTTTTTTTTTCGTTTTTTTTTTTCTCTTTCAATCTAAGGGCTGACATGGAAATAGTTTTGTCCAGTTTTATCCATGGTTACGTCTTTACCAGCTTTTTACAGATTACACAATAAATCTAATCAATCATAACATAAATTAGAGATTTACGTAATTATAACTTAGTCTCATCGTCATGCTGGATAATTTCCAAAACAAAGCAACTAAAATAATGTATATTTTCGATTAATAATGATCAAAGTCCATTAACCAATATTGTGCAAACACACCATTTTACTATTTTGCACTATTTTGCTATCAATAGCCTAATTGAAAAGACTAAAAAGAATGAAAAAAATGAGTAGATCTACGTACCTTGTTTATCCATCACTTCTGTCAATTCCTTTATCTTCTGATTTAATGTTTCCTCCTTGTTCCCCATAAACTCATTCATCGAGTTCTCTAATTCAGCACGTGCTTCCTTCAGACCACTCAGTGCACCGTCCTGTTCTGTTTTCAGCTGTTCCATGGACGTCTTCGTGGTTTGTAGAAAGTTGTTTTTCTCATGGTCTAATTCAGACAGTCGTGTGTCTACTTTAGCTTGTAAAAGTTCCATACTATGTTCTAGTCTGACCATTTTCTGTAATAATTTCTCCTCGAAGTCGAATCTAGATGTACATACAGGCTCGTCATGACGTCTTGAAGTTACTCCACAAAGGAATGCAAGCGTTATTACCAAAATAATCATCTTCGTGCGAAAGTCTTACCGGAATGTCTATTTGTCTTATGTTAATTCTTAACCCCTTCTTATGGAAATCCGCCCTAAAAAGATTCATGCGATTTCGGAATTATTCGGGCGATGTGGTTAACATTTGGCGGTAGAACGTTCCACCACCGAATGACAACGACGTCGCCCGAATAGGTTCGGACAGGTAACGAATATTAACGACGTTGCACGAAAAATCACGACTTTGTGCGAATCGCATTGGGGTTATGCTACCTTTACAACAACAAGAGGGCCATTGGCCCTGAAGCGCTCACCTGAGATAATAGCTTTGTGCATACATGAGTAACAATTGTTTAAAAGGACCATTGAAATGTGGTATAGGATTAACATTAGTTTAGGATATAATAGGTATTAGTCATTGACCTTATTCATTTTTGTGTATAGCTTTGTGAGCTACATGTATTGCTGTTATAAGGTAATATATCAATATAGATATTTCTCATCAATCAATGAACTAATAGTTAATAAAATGTGACTTACCTTGCGTTTGACATATCCACAAACACCAGCAAACTTGACCTTTGTATGTCAAATACTTTTGGAGAAAAGGCCAATGTTAAGTTTTCATACTAAGTTTTCGGACAGACAGACAGATGGACGGATGGACACGACTAAAACAATATGCCCCCGATCTCTCAATACGGGGGCATAAAAATCTGACGCAAAATATTGCATTTTTTATTACAAAAATGTAATGGATCATATTTTTTTTATCTTTCTGTGTAAACATTTATGCCATTGTCTTATTAATGATGGCATGCACATTTTCACATTGGACCACCTTAAGAACAATGTACATCAACTAAATGATTCAGCTTGATTTATTGCATAGATAAATATGTAACATGTTTACCAATAATTTGCTAATTGTACATTTTAAGGGTATAGATGTATATGGGACTATTTCCACTGTTTCTAGCATCAGTGTTACGAGTAGCAATTAGTTATGAAAATAGATTACTTTGTGGTCTGACCAGTATGCTTCAGCTGTGCCTGCTTCTCCATTAATATTTGAAAGTACAAGATCTAATGTGGAACTATTGTCGGTTGTTGGTGCCCTACTCTTTAATTCACATCCAAAATCTTTGCATATTTTCTGCACTGCTCTGCTGTGTTTGTTAAAGATATCAAGATTGAAGTCCCCCATTAGAACCAATGGTTTATTTGTATCTAATTTTGGAGCAAGCTCATTAACCATCATTTGTGTGAATTGGTTTACAGGCATTTGTGGTGATTTGTACAACACGACAAACTGAATCTCATTATCCAAAAGTTGCAATTTCAAGTTTAGATATTCAAACATTTTAGAGGTAAATGAAGTTTTGGATACAATTTTGCAACAGTCTTTAACATAAACTGCCAAGCCATGAGGTGGACGAGTGGATCTGTCACTGATAGACTGATCATTTCTTATCAATGTGTGTCCCTCAATAATGTAGTTTGTATCTCTGTCAAGCTTTGCAAGTCGAGTTTCAGATAACCCGAAAACATGTGAAGACAAAAGACCTCTGTCATGCTTGATGTCCTCTATGTGAAGATGAAGTGATCTGCAGTTATTGAAGGCTAATTTCATGTGAACAGCAGAGTCAATGGTATCTAAAGGAGTAAAGCTTAACTTTAATTTAGCATTATCTTGTAACCTCTGCATTTCTTTGTTTACTTGATCATCAACTTTCAGAGCATCTGCATTCAAATTTAGGATCTGAAGACTTTTCATTGACTTAACTCTGCTCAGAGCAACATAATGGAGATGAGGAACTTTTCTTATTTTCTTCTGAGAAAGATCTATGACAACTTCATCTAGAGTACTTCCCTGAGCTCTGTGAACAGAACGTCCTGCTGATGGTTGCAAGGGAAACTGTATTCTCTGGAATGTTTTCTTATTGTACAAAAATGTTCTTTCGATGTCAAACATGGGTGTCCAATTTGCATTTATTTTTGAGTGATAAAATTGTCTATTTCTGAATTTCTCCCTAGTCTCAAAGCCTGCCTTTTTATCATGGAATTGAACCCATATAATACTTGGACGATCTGTTTCTGTTTGCTTATACTCTATGTGCTTGACAACACATGAAGCTCCATTAGCAAGTCCATCCTCTGTATTAATGTTTACTGTAAGGTCATAGATCATGTTCACTACAACAGTCAATGAACAATGAAGATTTGCAGTTCTGTTTGGATCAGTAGGCAGTTTTTTGACAGCTTCACTCTGTTTCTCCTTTGACAATTTTGGGGAAATAACTGTGTCATGACACGGAATGGTAGTTTTCTCTGTTTCCATATCATTTATGATTGAATCATTGAATGAATGCATGAAAACATTTTCTGCAAACAAATGAGGGGCATGACTCCTGTAGTCTTTTGAACTTTTATCAATGTTGCATTTTTGTAACTTAGCCCTATCTTCGTGTGTTAAGGCATCAATTCTGAGTCTATTCAACAAATGAGCGAATTCGAGGTCATCTTTTTGTCTCATTATTTGGATCAATTCATATAGCTTGAAATGATCTGTCCATAGATTGTAAGCTAATGCTGAGGCATCTTTTTTCAAGTCATTAAATATCCAGTCACCATTCACAGGTTTCAACTGATATAGGTCACCAACTGCAATGACACTCACTCCACCAAATGGAAGTCTTGTTCCTTTAAGTTCCTGCAATCTTTGGTCAATGAAACTTAGCATTGAGTTTGATACCATGGAAATCTCATCTATGATAACAACAGCCAAATTCCTGAATTTTGATCTAAATGAATTCAGGTTATCACATGTCAATGTCTGGTTTGATTGTTTGAACTTTTGTTTAAAGGCTGATGAGATGGTTGATCCACCAATATTAAATGCTGCTTTACCAGTGTATGCACAAAGAAGAACTCTGATGTCATCTGCATTTTCTCCTTCTTTAAGGTTCATAAATCTGTACAGAGTTTGATACAGTGCTCTTACAACAACACTTTTTCCTACACCTGCACCTCCTGAGAGAAAAGTATACAACGGGGATTCTTTTGTTTTGATCCAATGGACAACATGGTCATGAAAATGTCTTTGTTCAGCATTCAAGTTTCTTAATAATGTCCTATACTCTTGATCTGATAAAATATTTTCATTTATATTGATTTGTGATGCAGAACTTGAACATCCAATTTCTATCCCTATGTCATAATTTCTGTGCTCTGAAATTCTGTCAGGATTGAAATATATGAAAGCCTCAGATTCTTCTATACTTTGTTCAGCTGTTTCAGCCTCAGTTTGCTGAACTCCTGGTACAATGTCATCATAAATTTCAAGATCTGCCTCAGCCATGTTTCTTGCTATTTCCAATTCTTCAACATGATGTTCGTACTCAGAACACTTTAAATCAATAGTATGTTTCCTCAATTCATAAGAGTCTTTGTATGTATCAGAATTACCCAACAAATCAGTCATTTCATTTCTCCAAGGATAAAATAGTAGCAACTTTTCTCTAAAATGGTTTTCTTCATTGGATTTACGGTTGAATCTTACATAACGTATTACTTTGGATTCAGAACGGCGTTTTATCTTAATTCCACTTTTCAGTTGTAAAATTGTGGTACTTTCTGGGAAATTTTCTTCAGTTTCATCTGTATCATCATTGATGTCAATTTCATTTTCCTGATCATTTTTTTCAGGATACACAATATCCAATTGTGAAACATAATCTGCAAGACAGTATTTTTCCAACATTTTTGGACGTTGAGAATACCTTTTTATCACATTACTTGCCACAATGTCTGTGGACTCTGCTGGTAATTCATCAAGAGCAGACTTTGACTTCAATAATTGCACTCTTTCCTCAGGTGAAGATGTGTTGATAAAGACAACATCTCTAGTGCCTTTTGTTAATGGCATTTGTAATACTAAGTACACTGCTTCTTGCGCACTTACTTCAACACTGTTTGAAAATACATTTCCAATATGTCTCACTTGCCTTTTGATATCTAAATTTCCTTGCCTTGCTTCTTTTGCAGCAGCATACAACAGGTTACTCATTCCTCTCTGTGACTTGCTGATGTAGGAGACAATGTACATAGCACATGCATATGGGTCTAAAACAAATTGAATGTCAATGTTGGCCTTCCAAGCCTTCAGCACAGATTTGTTGTACAAGTTAACTCGAATTTCATTGGGCTTTCGTTTCAGAAATACTTTTGATGAAGAAAGTGAACTTCTGATGCATTTGATATAATCTTCTTCATCCATTTGTATAACATCTTTCAGAAATAGGTCAAAAGGAATATCATATCCTTCTTTTTCAGCATTCAATTTCTTCTGTATTTGTTGATACATCTTGTCATACTTTTCTTTGTCATTGTCAAGAGGTTCTAGTACCATTGTATTTCGCAGAGGTGGTAAAGGATATCCAAACCGACATAATCTGTCCTCCTTCTTCCGACATGTTCTAGAATGTTTATGAATTTGCAAATCCACAAGATTACCAACATCCTCATCATCAATTGTACATTGCAGAAACTTGTCAACAAAACTTGTTATTTCTTCATTTGAGTTGACATTGTACTTTGGAGCGTTTTCCACCCAAACAATCATGTGTATGTGAGGTGAACCTCTCTGCTGAAATTCGACTCGATAAAAGCTATCTGTGACATTGCCAAGTGGTGTGTGGGTACTTTTAAGGACAATGTTTATGAACTCCTGTACTCTATTATCAAAATATCTAGAGCAAGTGACTGGATCAGATTGGACAAGTTTTATTTTCTGTTCCCATGGCAGCTCATTAATTTCTTCTGGACTGTAGTTTACATTTTTATTCAGGGAAGCTAAAATGCTTAAAAGATCTGTCCATCTTGTGTCAGCAGAAGACAAAGATAAAAACCATGTTGGTAGACCTAACTGTCTTATCATTGCAAATACATCCTTTTTCTTCGTTTCTAAATACGCTGGAGAGTTTCTCAACTGTTTGAATAAGTAATATCCTTCATCTTTTTTCACTATACTATCCATGGAAGCAGAATTTCTGACATCTGCTGCTGTCAATGGGCTTCTCCCAGTTTGGCATCTTCTAACAGCTAAATTCACTTTATCATTCAGTTGTTTCATCTGTATTTTTTTCAATTTAAAGAAAATATTTGGGACACTATTTGCAGAACGTCTGTCTTTGCATCTCAATTCCCATTTTGCAATGTCACTATAATGCACATTTACATGCCTTTCATTGTTTTCCATTCTTTTTTGTCCACAAAAAATTGATGGAAAGCACAGATATTCTGAATCTGTATCTTGGTATAAGCTAAGAGGTTGTTGTCCCTCTCCAGGAGCAAATGTGAAAGTAGTATTTCTATTTTCAGGATTGGCATCTTCTAAAAGTGTATCTATATTACCAACATTTTCTTTATTCACTTCTTCTGCATCACTGTCATACAAATCATCTGAACCAGGATGATCTATTTCTGAAGTTTGTAAATCTTCAACTTTCTCACTGGTTATCAATTCACTTCCTAGATCCTTTTCATTGTCATTAATCATATTTTCATCAGAGATAATGGATTCTTGTGACACAAACTCATGTACATTCTCAACTCTTGTCTCTGATACTTTTTTACCCAATCTTCATCTATTTGAATATTTGCATTTTGGTACAATTCACTATTTTTCATAAGCCAATGCAAAGCTAAAATCACTCGAACAGGTCGAACATTCTCAGAAAAAGCACAAGATTTAAATGACAGCTTTTTTTTCAGTTTCACAGCCACAGTAACATTTTCATCAAATGGTCTAGGAAGCGCATTCACGACTGGCTGTATATTGACGGGTACATTTACTACATTTCCTTTTATTGACAGTTGACGACCTCTTGGTAGTTCTCTTATTTGCATGAATGGAATCCTCAATGCGATCAATCTTTCTTCAAGTGGGAAAAGGTCCAACTCTTTAGGTATTGCAGGCCATTTCATCCCATTCATTACAGACAATTTTGGAATTTTTCCATTTAATATGTTAACTTTGCATGTAGTGCATACCCATTCTTTGTCATCAAATGACAACAGATTTGTACAATATTTTGTTTTTTGGCTTTCAGATAAGGACGTTGCCAATGAAACACTGTGTCTGAACCAAGTTTGATGGCAGCAGGTACAAATAAACACAGGCCCTACAGATACATTTCTGTGGAAAATATCAATGCATGATGCAATATCAGAGCCATACTTTCTGCGTTTACCTGATAACCTTTCATGTGTGATAAAGTCTGGATCCTTACGTTTGGTTGATTTATGTTCTCTGGCAGAACTTGCTTCAACACATCTGTTTCTTTTATTTGTTCTCCACACTTGTTTAGCGATTCTTTCCTTCTCTAGCACATATGGATCAGATCTTGCTTTTCTTTTGGAACTTCTTTGAGATTGTAATTCCTTCACTTTAAAATCATGTTTCTCTCTGGAAAGAGATTTCTTTTTCAACTCTCTCTCCCTGAATTCTGCAGATTTTCTCGCTTTTGTCTTGGACTTCACGGTTATTACTCTTTCCTTTACTTTTTGGTCTTCCTTCTGTCTCAAGGTAGCTTTTGAATCTCTTTCTTTCTTTTTAAATTCTTCAGATGTCCTGGCTTTTCTCTTGCACTTCAAGGTATTTACTCTTTCCTTTACTTTTTGGTCTTCCTTCTGTCTTAAGATAGCTTTTGAATCTCTTTCTTTCTTTTTAAATTCTCCAGATGTCCTGGCGTTTCTCTTGCACTTCAAGGTAATTACTCTTTCCTTTACTTTTTGGACTTCCTTCAGTCTCAAGGTAGCTTTGGAATCTCTTTCTTTCTTTTTAAATTCTTCAGATGTCCTGGCTATTCTCTTGCACTTCAAGGTTCTAACTCTCTCCTTTACTTTTTGGTCTTCTTTCTGTCTCATAGTAGCTTTGGAATCTCTTTCTTTCTTTTTAAATTCTTCAGATGTCCTGGCTTTTCTCTTGCACTTCAAGGTTCTAACTCTCTCTTTTACTTTTTGGTCTTCTTTCTGTCTCATAGTAGCTTTTAAAGCTCTTTCTTTCTTCTTAAATTCTTCAGATGTCCTGGCTTTTGTCATGCATTTCAAGCTTTTAACTCTCTCTTTTACTTTTTGGTCTTCTTTCTGTCTCAAAGAAGCTTTTAAAGTTCTTTCTTTCTCTTTAAATTCTTCAGATGTCCTAGCTTTTCTCATGCACTTCAAGGTTTTCATTCTTTCTTTTACTTTTTGGTGTTCACTCCGTCTTTGTTTCTGTTTATACATTCTGTTATAGACTTTTCTATCAAACGGTTTATTTTGAATATCCTTGGTATGTTGTTTTTTTTTTTTGATCTTCAAAGTAGTTCTTCATCAAAATCTCTTGTTTATCGTTCTCTGTCAAAATTGCCTGATTGATTTGTTTGAAGCTGGTTTGAAAATCATCACAATCTTTCTCTTTTATAAATAAAGGTAATAACTCAAACTGAGAAGACAAGTCAATCATTATACTATCATACATCCTATACAGAAACAATACCAGATCTTCCAAAATAGTGAAAGAAATCAAAATTGATCTGCCATCTTCATTGAACAAACCATCTTGTCCATGTGAATGTGAATCAAAAATAAAATATCTATTGTCTGTTTTAAATACTGCAGAACATATTGCACCAACCAAAAGTAGAATATATGAGGATTTTTGAAATCCGTTTGACAGTGCTTCGTTTAGTTCGGGAAAATCTTCTGTGATACTTTGTTTTGTACATACGCCAGAAATGATATCTCCTTTAACAACACTCATGTCTTTGTTTTGTATTCTTACTTTCCTTGGAATTTCATCGAAACTTAAAAGCTTATTTCTGTATGTACCATTTTCTTTCAAGGATGTAATAATTTTGTTATACAAACAATCTCCATCATAAAGCACTTGGTCAAGATCATCTACACTATTCAGCTGTGCAAAATCTGCATAAATCAAAGCACACAAGGCATTGGCAGTACACTGACTTCCACGAGACTCTGTATGAAATCTGACATCATCTTGGTTGAATGATCCAAGAATGGAAGTATCAAGTTCATTTTCACTGCAGCTTTCAGCCAATATGTATCCTATGCATACATTTGTATTTGAATTAGGAGCATTCATAGCAATGAATAAGGGATTATCCTCTTTGGTATTTGAGTCAAGTTTTTCTGCTACCTCCTCAGCATATTTTGAAAAGTCATTTTTCTGGTCTGCTGGACAGACTTTTGTGAATGAATTCATTTTGTGATTTTCTGAAGTATAATAAGTGAGCAATGGTTTTATATCTATGTTTCTTTCTAATTGTTCTGTATGTGCCTGTGCGATGACAGGACTTTCATTTGCCTGTGCGATAACAGGACTTCGTTGTGCCTGTGCGATGACAGGACTTCGTTGTGCCTGTGCGATAACAGGACTTCGTTGTGCCTGTGCGATAACAGGACTTCGTTGTGCCTGTGCGATAACAGGACTTCGTTGTGCCTGTGCGATAACAGGACTTCGTTGTGCCTGTGCGATAACAGGACTTCGTTGTGCCTGCGCAATGACAGGACTTTGTTGTGCAGCCTGAGTTTGAAGTCTTCTCTCTCTCATACGAGCCCGATTGGTGGCACTGTACTGAGCTGATGATTTCTTTCTTAATTTTGGCATGTTTACCTGAAAAGATAATCACAAAAAGTAAGAATATATTTTACTTTGTCATTCTTCAATACATTGACCCTTTCCCAAACCAAAAGTATTAGACTGGTCTAATTTAAAAACAAGATGTGTTTGTGAAACATGAATGCCCCTGAAATGGCAATGTTGTAAAATGTTAAGTTTTCGTAGAGTATAGGGTTGATAAGGGTTAACGAATGACCTTGAGGAAGATCAAATTGCATGGAACAGATAGATTTCATTGAAAGGATGTTAAATACCAAATTCGAGCTTTCTATATCAAATACTTTTGGAGAAAAGGCTAATGTTAAGTTTTCGGACAGACAGACGGACAGACAGATTGAGTAAAACAATATGCCCCTGATCTCTTGATACAGGGGCATAAAAATACTGCAGTAATTACAAAGAGGACAATATGTTTAATAAAGCAAAGAAAATAACATTGGAAAACAAGCGAAAATGTTGCTTATGATCAGCATTTTCTTCTTTTGGTTCAACATTTTCTAAAATAATCAATACTAAGGATGTCAAAAGAAGTTCTTGTTTGGAAAGGGCTAGCCCTTTGCAACCTAATGATTGTGTTTTATGTATTGTATTAAGAAGGCTAAGGGAAATATTGAAGCAAAAAAAAAAATACAGAAACACAATGTGTTTTCATTTCATCTCCATATTCTCATTTTGTCTCCATATTAATTTTGATAAAATATCATGTTGGTATTGATTTCAAATTTATTCTTAACCATTTTGTCATCTGAAACAACTTGTTACTGTATTTAGCTGTATTTTGCTGTTTAGAAATGGGTTTATATAGTTTCCCATCTCAGACAATCATCAGAATATGCATACATTTAACACCTGCCCAAAGCATAATAGTAGATCATAATAATAAAATGAAGTCAAATATGTGAACCAAAGACTCCATGCTAAGGATGCTTTAAGATTTTTCAAGATATTTATAAGTTTTCATGAACAAAAAATATTGACATTATAAGAAAGTAATAAAAAGCCTAAACATAATAATATTGTAATCATATGATGGTGTTTAGTACCATTATTTTTTTCACTCATATTACACTGCTATAGCACCTAGTTATGAATTCCTGGAATGATGCTTACAAGTACTTCCATAACATCCTTTCCAATAGTCTTTATTCTAATTTGACTTCTAAGGTAAGAGTCAATGCACCTATTTGTCAGAAAAAATGTAAGATGCTGGTGAAATACATGTATTGAAACGAAAGAAATATATGTTTGTTAAACTTCATAGCTTCTACATTACTTAATTATATTATTACATTAAGTTTTTGGACAGACAGATGGTGAACAGTATAACAATATGCTGCATAACTAAATGCAGCTTATAACTAAGAAAATAGTTCATATCAATCCAATTAAAATCTGGTGTTAACATACAGTAATATCTGACAGGCACCAGTAAAATTCAATCTTTAATGACCTTTTCTTCTGCCCAATCAAGTAAACGTTTCAAGATTCTGAAGGTGATTTAAACTGTAAACAAGGTCACAAAGCCAGCACATTTCAGTGAAGAACCTAGTGTTCACACATAATTGTCATGAAAAACTGTATATAATAAAAGATTTGATTGGTTAGAGTAAAAAATGATTTTTGGTTTTCCCAGGATCACAGAAGATGACACCTAACTTGTATTGTGACGGCCAGATTTTGCTGTAAGTTAACAACAGATTTCAATCAGATTGTAGTTCATATTTATACAAAAGATTATGTTCTTTATACTTACAGCTTTAAATCAGGTCCAAGAGTCTGTACTGACTTCACTAACACTAGTATTTTTCACTGCACATTAATTAATAAATAACAGTATTTAAAATCACTAGCAACAATCTTCTCAATACTTGAGTCACGATGCTTTTCAGCAATACTAGTAATCCAAATATCCAAATATGAACACAGATTTAGTCAGCATATAACTAAGAGTCACTGCCTCTTGATTATTCAATCCCAAAACAGTCACTGTTTCAGGCACTGTTGTTATTAACAACCAAATATCACAAGTTTCTTAACAAAACTTTACACTACTATCTCTCTCACTGTTTCTACATTGTTTGAATCACAGAGGAATAAATCAAATAATAACATCTGATAACAAGTTCAATGTTCATGAAGGAACAATATGTGTACAGTTTTTTCTTCTTTTTTTTCTTTCACCTAGAAAATAAAGAAAAAATCTCTTTGTATAGAGAAAATACAAAATAAGCCCATTACCAGAAGACAAATTTCAGACTTGTCCAATTTCAAAGATGTTGCAGACCACAATTTAAAGTGAATGAAATTTTTAATTTTTCGGTCTTTCTGGGTAGAAAACATTGTGGGAAATAGAAAAATTGCTTGTCACAATTTCTTCATTTTCCATAATGTCTACCAATGCCCTTTTGTTGTTGGGCGTCAAAAGGCATTACTGTGTGGTAATGGGTTAATAAGAAATGACAGGTCATGAAAAATATCTCAAATTTCAATCATTTCTTATTACTATTCATTTATTTGTTTTTTTCATTTTTTTAAAACAGTTTTGTTTTCCTGGTATATATTCAAACCAGTACTCGCATACTGAATCAAAATTACTTATTACCTTTTCTTAAACAAAACAATTGACATGAAAAATACCATTGGCTTTATTAATTTTGATTCAAACTATAATATTTTTCAAAGTTGATGATGTTATAAAATAATTTCAAAGTGATAAATTTAAAAATAAATAATAGATCTAAAAGTTTTCTAAGAACATAAACGCTTTTGATAAACAGATTGGAAAATAGAAATTAACAGTAAAAGCATGAAGAAATCATAATCAGCAAGGTGGTTCTTTTCCATAGAAAGAGGCCCGTTTACAACAATGGTGAATACAATGTTAAATATATCACACAAATTATAAGGAGAATTTCAGTACACAATGAAATAAGGAAATAGAAATTATTTTGAAAATTCTAAAAAACCTTTTAAAATGAAAGAGCTGATTAAATAAATTTTCAATTTGAAGAATGACAAATCTTAATTCACCATTGGCACTTACCCGGTACAGTTGACATCTGCAATAACCTCAATACTACATGATGTGTGCATTTTTAACCCAAAAATTAAATGATACATATTACGAATTTCAACACCAAATGTAGTTATTACAGGAAACTCAGGGGGTACTTTTAAAATTTGCATGTGTTTATCATGATGCCATCTAGAGTTCTTGTCTGGCATCTATGATTAATTTCTGAACATCATCTTTTTACAGAAAATACTGTAGTGGTTCAGATACGTCAATGCTTCTTTTCTTTACATGTTATCCTGAAAAATAAAAAGAAATAGGCCATGAATACTGACAAGCTTGCAAAATCATTGTATTAAAGTTTGGTAAATTCCCAGGACCAGTTTCGTCAAAACATATAGGACCCTTTTTTTGTCTAACAAATGTCTAATCAAACATTAAGGACAAAATTGAGATGTTGCATTTCTAAAGACTTTAGAAATAGAGAATAAATGATTTATATTTCTTAGACATTGGGAAGACAAAAATTTCCATAAATGCTTTGATGGGAACTACCCCCTGGTGTGTAATAAATTGTTTTCAAAAACTAGATCCCATTTTAAATGTGTCATGGAATTGATAAAAAAATCATTCTGACCCTATTTCAGGTTAATTGGGCAAAATCTATGGCTCCTAGACTGCACACAAGGTTTTTCTAAGATTTGACACCGTGACCTAGCTTATGACCCAAGATGACCCAATTTCAAACTTGTCCGAGATTTTATCAAGACAATCAATCTGAGCAAATTTCAGGTTGATTGGACAAAAAATGTGACCTCTAGGGTGCACACAAGGTTTAACTAAGATTTGACCTTGTGACCTAGTTTATGACACAAGATGACCCAATTTCTAACTTGTCTAAGATTTCATCAAGACAATCATTTTGAGCAAAGTTAAGATTTATTGGGCAAAAAATGTGGCCTCTAGAGTGCACACAAGCCAAAGGTTGACGCACGACACCTGACGGACGACGGACACAGCGGTATCACAATACCTCACCATGAGCACTATCATGCTCAGGTGAGCTAAAAATGTGGCCTCTAGAGAGCACACAAGGTTTTACAAATATTTGACCTCATGACCTAGTCTATGGCCCCAGATAACCCATTTCGAACTTGTTCGAGAATTGATCAAGACAATCATTCTAATCAATTTTCAGGTTGATTGGGCAAAAATTGTGGCCTCTAGAGTGCACACACGTTTTTTCTAAGATTTGACCCCATGACCTAGTTTTTGACCCCAGATGACCCAATTTCAAACTTGTCCAAAATTTCATCAAGACAATCATTCTGAGAAAATTTCAGGTTGATTGGGCAAAAAATGTGGCCTCTAGAGTGCACACAAGGTTTTTCTAACATTTGACCCCGTGACCTAGTTTTTGACCCCAGATGACCCAATTTCGAACTTGTCTGAGATTTCATCAAGACAATCATTCTGAGCAAATTTCAGGTTGATAGGGCAAAAAATGTGGCCTCTAGAGTTCACACAAGGTTTTTCTAACATTTGACTCTGTGACCTAGTTTTTGACCCCAGATGACCCAATTTCGAACTTGTCTGAGATTTCATCAAGACAATCATTCTGATCAAATTTCAGGTTGATTGGGCTAAAAATGTGGCCTCTAGAGCGCACACAAGGTTTTTCTAACATTTGACCCCGTGACCTAGTTTTTGACCCCAGATGACCCAATTTCGAACTTGTCCGAGATTTCATCAAGACAATCATTCTGAGCAAATTTCAGGTTGATTGGGCAAAAAATGTGGCCTCTAGAGTGCACACAAGGTTTTTCTAACATTTGACCCCGTGACCTAGTTTTTGACCCCGGATGACCCAATTTCTAACTTGTCTGAGATTTTATCAAGACAATCATTCTGAGCAAATTTCAGGTTGATTGGGCAAAAAATGTGGCCTCTAGAGTGCACACAATGTTTTTCTAAGATTTGACCCCGTGACCTAGTTTTTGACCCCAGATGACCCAATTTCTAACTTGTCCGAGATTTCATCAAGACAATCATTCTGAGAAAATTTCAGGTTGATTGGGCAAAAAAAATGTGGCTTTTAGAGTGCACACAAGGTTTTTCTAAGACTTGACCCGTGACCTAGTTTTTGACCCCAGATGACCCAATTTCGAACTTGTCCGAGATTTCATCAAGACAATCATTCTGAGAAAATTTCAGGTTGATTGGGCAAAAAATGTGGCCTCTAGAGTGCACACAAGGTTTTTCTAAGATTTGACCCCGTGACCTAGTTTTTGACCCCAGATGACCCAATTTCAAACTTGTCTGAGATTTCATCAAGACAATCATTCTGATCAATTTTCAGGTTGATTGGGCAAAAAAAGTGGCCTCTAGAGTGCACACAAGGTTTTTCTAAGATTTGACCCCGTGACCTAGTTTTTGACCCCAGATGACCCAATTTCGAACTTGTCTGAGATTTCATCAAGACAATCATTCTGAGCAAATTTCAGGTTGATTGGGCAAAAAATGTGGCCTCTAGAGTGCACACAAGGTTTTTCTAAGATTTGACCCCGTGACCTAGTTTTTGACCCCAGATGACCCAATTTCGAACTTGTACGAGATTTTATCAAGACAATCATTCTGAGCAAATTTAAGGTTGATTGGGCAAAAAATGTGGCCTCTAGAGTGCACACAAGCCAAAGGTTGACGCACGACGCACGACGGACGACGGACGACTGACGACGGACGACGGACGACGGACACAGCGGTATCACAATACCTCACCATGAGCACTATCGTGCTCAGGTGAGCTAAAAATTTAGGTTCGTTAGAAAGTTCAACGTTGTTATAGGCTAGCTCACGATAATTGAACTGGCAGAGCAGCCCTAGCCAATAGGATGGGATGCTCTGTCATGTCATTTATCGTGAGCTATAATTAGCACCGCATTTGTTTGTTTGTTTGTTTGTTTGCTTTTTTTAAATTATACCTACAACTTAATGAAACTGTATTTCTCTTCCACTGAACTTTTGAAGAAAAGCGAAGATATGCTGTGGCATAATATGTCATCGATCAGAGAAAATGTTCATGTTCATTTGGTAACATAGATAAACAAGAGGAAACGCTGATATCCAGCATTTTCTTCTTTTCTCTAGAGCTATATTTTTCAAACACCTGCTCATCAAGAGCCTTCGAAATTGGGAACTTAGTCGATATTCCTACAGTATGATATCACGTGTGTTCAATGTCTTAAAAGTAATGAGAATTGATTTTATTCAATACTCATTATGATATCTTAACCATTTTCCAAACAAGACCTGGTTTTGACGTCCCTAATAGATATAGCTTTGGAAAACATTGAGACAAATGAAGAAACTGCTGAGAAGCAGCAGTTTCTCCCTTTGACTCAGTATTTTCGGTGCTGTATTATACACAAATTAAATCTTTAACAAAATTCATTTGTTGTCAGCAGCAGCTTTCAAATTGAAATACCCTAAAAATTTTGTTTGGGAAAGGGTTAAAATAAGTACCAGGGTATAATAGATTAGAATGTGAGCCACGATCTGAGAAAAGGGAACTTATAGCTTTCTTTTCGCAGGATGGATCCGGATCGGCATTTGTCTTGTTACAGTTTGATTTTGACCCACCTCGTTGTCTTGTAGTTAATCGTCGCTTTAAACCTCGTAACTGCAGCTTTTTTTAATTTGCAGTTACGTAGTTTTCGAAGAAAAGTATCGAAATACAGGGCATGAAAAACAATGTCGTTCATGCTGCACTTTGAACGTGCCTCTGAATTTTAAAAAAACGGTACATATGACACGCATGCTGCGCACTTACTTGCTAAAAACATTATGGATGTTCAACAAAAAATAACACAGACATATGATCGAACAAAGACCTATTGATAACTTTATAATAATAAAAACATAATCTTGAGAATCATAAATCAATCATTTCACATCCTCGGTATCCGAGGTTGATTATTTCATATCTTTCTTCAATGTCCTCACTGGTGGTAAACTCGGCCAAAGCGAGGGACGTTTTTAGCTACAACAAGGTATAGATATTTTGCGTTTAAATGCGAGTTTGAAGATTTTTTCTGATGACAATTTGAATTCGTTCTAAAAATAGACCGGGTTAGCCGTTATGTATTGACAAATTGTCAGTGTTGTTATAAAATCTCGTATAAATAAACCATGACCTCTGGACAGACGAGTCCAACTAAGAAGGTAAAACAGGTTTTCGGAACCCATGTTTAAATTCAATCGTTGTTGAAATAATTTATTTAAAAACTAGAATATCACTGAAAGTGATCATACCCCCAAACAGCACTGTTTTTGTGAATTTTGAGAAGTACATTTCATTTGAACTGTGATCTGATCAATTGGGAAAAAGAGCAAACAAAACAAGTTTTGAAAAGGGTCACCAAAGGAACATTCCTGCCAAGTTTAGTAAGAATTGGCCTAGTGGTTAAGGAGGAGAAGATTTTTGAAGAATTATCTAACGATTTCTCGAAGTCGGATAAGCCCCGCCCTGCCACGCCCATATTTTTTGACGAATGGAAAAAATCATGAGCATACATTGATTACAATCACTCAAGAGTCATTCCTGCCAAGTTTGGTTTAAATTGGCCTGATAATTGATTTTTTAAGATTTTTCACATGATTTCTCTAAGTCCGATAAGCCCCGCCCTGCCACGCCCACAATTTTCGACAAATAAAAAATTCACGAACAAGTTTTGAAAAAGGATACTAAAGGAACATTCCTGCCAAGTTTAGTAAGAATTGGCCTAGTGGTTAAGGAGGAGAAGATTTTTGAAGAATTATCTAACGATTTCTCGAAGTCGGATAAGCCCCGCCCTGCCACGCCCATATTTTTTGACGAATGAAAAAATCATGAGCATACATTGATTACAATCACTCAAGAGTCATTCTTGCCAAGTTTGGTTCAAATTGGCCTAATAATTGATTTTTTAAGATTTTTCACATGATTTCTCTAAGTCCGATAAGCCCCGCCCTGCCACGCCCACAATTTTTGACAAATAAAAAATTCACGAACAAGTTTTGAAAAGGGATACTAAAGGAACATTCCTGCCAAGTTTAGTAAGAATTGGCCCAGTGGTTAAGGAGGAGAAGATTTTTGAAGAATTATCTAACGATTTTTCGAAGTCAGATAAGCCCCGCCCTGCCACGTCCACATTTTTGGCAAATAAAAATATCATGAGCATACATTGAATACAAGCACTCAAGGGTCATTCCTGTCAAGTTTGGTTCAAATTGGCTTAATAATTGATTTTTAAAGATTTTTCACATGATTTCTCTAAGTCCAATAAGCCCCGCCCTGCCACGCCCAAATTTTTTGACAAATAAAAAATTCACGAACAAGTTTTGAAAAGAGTCACCCAAGGAACATTCCTGCCAAGTTTAGTAAGAATTGGCCCAGTGGTTAAGGAGGAGAAGATTTTTGAAGAATTATCTAACGATTTATCGAAGTCGGATAAGCCCCGCTCTGCCACGCCCATATTTTTTGGCGAATGAAAAAATCATGAGCATACATTGAAAACAAGCATTCAAGGGTCATTCCAATCAAGTTTGGTTCAAATTGGCTTAATAATTGATTTTTAAAGATTTTTCACATGATTTCTCTAAGTCCAATAAGCCCCGCCCTGCCACGCCCACAATTTTTGACAAATCAAAAATTCACGAACAAGTTTTGAAAAGGGTCACCCAAGGAACATTCCTGCTAAGTTTGGTAAGAATTGGCCCAGTGGTTAGGGAGGAGAAGATTTTTGAAGAATTATCTAACGATTTCTCGAAGTCGGATAAGCCCCGCCCTGCCACGCCCATATTTTTTGACGAATGAAAAAATCATGAGCATACATTGAATACAATCACTCAAGAATCATTCCTGTCAAGTTTGGTTCAAATTGGCCTGATAATTGATTTTTAAAGATTTTTCACATGATTTCTCTAAGTCCGATAAGCCCCGCCCTGCCACGCCCACAATTTTTGACGAATCAAAATTTCACGAACAAGTTTTGAAAAGGGTCACCCAAGGAACATTCCTGCCAAGTTTGAAAAGAATTCGACCAATGGTTGAGGAGGAGAAGATTTTTGAAGAAAAACCAACAGACGGACCAACAGACCAACAGATAGACCAACAGACAAGCTGACTCCTATATACCCCCCAAATTGAATTTGGGGTGTATACCAAGGGTGGTATTAATAATTAGTCTATGTGGCAAAGTGGGTAAGGTGGTGGTCTCACAATCTAACGAAATATTTTAGCCTGGGTTCGATACCAGAAAATTCCACTATACATTTGTATTTTTTTCATATTTTACTTTTTTATTATTCGATCTATTTTCTTTTATCTTTGCAGTGCGCCTTTTTCTTTTCACATATTTCCTCCATACAAAATATGTATACATTAGTTACGAGGTTTTCATTGAAAAGCGACGATATAAGTTGCTCTTCCAAGATGCTTCTATTTTTCCAAAGGATAACCTACATTTTTCGCCAAGACATGTGGCTTTTAGGGAACAATTTCTATATGCCTTTTATTTTCTATCAGGAAGATTACTTTTAAGCTATCTTTGTAATTTTCATAGTTTTAAGCCATCTCAAGTTGAAAGCAAACATTTCCTTAATGTGATTTCCGTGTACAAAATTAAGTATGATTAAAAAATGCGTAGATAAGCTGAAAATAAACGAGCTAGAATGAGAAACCTTTATAGAAATAGACATTAATAGATCAGCATAGGCATATCCGTGTATTTTTGTCACATATTGCTGCTTTTTAACAACAAAAGGCACAAGAGGGTCTGAATCGCTTCACTGGCTAAAGTAAAAGAATTATCTCATGATTTCTTATAATCCTCAAACTGCCAAATCTTGAAAAGAGTCACCAATGGAACATTTCTGCCATGTTTGGTCTGAATTGGCCCATTGATTTACATATATTTTTAAAGAATAATTTCATGGTTTGTCTAATTCTGATAAGCCCTGACCTGCCACATTCACATTAATTTAACTTTAAATCTTTAACAAAATTCATTTGTTGTCAGCAGCAGCTTTCAAATTGAAATACCCTAAAAATTTTGTTTGGGAAAGGGTTAAAATAAGTACCAGGGTATAATAGATTAGAATGTGAGCCACGATCTGAGAAAAGGGAACTTATAGCTTTCTTTTCGCAGGATCAGGGTTCCCACGCTCAAGCAATACCAAAATTCCCTGACATTTCCCTGACTTTTCCATGACAAAAAACTGAATTTCCCTGACATTTTATCGACGTTTCTACCGATGTTTCTACTAAAACTATATTGAATTGAATGGAGGCTACGTCTCAATCAACAGCTACGGTCATACGGAGACGCAACCTCGGTTTAAAGTCTCATTTGAAAGACAGGACTGGCAGGGGATCGAACATGCAACCCCTTTGTTACAAGTCAAGCATTTTTCTAAACACGCACACACAAAAAAACTTTCGAAGAAACGAACTTACAGTTTTGAAGGCAATGGGCACCCATTTCTTCATGTTAACTTAATATCAAAATTGGAAAAAAGTGCTTTAATAATCTGTCTTTGCCTTGGAAACTACTCCATCGAGAAATTCCCTGACAGCATGTTCAAAATTCCCTGACATTTCCCTGACTTTTGCCTCATTTTTCAAATTTCCCTGACACCCATCAAAATTCCCTGACATTTCCCTGACTTTTTCAAAATTCCATTTTTCCCTGACTTTTCCCTGACGCGTGGGAACCCTGAGGATGGATCCGGATCGGCATTTGTCTTGTTACAGTTTGATTTTGACCCACCTCGTTGTCTTGTAGTTAATCGTCGCTTTAAACCTCGTAACTGCAGCTTTTTTTAATTTGCAGTTACGTAGTTTTCGAAGAAAAGTATCGAAATACAGGGCATGAAAAACAATGTCGTTCATGCTGCACTTTGAACGTGCCTCTGAATTTTAAAAAAACGGTACATATGACACGCATGCTGCGCACTTACTTGCTAAAAACATTATGGATGTTCAACAAAAAATAACACAGACATATGATCGAACAAAGACCTATTGATAACTTTATAATAATAAAAACATAATCTTGAGAATCATAAATCAATCATTTCACATCCTCGGTATCCGAGGTTGATTATTTCATATCTTTCTTCAATGTCCTCACTGGTGGTAAACTCGGCCAAAGCGAGGGACGTTTTTAGCTACAACAAGGTATAGATATTTTGCGTTTAAATGCGAGTTTGAAGATTTTTTCTGATGACAATTTGAATTCGTTCTAAAAATAGACCGGGTTAGCCGTTATGTATTGACAAATTGTCAGTGTTGTTATAAAATCTCGTATAAATAAACCATGACCTCTGGACAGACGAGTCCAACTAAGAAGGTAAAACAGGTTTTCGGAACCCATGTTTAAATTCAATCGTTGTTGAAATAATTTATTTAAAAACTAGAATATCACTGAAAGTGATCATACCCCCAAACAGCACTGTTTTTGTGAATTTTGAGAAGTACATTTCATTTGAACTGTGATCTGATCAATTGGGAAAAAGAGCAAACAAAACAAGTTTTGAAAAGGGTCACCAAAGGAACATTCCTGCCAAGTTTAGTAAGAATTGGCCTAGTGGTTAAGGAGGAGAAGATTTTTGAAGAATTATCTAACGATTTCTCGAAGTCGGATAAGCCCCGCCCTGCCACGCCCATATTTTTTGACGAATGGAAAAAATCATGAGCATACATTGATTACAATCACTCAAGAGTCATTCCTGCCAAGTTTGGTTTAAATTGGCCTGATAATTGATTTTTTAAGATTTTTCACATGATTTCTCTAAGTCCGATAAGCCCCGCCCTGCCACGCCCACAATTTTCGACAAATAAAAAATTCACGAACAAGTTTTGAAAAAGGATACTAAAGGAACATTCCTGCCAAGTTTAGTAAGAATTGGCCTAGTGGTTAAGGAGGAGAAGATTTTTGAAGAATTATCTAACGATTTCTCGAAGTCGGATAAGCCCCGCCCTGCCACGCCCATATTTTTTGACGAATGAAAAAATCATGAGCATACATTGATTACAATCACTCAAGAGTCATTCTTGCCAAGTTTGGTTCAAATTGGCCTAATAATTGATTTTTTTAAGATTTTTCACATGATTTCTCTAAGTCCGATAAGCCCCGCCCTGCCACGCCCACAATTTTTGACAAATAAAAAATTCACGAACAAGTTTTGAAAAGGGATACTAAAGGAACATTCCTGCCAAGTTTAGTAAGAATTGGCCCAGTGGTTAAGGAGGAGAAGATTTTTGAAGAATTATCTAACGATTTTTCGAAGTCAGATAAGCCCCGCCCTGCCACGTCCACATTTTTGGCAAATAAAAATATCATGAGCATACATTGAATACAAGCACTCAAGGGTCATTCCTGTCAAGTTTGGTTCAAATTGGCTTAATAATTGATTTTTAAAGATTTTTCACATGATTTCTCTAAGTCCAATAAGCCCCGCCCTGCCACGCCCAAATTTTTTGACAAATAAAAAATTCACGAACAAGTTTTGAAAAGAGTCACCCATAGAACATTCCTGCCAAGTTTAGTAAGAATTGGCCCAGTGGTTAAGGAGGAGAAGATTTTTGAAGAATTATCTAACGATTTATCGAAGTCGGATAAGCCCCGCCCTGCCACGCCCATATTTTTTGGCGAATGAAAAAATCATGAGCATACATTGAAAACAAGCATTCAAGGGTCATTCCAATCAAGTTTGGTTCAAATTGGCTTAATAATTGATTTTTAAAGATTTTTCACATGATTTCTCTAAGTCCAATAAGCCCCGCCCTGCCACGCCCACAATTTTTGACAAATCAAAAATTCACGAACAAGTTTTGAAAAGGGTCACCCAAGGAACATTCCTGCTAAGTTTGGTAAGAATTGGCCCAGTGGTTAGGGAGGAGAAGATTTTTGAAGAATTATCTAACGATTTCTCGAAGTCGGATAAGCCCCGCCCTGCCACGCCCATATTTTTTGACGAATGAAAAAATCATGAGCATACATTGAATACAATCACTCAAGAATCATTCCTGTCAAGTTTGGTTCAAATTGGCCTAATAATTGATTTTTAAAGATTTTTCACATGATTTCTCTAAGTCCGATAAGCCCCGCCCTGCCACGCCCACAATTTTTGACGAATCAAAATTTCACGAACAAGTTTTGAAAAGGGTCACCCAAGGAACATTCCTGCCAAGTTTGAAAAGAATTCGACCAATGGTTGAGGAGGAGAAGATTTTTGAAGACTAGATGCCGAAGGGCAACATGTCGAGCCCGCTCATTTTGAAGAAAGAAGACCATACCTATGTCTACAGCTGTCATTACAATGGCGTTGTAAAAGTGGGGACAAAATAAGTTGGAATGATGGGGATCATGGTGAGACAGTTTATTGTTCACAAAATATTACATGTCTATGTATTTATAACGAGATACCAGAATGGATTAATTTGAGTATACATATGTGACCCGTCACGCTAAAAGGGACCTTATGCTAAGTCCATAAAACCAAATTCCGAGAAATATACCAGACAAAGCAGAAGTCCATCCGATGTCGGTGAAGTTATGGCCCGGACAAGCAAAAATCATCTCATTTTTGACATTTGACCTCCAAGTTTGACCTTGACCTTTGAGCTTGGAATCTGGTTTTTGCACGCGACACTCCGCCTTACTGAGCTTGACATTTGTGCCAAGTTATTTCTGAATCCCTCCATCCATGGTGAAGTTATGGCCCGGACAAGCAAAAATCATCTCATTTTTGACATTTGACCTCCAAGTTTGACCTTGACCTTTGAGCTTGGAATCTGGTTCTTGCACGCGACACTCTGCCTTACTGAGCTTGACATTTGTGCCAAGTTATTTCTGAATCCCTCCATCCATGGTGAAGTTATGGCCCGGACAAGCAAAAATCATCTCATTTTTGACATTTGACCTCCAAGTTTGACCTTGACCTTTGAGCTTGGAATCTGGTTCTTGCACGCGGCACTCTGCCTTACTGAGCTTGACATTTGTGCCAAGTTATTTCTGAATCCCTCCATCCATGGTGAAGTTATGGCCCGGACAAGCAAAAATCTTCTCATTTTTGACATTTGACCTCCAAGTTTGACCTTGACCTTTGAGCTTGGAATCTGGTTCTTGCACGCGACACTCCGCCTTACTGAGCTTGACATTTGTGCCAAGTTATTTCTGAATCCCTCCATCCATGGTGAAGTTATGGCCCGGACAAGCTCCATCCGGACGGACGCACGCACGCACTAACGCACGCACGCACTAACGCACTAACGCACATACACCGAACCGCCATTGTGACAACTATGTCGAGCTCACCGCAAGCGGGCTCGACAAAAAACCAACAGACGGACCAACAGACCAACAGACAGACCAACAGACAAGCTGACTCCTATATACCCCCCAAATTGAATTTGGGGTGTATACCAAGGGTGGTATTAATAATTAGTCTATGTGGCAAAGTGGGTAAGGTGGTGGTCTCACAATCTAACGAAATATTTTAGCCTGGGTTCGATACCAGAAAATTCCACTATACATTTGTATTTTTTTCATATTTTACTTTTTTATTATTCGATCTATTTTCTTTTATCTTTGCAGTGCGCCTTTTTCTTTTCACATATTTCCTCCATACAAAATATGTATACATTAGTTACGAGGTTTTCATTGAAAAGCGACGATATAAGTTGCTCTTCCAAGATGCTTCTATTTTTCCAAAGGATAACCTACATTTTTCGCCAAGACATGTGGCTTTTAGGGAATAATTTCTATATGCCTTTTATTTTCTATCAGGAAGATTACTTTTAAGCTATCTTTGTAATTTTCATAGTTTTAAGCCATCTCAAGTTGAAAGCAAACATTTCCTTAATGTGATTTCCGTGTACAAAATTAAGTATGATTAAAAAATGCGTAGATAAGCTGAAAATAAACGAGCTAGAATGAGAAACCTTTATAGAAATAGACATTAATAGATCAGCATAGGCATATCCGTGTATTTTTGTCACATATTGCTGCTTTTTAACAACAAAAGGCACAAGAGGGTCTGAATCGCTTCACTGGCTAAAGTAAAAGAATTATCTCATGATTTCTTATAATCCTCAAACTGCCAAATCTTGAAAAGAGTCACCAATGGAACATTTCTGCCATGTTTGGTCTGAATTGGCCCATTGATTTACATATATTTTTAAAGAATAATTTCATGGTTTGTCCAATTCTGATAAGCCCTGACCTGCCACATTCACATTAATTTATAAACCAATCAAAATTTCACGAACAATGTAAGTAAAGGACCACCCAAGGTACATTTCTGCCAAGTTTGTACTAAATTGACCCAATGGTTGTTTTTAAAGAATTATTTCACGATTTCTCCCATTCTGATAAGTCCCACCATGCCACGTCAACATTTATGGACCATTCAAAAATTTCACTACTAATTCTAGTAATGGGCCACCCAAAAAACATTTCTGCCAAGTTTGGTCACAATTTGCCTCATGGTTGATTTTCAAGAATTCTTCGTGATTTCTGCAATTCTGATGAGCCCAGCCCTGCCACGCGCACATTTATGAACCAATCAAAATTTCACAAACAATTTAGTAAAGGGTCACTTAAGCTGCATTTTTGCTAAGTTTAATTGAAATTGGCCCACTGGTTGATTTTTAAAGAATTATTTTGTGATTTCTCTAAGTCTGATAAGCCCCGCCCTGCCACGCCTACATTTATGGACCACTCAAAATTTCACGGACAATTTTAGTATTGAGCTATCACAGGTACATTTCTGCCAAGTTTGGTCAAGATTTGCCAAAAGGTCGATTTTTAAAGAATTATTTGACGATTTCTCTACGTCTGATAAGTCCCGCCATGCCACGCCAACATTTATGGACCAATCAAATTCTTTGAACAATCTAAGTAAAGGGTTACCCGAGGAACATTCGTGCAAAGTTTGGTCAAAATTGGCCCACAGGTTTGAGAGAAGATTTTTAAAGAATTATTTTGCGATTTCTCTAAGTCTGACAAGCCTTGCCCTGCCACACCCACATTTATGGACCAATCAGAATTTCACAAGCACTTTATGTAAAGAGTCACCAAAGGTACATGGTCAAAATTGGCCAAATGGTTGATTTTTAAAGAATAATTTTATGATTTCTCTAAGTCTGATAAGCACCGCCCTGCCACGCCCACATTTATGGACCAATCAAAATTCTTTGAACAACTTAAGTAAAGGTTCACCCAAGAAACATTTCTGCATAGTTTGGACAAAATTGGCGCATTGGTTTGAGAGAAGAAGATTTTCAAAGAAAGAGTTGACGGACGGAAACACTCACGCACGACGGACACAACGCCATGGCAATAGCTCGCTGGTCTTCGGCCAGTGGAGCTAAAAACCATCTTAACTGCAGATCAAAACAAGCTGCAGTTACAAAGTTTTTGTTGAAAAGCTACGATATGACTTAGAACTTCAGTACAAAACTTAACTACATAAGAGAGAGTGAAGTCTTTCCAAAAAAGCATTTTTTTTTATTTAACGCTCATTATACCCTATGGTGGGGGTACTCATTTGAATCCTCTCATCGAAACGATTCAAACGAGTACCCATAACCACGGAGGGTAACCAACGTGACTTTAAAGTGACATTTCAGAATTTTTTGTCATAAACATTACTTTTAATTTTTATCTGAAAGAGCATATTTCCTTATGAAAATTCTGAAAATTTCAAGTCAAAATATTGCACCGTTTACGAGAAATTTATATTTTTGTGTTAAGGGAGAATGCTCCAGTTTCCTAATAATTTTCCCAATAATAGAATTTATTTAAATTTTGTATGTTGAAATTACATGTAATTACCAATTGAAAAATAAAATAAAAATGGATGGTCAGCGATCTTGTTTGAATTTAATAGGCATTTGTATCACATACCCCTACAGAGAAAAAGTGCACATTTTCTTGCACCTGTCCAAAGTCACTAAAATGCTGATAAAATGCTGTATATTCGTCGTTTAGTCCCGAAAACGGATTTAAAGTAGCGTATTACATTTAATAAGAACAGAAAACCCAAAATATGTGCTATTATAAACGCGTAAATGTATAAAACAGCACGTTCACGTGTTGGGTTAGATCAAAGAAGCTGGAGTGTTTTATGTCAATTTGCATATTTTTGGAAATATTTCAAGTTCTACATAATAGAATTTGACAAAACTCCCACGTTGTATTAAGCAACATGTCCTGGTAATAAGTCAAAAAGAAAATGTATAGGTCAGCGCACTTATTAGTGAATTACAGCAATTTTTTATCAGCTACACATGAATAAAATGACGCAAAAACAGTGGTAAGTGCATACACACTTACGACTGTCTTGCTCTAAATAATCGATTTCCATCTTGAGGAAATCATTTTCGCATAATAAATACACTTTTACCGTCAAAAATGGTAAATTGTAATGATGTGTTATATCATTGAAAATATGGTAGCGAAACATATTGGTACGAAACATATAATTTACTACAGTAATGACCGAGTGTTCCGAAAAACTGGAGCATTTCCCCCTTAAAATTGAACAAATTGTTGTGGACAACAGTTCGGATTTATATGCAATTTATCGATTACGTGTCAACTTTAAATGCGTGTATCTTGTTTACCCGCAACAAGTTAAAAAAAACTAATAGTGTTTATGTTGTGCCGATTTTAAGATTCTTGCCTAATTTCGAAATTGGGCATTAATTGGGCATGCCCAATTTCGAAATTGGGCACGGAACTTTGCCCAATTTCGAAATTGGCCATCCATTTTCGAAATTGGTTTAAACATATTTTATTCAGAATAATATACATAAGTATACATTTACAATAACATAGATGAAAAGGATTGGAACGAAAGCTAGAAGCTTATAAAGTTCCTCTCCCGAATAGGGATTCCGTAATCAATTGTATACTGTTTAAAATACATATTCAATTTAAATTAGTGGATACATTATTCAAATTGAAGAATAAATGAAAAATGATGTAAAATGTTGGGATTATCCTAAGTAGGCAAAGGCTTGGAATGCAGAGAGCAGGGCAAAGACTGGCAGTGTTATCCTGTCACAAGTACATATTGTATTGTTTTTGTTGCAGACAATACTAGAAATTATAGTGAAAAGGAATCTACGTAAATCTGCCACTATCACGAATATATTCATGCACAGCATCAAAAAGACGTTCATTTTCATTCTGAGGTATATTTTGGTCTCCGTATAAAATGGTGTTGATGTTAACAACAGTCAACTCGTTAAGTACCCTGATCAAGTTACGCCTTATCTCATTATAACGCGTGCATTCAAGAAAAAAGTGGTAATTTGACTCCACTTGTCCACACTCACATAAAGGAGAGTCGACAACATTTTTCAGAAAAAGATGTTGGCACAATGAGCTACAGTTATTCCTCAGGCGTGTATGTATAATTTGAAGTTTTCGTTGTCCATGAAAGAAGAGTTTATTAGGTATTGGTTTGTTTTGGCTAAGAAGATATTTAAACGAAGAAACGGATTCCGCATCTTTGAAATTTTGGGGTAACGAATTCCAAGAATTTATGACTGACGGTAAAAAAGAGTTCTGATAATGAGTAGTTCTACAAGCTATGCCAGTTAGATTTCCAGAGTTCCTAAAATTGTACCTAGTGCGATTTTCGACTGCGAGAGGGACGAGGGAGCATAGATAATTCGGTGCTAGGCCTTTAACCATTTTAAAAAATAATATGAGTTTATGTTTTCTCCTTCGATCCCTTAAAGATTCCCACCCAGTTTCTTTGTTAAGGTTTTCAATAGACACCAGTTTTGTACACCCAGTAACAATTCTAGCTGCTTCATTTTGCACCTTATCTAATTGAATTTTTTGTTGCTCATTTATGTTATCCCATATAACATCACCATACTCATTGATCGGCCTAATAAATGAAAAATAAATAGTCTGCAGCGATAGACGATCTAGTTTGAATTTCAGACCCCGCATAACGTTTATTCTGTTCCAGGCTTTTGTAATGAGAGTTTGAAAATGACATTCCCATGTACCATCAGAAGAAAAAGTAATGCCTAGGTGTTTATGTTGTTCAACTGATGGGATTGGGACGTTTTCCATCCGTAGAAATTTTCGAAATTATGATTCAGTTAGTTCCGTGTGTCATGCAGAACTATTTCTGTCGATCTTTTTCGACGATTTATTGATAATTGAATCATACAACGCCCGAAATGTTAATATTATTTACGGTTTACTGCGAAACTGTCATGCAGAAATATTTCTGTCGATTTATTCTCGTTTTTTCCTCGCCGATTTATTAGTAATGAATCGAACAACGACATAATGATTATTTTACGGTTTACTTTGATTTTTGATACTTCCTACGTACTCGTTGCTGCCGCGGATCCAGGATTTCTGTGATAGGGTTCGAATTTACAAATAGAGAGGTTCGTTTTTCCAAGTATTACACAATTTTGACGGAATTTCTGCATTGAAATGAAATAATCAGGCTGCGGAGACAGTGGCAGATCCAGAGGGGGGGGGGGGTGCGGGAGTCAAACGAACCTCCTCTGAATCCTAATTATTTCAATTTCATGTAAAAATTCAGTCAGAATTTTGTAATAATAAGAGAACGAGCCACCTATTTGTAATTTCGAACCCCTTACAAAGTCTGGATTCGCCGCTGAGAGGGGTTTCCTTTGAACCTCGAAAACTACCCTACCCATTGGATACGCCGCTGCATTGTAAACGTGTACACCAGAATGTAAAAACTTCATATGCGGGTCCCAGTCGATATCAAAATCCAGTCTATTTTAAAACGAAAGTACAGTGCCATTCAAGGATAAACGAAACCTGTCACATGGTGTATAGAAATTTATTAGGGATGGCAACGGTTAGCAGAATTACTAACCGGTTAATCGTTCATTTTTCCGATCGGTTAACCGGTTAACCGCCGATCGTCAATCTTAGACAATAATATACATAGCAAAGTGAAACTTACAGGGGACGAGTCGGATGATCGGTGCGTGAGATATGCATGATCGTAATATTTAATAAACGCAGCTAAAGATCGAACTTGACTCATTTAAATGTTTACGGTGGCAATTAGTGTTCTGTGCGGCAAGTTTAAAAATTACAAAAAATAATGAACTTGTTGGAAACGACACCTCGCTTCCAATCTCACGTGATTGGTTCGGTTAATTATTCTGAAATGCATAGTAAAACAAACCAAACGGGCCTACATGTTATTGTTTATTACCGGCAATTAATTAGCTTATCGCGATAATCTGCCACTTGAAGTGATTGCATAAATCTGTCAAACTGTGACCAGCAATATTCCCCACTGTCCGATATGTAAATATGCATGCAATGTCTTTTGAAACGTCCTTATGATAACGCTGTACCGTCGTTTTGACCAAATTCCAGTTTTCTGAAAATGATGATCGGGTAATCGGTTACCGATTTTCTAACCGGTTAATCGGTCTTTCGATCGATTAACCGGTTACCCGGTCAACCGTTGCCATCCCTAATATTTATCCACATGCGAGAAAGAAATACGGCAGCATTTAATCTGAATTTTCCGATAGAATTAGGTCACAGGATAAAATTAATGATGTCATTATATGACGTTGCGAGGTCGTACTGTAAGCGGAATCATGCATACTTATTAAAATGATTATAATTGATCCGGTCGGCACAATTCTTTCAGCCAATCAAAAACGTCGTCAGCGGACCTGCACTCATTCGGTGGAGGTGAAAGCTTCGGTCTTTTTCGTTGAAGCATAACCAACTTTCAGCATTAATATCTCGACGACTACGCCTGATTATTAAAAATGCGTTGGTAGTTAGAAAGTTTAAATCACATTCTTTAAAGAAAGAGTTTTGTTTATGAATTTTAACGATGGATTTTTGAAATAATCTGCCTCAAAGTTGGTATCCCGTAACGATAAAGACCGAGGTTGTACCCTCGATGAAAAAATGAAAGTGAGGCTATGACGTCATCCCGACTGATTCTATAGTATAAGATCCATTTCTCGCTCTGATTTTATTATCATTATTGTTACAATGCATTTTAGCCGGGCATTAAATCAACAATTTACCAATCATTAATCTCTCATAAATCATATTCAATTTCAAATGTGATATACACTTTTGGGGTATTTTTTTTATAAATTTAAAAAGTGGGCCTTTTTGAACTGGGCCTTTTTGGCCATTTACACTAGGATTAGGCATTTCTGGTTTCAGGGGATCAATTAGTTTGTCTAGGTTGGTCGCTTGTTCTGGCCGGCATGGTGGGAAGGATCGGCTGGGTCAGTCGCTAGTTCTGGCCAGCACGGTGGGAAGGATCGGTATGTTCGGCTGGGTCAGTCGCTAGTACTGGCCAGCATGGTAGGAAGAATCGGTTTGTTCCTCTGGGTCGGTCGCTAGTTCTGGCCAGCACGGTGGGAAGGATCGGCTTGTTCGGCTGAGTTGGTTGCTAGTTCTGGCCAGCACCGTGGGAAGGATCTGTTTGTTCCTCTGGGTCGGTCGCTAGTTCTGGCCAGCACGGTGGAAAGGATCGGTTTGTTTGGCTGGGTCGGACAATAGTTCTGGCCAGCACGGTGGGAAGGATCGGCTTCTTCGGCTGAGTCGGTTGCTAGTTCTTGCCAGCATGGTGGAAAGGATCGGCTTCTTCGGCCGAGTCGGTTGCTAGTTCTGCCCAGCATGGTGGAAAGGATCGGCTTGTTCGGCTGGGTCTGTTGCTAGTTCTGGCCAGCACGGTGGGAAGGATCCGTTTGTTTGGCTGGGTTGGTTGCTAGTTCTGGCCAGCACGGTGGGAAGGATCGGCTTGTTTGGCTGGGTCGGTCACTAGTTCTGGCCAGCACGGTGGAAAGGATCGGTTTGTTTGGCTGGGTCGGACACTAGTTCTGGCCAGCACGGTGGGAAGGATCAGCTTCTTCGGCTGAGTGGGTCACTAGTTCTGGCCAGCACGGTGGGAAGGATCGGCTTCTTCGGCTGAGTCGGTTGCTAGTTCTTGCCAGCATGGTGGAAAGGATCGGCTTCTTCGGCCGAGTCGGTTGCTTGTTCTGGCCAGCACGGTGGGAAGGATTGGCTTGTTCGGCTGGGTCTGTTGCTAGTTCTGGCCAGCACGGTGGGAAGGATCCGTTTGTTTGGCTGGGTTGGTTGCTAGTTCTGGCCAGCACGGTGGGAAGGATCGGCTTGTTTGGCTGGGTCGGTCACTAGTTCTGGCCAGCACGGTGGAAAGGATCGGTTTGTTTGGCTGGGTCGGACACTAGTTCTGGCCAGCACGGTGGGAAGGATCAGCTTCTTCGGCTGAGTCGGTCACTAGTTCTGGCCAGCACGGTGGGAAGGATCGGCTTCTTCGGCTGAGTCGGTTGCTAGTTCTTGCCAGCACGATGGAAAGGATCGACTTGTTTTGCTGGGTCGGTCGCTTGTTCTGGCCAGCACGGTGGGAATGATCAGCTTGTTTGGCTGGGTCGGTCGCTAGTTCTGGCCAGCACGGTTGGAAGGATCGGCTTGTTCGACTGGGTTGGTTGCTAGTTCTTGCCAGCATGGTGGGAAGAATCGGCTTGTTTGCCTGGGTTGGTTGCTAGTTCTGGCCAGCACGGTGGGAAGGATCGGTTTGTTCAGCTGGGTTGGTCGCTAGTTCTGGCCAGCACGGTGGGAAGGATCGGTTTGTTCCTCTGGGTCAGTTGCTTGTTCTGGCCAGCACGTGGGAATCCGCTCGTTTGGCTAAGTTGGTCGCTAGTTCTGGCCAACAGGGTGGGAAGGATCGGTTTGTTCGGCTGGGTTGTTCGCTTGTTCTGGCCTGCATGGTGGAAAGGATCAGCTTGTTCGTCTGGGTCGGTTGCTTGTTCTGGCCAGCACGGTGGGAAGGATCGGTTTGTTCGGCTGGTTTGGTCGCTAGTTCTGGCCAGCACGTGGGAGGATCATTTTATTCGGCTGGGTCGGTGGCCAGCATGGTGGGAAGGATCGGCTAGTCCGGCTGGTTCCGTCACTTGTTCTGGCTAGCATGGTTGGGAAGATCGGCCTGTTCGGCTGTTTTGACAGCCCTTAAAGATACAGTTTGGCCTCTACAGCTTATTGAGCAGAGAAAAATGCAGGGAAAATGCTGAATATGGTATTTTTTCACAGAAAGGGATTCCCCTGTTTAAATGGTTTTACAATCAGCTCGCCATTTTGAGTTAGTAATCTTCAAAGTCTAAACGAATGATGGCTCAGTGCGAAACGGTTGTAACTGCCTATATGTTTATAGGCAGTTACAACTGTTTCGCGCTGAGCCATCGAATTATATTTAGCAGATGAAAGGCTTCATAATAAATCTTGTTTGCTTTAAAAGAACAATTTCTAAAATGCTGATATTTAACATAGTGAAAACATTTTAATTTCGGTGGCTAGAAAGCCCAAAGCAATGGATCTAATTCAGGCCCCGAAATAATATGGAACTGCAACTTTTTAAAAAAAATAAATGGAATCGAGTGTAGATAAGATTTTTATGGCAATACTATCTATAAATCTGATGTATTGCTGAATGTGTAAACGAATTGATAAAAGCAGAGACATACAACTGTTTATCTATGTCTCTGATAAAAGATAAGGTGCGAAATGCTTAGGGTACGAATCAACTTCCGCGCAAACGGAAGTGAAAGTTCCGTATTTTCTGTTCGGTACGGAACTCTAGCTGTTCGGTACCGAACTTTTTTTTGGATATAAACTGCTTAAAATGACTTTGAAAGTGCTAACTGTGATACCTTGCTAAAAAAGGTATCTTTTTGAAGATGAGTTCTGCACAGAAAATGGCCCGATATACCGTAAAATAATTATAAATAATCTATTTCGCCGAATTTCGAAATTAGGCAAATGAGTTCTGCACGGATTTGCCTAATTTCGAAAATAGGCAAAAACGAAAATCGGCACAATATTTATACTCATTAGAATACCCAATCTTGGCATCAAGACATACTTTAAAAATTGAAATCGGAATGAAATGTCCCTTTAAGGAAACGTTCACACCGAAAAATCGTCTGCTTCAAGCATGTTTCTTTTAATTTCTCAGCTAGATATCATACTCTATGGATTTTGACAAGATAAAGTCCACCGCACGCGTCTTTAAGACTGCCACTCCTGATTCTAACTCACGCCTCAACAAATACCATGGTTTCAAACATTCAAAATGAATGCTTTCGCTTGAATGTTCGAAGAAACTATGGGATTCGGTGCAGGACGAGTTAGGATCGGGAATGGTCCCATCAAACGCGCGTATAGTATAATTTATATGGTCAAAATCCGTAGAGTTTAAGCTGAGAAATAGCACAAAATATAGGCTACTGGAAGTAGACGATTTTTCGGTTTGAACACTTCCCAAAAGTCACGTGGATTACCCATGGGGTTTGGATTTAATATAAAAAAATTGTGAATGTCTTGATACCGATTTTATTTTTGTTTCCCTTGGAAAATAGTTCCTGAATCGCTAATTAAGGTTTACAAACCCTGAAAAAATCAACACTTTCTAGCGATACGAAATGCACCAAATTACACGCACTTGTAAATACACTTGACATAAGTTGATACACCGTGCCGGATGTCAAGATTAAGCTTCAAGAAGAAAATAATTTACAAATAATTTTTACTCTATATTAAGGTGCAAGGAAGGTAATTTTGAACATTTTTGTCCAATATTTCCATAAATGCTTATGTTTTTATTTGGAATGGAAATGTAACACAGTTTAGGAATTATTCGCACTTTTCAAATTTCGTCTCTACCTCTTTGGTGCTTTTGAGGGTTTGGATACCTTAACTACATATGTAGGTACTGGTAAAATACTTTCCAAATACCCACCATGAGCTGTAGCGTGATGCAATAATTACCGAATATCTTCAATAACTTTGTTAATACGGGACCGATCTGAATTCGGTTTAAAGCAGAGAATCTGGACAGACGCCATGCATTGGATGGACGTGGTTAATATTTGAAAAATCAACAGATAAAAAAGTTATTGAAGATAAACCAAAATTTTGGTTTATCTTCAATAACTTTTTTATCAGTTGATTTTTTAAAAAACAACCACGTCCATGTTATTCCTGACATTTTTCCACATTCTCTGCTTTGCACCGAATTCAAATTGGTCAAGTATGGACAAAGTTATTGAAGATTATCGGAAATTCTAAGTCACGTGATTATACACCGTGTGTAGCGAACCCAAAAGTGTTGGGGGTCGAATCCGCCTCTTGGTAAACAGGAGCAAAATACAAGGTAAAACATAGCAACATGGAGATGATGCCAGATGGTCAGAGCAAAATGAAAGTTAACCATTTATGGATATTTGAGGCTGTTCGTAGTGCATTTTCAAATTCGAAATCAACACCTTTGCCAAAAGCACATAGATCTAGCTCAATATGTAATAATTTTAGGCCTTTATCAAGCTGAGAATTATGCTCTTGATAGCCATCAACATTATCATGTATGTTTTGTGATTGTTGGTCTATTATTGTGGCTGTGCGAGAGAAAACGAATTTTCTTTTTTATTTCAAAAAAAGCAATTCTGCACAAGGGCCGTCAGAGACGGACAATGCTCCCCGAATAAGGCATTGTCACAATAAATGTATGCCATGGAGAGCACTTTATTGTCAAGGGCATCTGATTTGCTACTCAAATATGAAATTTCATCAAATTCTGACCATTAGACTAGGAGAAATTAGAGAAAAACTATATTTCACCATAAGTCCCCTTTTCCCATGACAAGGCCTCAAATCCAAAAACGGGGAAAAGTACATCGGCATTTTGTCACAGGGAGTTCACATGGTAAGTTTCATTTGATTTGGCCCAAGGGTTATGGAGATATTGCTTCGGACGGACGGACGGACGGACGGAATGACGGACGGACAGGACGGACGGACGGACGGACGGACAGACGAAGCGGCGACTATATGCTCTCCCTTCGGGGAGCATAAAAAGTCCTGAAAGTCAAGGACACATAACTCATGATATGCGATTCCGATCAAGCTGAAAATTACAACCATGCAAGATTTTGTGGTCATTAACAGTCTGTTAACCCATTACCAAACAACAAAATTTTAGGGAAGTCCAAATTGAAAGGTCCTGCAGACGACAATTTCAATTGAATGGAATTTCTAGTCTTTAGGTCTTTTTGAATGGAAAACATTGTGGGGAATGAAAATTTGCTTATCACAAGCAATTTCTTCATTTTCCATGATGTTTTCCTTCGCCATTACTTTGTGGGAAGTCGAAAAAAAAAGCCACAGTGTGGAAATGGCAATTTTGTCAAACTCAATGACACATGCTAGTAGCTCAGGTTACGAGATTCTGCTCAAACTGATAATTATACTTATGCTAGATTATAATAGCATTCTGTTCATATTTTTGTTCTTGCTTGGTCAATATTTGCTTTTGTTAAGAGAGAAAACAATTTGTTTTAGGGACTCTTTTCCGAGATCCCGGCTTAATTACATGTACAATTGAACTCTGCACATCTTTGTTTCTCATTTTGCGTTTCAAATTTGTATGACCTTTAGTCCTCTTGTGTCATAACAATCGACGGAAAACACTCGAACAAAGTATGGATTGTGTATTTGTAACAATAAGCATTTAGACAAATTCACTTGAGAAGATACAAAAGTCGAAAATTCGATCTTGTAATCATTGTAGCTAGTATTCAGTATAAAACTGCGAATTCATTTAGTTGCCAACATTCATCGCACTACATCATGGCAATAAACGTATTGTTATTTTGTCAGCTGGTAGCTCTGGCTACAGTTGTTAATTCAAGACGTCATGATGAGCCTGTATGTACATCTAGATTCGACTTCGAGGAGAAATTATTACAGAAAATGGTCAGACTAGAACACAGTATGGAACTTTTACAAGCTAAAGTAGACACACGGCTGTCTGAACTAGACCATGAGAAAAACAACTACCTACAAACAACGAAGACGTCCATGGAACAGATCAAAACAGAACAGGACGGTGCATTGAGTAGTCTGAAGGAAGCACGTGTTGAATTAGAGAACTCGCTAAATGAGTTTATGGGGAACAAAGAGAAAATATTAAATCAGAAGATAACGGAACTTACAGAAATTATGAATAAACAAGGTACGTACTCATGCGTTTGATTTTTTTGTCATTTAAATTATTGATATCAAAACAGTAAAATGATGCGTTTGTGAAAAACTGGACATTGATTATATCTATTGAGAATATACTGTAGTTGCCTTGTTTTGGAACCATTTTTCATGACGATACGAAGTTGTAATCTCTAATATATACTGAACAAAAGTGAAAACGCTACACCTACTTTGCTTGCAATATTTCTACTAAATACATCAAGTAAAAAAATCAAATGAAAGTGTTTCGCATTGTTCATTGACTTGGTTGTGCCAAGCACTAAACGTTTTGTGGATCTTAATTACGGGAATGAAAAGCGGACCCTTTTAATGTGAGTGGGGTCCGTTTTTCAGTTGTACAATTTGAACGGAAATTTTACACAATTTAAACCTTCAGAATTCAAAGCAGAAGAATGTAAACCATGCCGGACCATACGGAATGGTAATCTGACAAGTTACCAGTCAGGAAATATAAAGAAACTTGCATAACATTGTTTCAGAATTCAGAAAATGATGTTTGAAAAGCAGAATTTTCCTTATGTTCCAAAGCTTGAAAACTTTACAATGTAATCTCCATAGGAAATTGAAATCACTATTGCATGGACATCTGGGAAGAATCCTAGTCGAAGAAAGGGTTAAAAAATCCCCTGTAAGGCCTGCACGAAGTTGCAAAAAAAAAAAAAACAATCGAAAACCTTGATAAATTTGCGAGTACCAAACATTTTAAACTCCCTATTTGTTTATGTAAAAGAGAGGTAATTTGCAAAATTGACAAATTAGACCTTGATTTTAGAGCTTGCTATAAGAGATAAGTGAGATTTTAAGTGCTTTTTAAGCAATTTAGATATGACCCCTTCCGAAAAAATAATGAAGCGTTTTCTGCGCATGCGCATATGCGTCATTCGATGAAATTAGCTCTAAACGCATTAAGGGCTGTAACTCTGACATTAGATGAGACGAGGCAATGAAATTTCGACAAAACGGTTGCTGAAAGCCTGGGAAATAACGTCAATATATTGTTCATGCTATTAGTTCGATACTTTTCCAGAAATAAGAAATCTCGCAGTGTAGCGTTTTCACTTTTGTTCAGTATATTTTCAAACTAATTAGGTTTATTGTGTAATTTGTAAAAATCTGGTAAAAGTGTAACCATGGATAGAAGTGAGTAAATCTACTTCGACACTTGGATTTAAATAGTCAACATTCTTTCATGGAATAGCATTAAGTTGTGTCATTTTGTTTTGGACGAATGCTTCGTATTTTTTTTATTTTCAAGAAGATTTCATTAAATTGAGACATTGCTTATTTAAAATATCGCTGTCTTTTAACGAAAACCTCGTAACTGCAGCTAAAAACAAGCTGTAGTTCAGAGGTTTTCGTTGAAAAGCGACGATAAATATAATGAATACATTATACTTGTGTATTTTTTCATTAGCAGGCCCTGCGACGGTATTCTCTGTGACTGATGCTCAAGCGACGCTCGTTAACGGGGTACCAATATTCAACACAGTGTTGACCAATGAAGGCACCGCATATGACGTCAAGACAGGCGTATTTACGGCACCATGCGACGGCATTTATATGTTTACGTTCAACGTCAGATCACAATCAAACAGTTACTGCTATTGCTATATCAGAATCAACGGATCAGGAAAAGGCTATGCTATCTCTAATGGTAGCTATGATATGGGATCGGTCACCCTGTATTTCAAGTTGAGCGACGGGGATAAAGTTGACCTAGGAAGTTGTTCACAGTGGAACAATGTTTACCCAGGAGGTAGTGCTTTCTCCGGACAACTTATCAACAAATTATAACAGAGCAGGAAACTGACAAAATGGCCCAACGTGCATCTAGATCAGTCTTTGCAAGCATGCAATCTGGTCTAAACAATTTCTTTTTTGCCCATGCAGCCAGCGTTTTATTCTCAGAGTAAAAAAACTGCAAAAATATGAAGATTTACTGAAATGGACATAACATTATGAGGCAACATGAATTTGCCGGTATTTAGTGCTATATGGTTTTAATATCCTAGGTTCCAGTCGGAATATATTCCTCTTTTCTTCTATTCAAAAATGTCATGTTATTAGTTTTTATTGCATAAAATGTGTGTTTTCAGTCCGTTTTTAGCATTGAATAACGGGAAGAAATCGGTCCGATATCGTGAAAACCGGTCTTTATTCAGTGCGATATCGGACCGGCTTTGCACTCAAATATCCTCGATTTGAGTTTATTGGGGTTTTACGCCGTTTTCAACTGCCATGGTCGTATCGCGGCAGCTGGAGTACCTACCCATGGATTCTTGTTGTTTCTCAAACCAGTACTACCACAACACCCTTACCGAGCCTTCAGCTGCTCGCCCACTTATGTTAACAATTTCAAACCCATAGGTGGTCCTCGATTTGACCCTTCAAAATAAACAATTGTCTCTTTTCCAGCAAAATTCTCAACATCTTACGTTAGATTATGACGTAACGCCGTTTTACCAACGTCACGCATAACAAAAAATTCTCGGATGCTTTATCAGAACAGAACAACAATGGCGGACATTTTCTTATCTCACATCGGTTCATTTTTCGCACATATCAAGGGGTTTGGGGTAAGTATTCATTAGAATTGTATGCTTTTTATGCAATTATAGAATTAATTCGCGTATTTTCGGTCGTTAACATTCGCAGAGGCCCGCATCATACGAAAACGACCCCCGAGCTTCGCACTCGGGCGTTAACGTATTTCTTGGGCCTCTGCGAATGTTAACGACCTCAAAAACGTGAATTAACCCTATATAGCACCAGCAAAAACAAGTACCGCAATATATAGCAGGTATTGATGTTTTTGGTGTTTTATCTTATTAACGAAGTGTATGTTGACAGCTCGACCCAGGCCATCCCATTCTCACATAATGACGTTTTAACAACATTGTGTCAAATGAAGAAATTGATTCACAGAGGCCCACATGGAAGATTGGGCAACCAAATGAGTAGCCTCTAGTCGTTATTATTACCATTATTATTATTATGACAAGACTTTTTTTCATTTGACACAATGTTTTCTTCCCAAAACAGTGGCCGATCTAGAGGATTCAGGAGAACCTTCTTTAATCCTGTTTTATTCTTTATTCTCTAGCAAATCCAAAATATCAAAAATTCGCCTAAAACGAACCCAGCTTATAGACAGTTGACACTGGATTCCTGTTGTTTCTCACCCCAGTACTAAGACAACACACTTACTGAACCTCCAGCTACTTGCCCATATAGCTATCCCATTACCAAACGACAAAATTTTAGACTGCTCGAAATTCAAAGATGTTGCAGACAACAATTTAAAGTGAAAGATTTTTTTTCATTCTTTTGGTATTTTTGTTTAGAAAATATTGTGGGAAATGAAGAAATTGCTTGTCACAAGCAATTTCTTCATTTTCCAAAATGTTTTCCAATGCCTTTCTCTTGTGGGGCGTCAAAAAGCGTCATTGTGTGGGAATGGGATAGCCCATTACCAGACAACACAATTTTCGACCATTCCAAAGTCAAAGATGTTGCAGACGACAATTTCATGTGCATGGAATTTTACATTTTTGGTGTTTTTGTTTAGAAAATATTGAGGGAAATGAAGAAATTGCTTGTCACAAGCAATTTCTTCATTTTTCGCAATGTTTTCCAAAGCCTAAATTTTGTGTGGCGTCAAAAGGCGTCACTGTTTGGGAATGGGATAGGTCAATGATTATAAAACTATTGATGTATGACAATTTTGTCAGAAATAATGTTTGCCGCAACCAGGGATCAATTCTCATGATTGAGTGTGTGATACACCACCAACTGCACTATGACTGTGGCCAAACGTTTATGACAAATAAGATGCAAAAAAGGAAAATTGCTGCTTTTCAATGTAAACATCATAACTGCAGCTTAAAACAAGCTGCAGTTATCAGGTTTTTGTTGAAACGCGGCGAAAAGCTGATCACTAGCATTTTCTGCTTTTGCTTAAATATTTTTTATGCTACAAACACAAATTTCCTTTTCAGTCATGATCATTATCCTGCCTGTATCACCTGTCAGCTTGGAATATGCTACATTTTTGCTATTTGGAAAAGACTTAATAATCATTATACAATGTATTTTCCTTCTTTAATGATAATCGTGAGAAAATATCCTCAAGGAGAGCCACAATAGTAAGTGTGGGAAACTACCTGTGACAACAACAACAACAACAACAATGATACAAAAATGTAACAAATTATTTCTCAAAATATACAGCACTGATGTCGTAAAATCCTGGATTTCCCATTTTCTTCACATTACTGTTTAAGTGTTTCACAAATCGCTGTGAGCCTTTATCCCGATACACAAGTGCCAGTGAATTCTCTTTCGGTGTAACAGTTAATAGCTGAAACAAGAGGAAATTGTTGCTTTTTCAATAAAAACCTCGTAACTGCAGCTTGTTTTAAGCTGCAGTTACGAGGTTTTTATTGAAAAGCAAAAAAATAAGGTTTGGTCAGGGCAGCAGACAAGAAGGGGTAAAGCCGTAAAGGCATTCTAAATTTGTTATTTCCAATCTTAACCCTATGAAGTCGGTACTCATTTGAATCACTTACAATGAGTACCTAAAATAAAGGTTTTTATTAACATTGAAAGATATTTTGCATTTTGAAAAGCCATCACCCCTATTTATCCTACACTTAGGGACACTTTCAACGCAACACTCATCTTTTTGAAAATAACTTGAAATCTAATGAACCATTTTTTTCATAATTTGTTTAAAAAATTCATTTCCAAATAGATCTATGGTATTGATGTCCCTTTTAGAATGGCAAAATATTATAGCAACAGAAAAATAGCTTAGAACCCACAATTTTTGTGTCTCGTCTCAATTTTTTCTGTGCTATATAGTACACAAATCTGGGCCCGTATTACTAAACATCTTATGATCAATTTTTTGTGTAAACTGTTTAACAAAACATCTGATTGCACGAGAAATCCGACTGAACCAATCAGGGCTGTTGTTTCAAGTAATCATGCAAAAATCAAACGTACGATTGTTAGTAATATGGGCCCCTGATATTTATCTGCAGCATCCAGCGACTAGGAACAATCCAAATCTTCATCATTTAATTTTTCCCAAACAGTAAATATTTAAACCACTCCTTTTTGAAAACAGCTACAGACGACAAAATTGGTGTAAATCAATTTGAAACTTATGTATACTATGGCACAGAGAATATTGAGGCAAAATGAGAAAATGCTGATTATCAGCATTTTCTTCTTTTGTCTCAATTTTTTTCCCAAGCCTTGTCTATTAGGGGCGTCAAAACCAGGAAATGTATCATCTACGATCAGGACCACGTTTTTGTGTTTAAACTGTGTAAGAAAACATCTGATTGCACAAGAAATCCAATCGGACCAATCAGGTTTGTTGCTACAAGTAATTACCCAAAAAATGATTGTATGACCGTTGATAAAACAGGTCTCGGGTCTTGTTTGGGAAAGGCTTAACCCTTTCCAAACAAGACCAGGTTTTGACATCCCTAAAAGAATTGGCATGGGAAAACATTAAGACAAAATAAAATGCTGATAATCAACATTTTCTCCTTTTGCCTCAATGTTTTCTATGCTATATTATTAACAAATTTTACCTTTAGTAACATTCATTTTGTCATCTGCAACAGTTTTCAAATTGGGACATCCTAACATGTTGTCGTTTGGTAAAGGGTTAAGAAAAGGATAATTGGGAAAGGGTTGATAAGCAAGGACTACTACACACCTCCTCGTCCTCATCCTTGGCTATATATGTCATGAACCCTCCATAATCTTCCTCCCAGTCTGAAATATTACGAAAAGATTTCCATTTCCTGAACAGCAATATTGTAGGCTGGTCCAATTTGAATGCTGATGATGTCAAAATGCATGTTGATAAATAAAAGATTTATATGAAACAAGAGATGTTTGTAAAACATATATGCCCCCTGAAGGGCCTATATTTGATGTAGGTCAAAGTCCAAGGTCAAGTTAACAAGGTCCAAGGTCATGGTCAAATATGAAAGGTCCTGGTAGGGGGTGTCTATGTGTGAAATATCAAATCTGTATATATGTAAAAGTAAAATGAAACATAGGCCAGGTTAAAGTTTTTAAAAGTAGGCCAAATGCCAAGGTCAAGGTCATGGTCAAATGTGAAAGGTCTTGGTTGGAGATGTCAATGTGTGAAATATCAAGGCTGTAGGTGTAAAAGGACATGATATATATGCCTGGTTTCAGTCTTTTTAAAAGTAGGTCAAACTCCAAGGTCAAGGTTGCAATATTCAAGGTCATGGTCAAATGTGAAAGGTCTTGGTAGGAGGTGTCTATGTGTGAAATATCAAGGCTGTATGTGTAATAGGACATAAGTAAAGGCTAGGTTAAAGATTTCTAAAAGTATGTAAAAATCAAAGGTCAAGGTCACATAGGCCAAGGTCATGGTCAAATGCGCAAGGTCTTGGTAGGAGGTGTCCATGTGTAAAATATTGAGACTGTATAGGTAACAGGACATGAGATATAGGCCTAGTTTAAGTTTTTAAAAGTAGGTCAAACTCCAAGGTCAAGGTCTAAGGTCATGGTCAAAAGTGAAATATCTTGGTTGGAAGTGACCATGTGTGAAATTTCAAGGCTGTATGTGTAAAATGACATGAAATATAGGCCAGGTTAATGTATTATTAAAGTAGGTCAAACACCAAGGTCAAGGTCACAAGGTCCAAGGTCATGGTCAAATGTGAAAGGTCTTGGTGGTAGGTGTCCATGTGTCAAATATCAAGGCTGTATGTGTAAAAGGACATGATATATCGGCTAGGTTAAAGTTTTTTTTAAAGTAGGTCAAAGTCCAAGGTCAAGGTCACAAAGTTTGAGGTCATGGTCAAATGTGAAAGGTCTTGGTAGGATGTGTCCATGTGTGATATATAAAGGCTGTATGTGTAATAGCACATGAGATATAGGCCCAGTTTAATTTTCTTAAAAGTAGGTCAAACTTCAAGGTCAAGGCCACATGGTCCAAGGTCATAGGTGTATGTGATAGGTCTTGGTCAGAGGTTTCCATGTGTCAAATATCAAGGCTGTATGTGTAAAAGGACATGATATATCGGCCAGGTTAAAGTTTTTTAAAAGTAGGTCAAACTCCAAGGTCAAGGTCACAAAGTCCAAGGTCATGGCCAATTGTGAAAGGTCTTGGTAAGATGTGTCCATGTGTGAAATATCAAGGGTGTATTTGTAAAAGGTCATGCGATATATGCCGGGTTTCATTTTTTTCAAAGTAGGGCAAACTCCAAGGTCAAGGTCACAAGGTCCAAGGTCATGGTTAAATGTGAACTGTGTTGATAGGAGGTAACTATGTGTGAGATCTCAAGGCTGTATGTGTAAAAGGACATGAGATATAGGCAAGATTAAGTGTAAAATCAACAAAGGGCAATAACTCAAAAAATTTGATTGGCAGTTACCGTTCTTGTGCACTGCACCTCTCCATAATGAAATCTATTCACCTATAAAGTTTCATGATTCTACCTTACATATTTTTTGAGTTGTGCTCCGGACAAGAATCAAGTTATAAAATCAACAAAGGGCAATAACTCAATTTGATCGGCAGAGTTACGGTTCTTGTGCACTGCACCTCTCCATAATGAGATCTATTCACCTGTAAAGTTTCATGATTCTACCTTACATACTTTTTAAGTTATGCTCCGGACAATAATCAAGTTTGAAAATCAACAAAGGGCAATAACTCAAAAAATATGATTGGCAGAGTTACGGTTCCTGTGCACTGCACCTCTCCATAATGAGATCTATTCACCTGTAAAGTTTCATGATTCTACCTATCATAGTTTTTGAGTTATGCTCCGGACAAAAATCAAGTTTGAAAATCAACAAAGGGCAATAACTCAAAAAATTTGATCAGCAGAGTTATGGTTCTTGTGCACTGCACCTCTCCATAATGAGATCTATCCACCTGTAAAGTTTCATGATTGTACCTTACATACTTTTTGAGTTATGCTCCGGACAAAAATCAAGTTATAAAATCAACAAAGGGCAATAACTCCAAAAATATGATCGGCAGAGTTATGGTTCTTATGCACTGCACCTCTCCATAATGAGATCTATCCACCTATGAAGTTTCATGATTCTACCTTTAATACTTTTTGAGTTATGCTCCGGACAAGGTTTGGTAACTAGAACTGTCACAGGATGTGACCTGATACCCCCGCACAAGCTTTGAATACAAAAAAGGGCAATTAGTGTACCAAGTTTGAAGTTGCCAGCACTTATGGTTAAGAAGATATGGTTCGGACAAAAATGAAAGAGTAAAAACAACAAAGGGCAATCACTAAATTTGTAGGCATGGCAAAGTAACGATTCTTGTACATGGCACTTCTGCACAATGAGATACATGTAAAAGTGTACTAAGTTTGAAGTTGCTAGCAGATATGATTATGAAGATATGGTCTGAACAAAAATGTAAGGGTACAAACAACAAAGGGCAATAACTCAAAAAGTGGGCATGGCATAGTAATGGCTATTGTACATGACACTTCCCCACAATGAAAACTATAAGTGTACCAAGTTTGAAGTTGCTAACACTAATGGTTTAGGAGATATGTTCCGGACAAAAAAAATGCAAGGGTACAAACAACGAAGGGCAATAACTCAAAAAGTGGGCGTAGCAGAGTAATGGCTATTGTACATTGGACTACCCCACAACAAGAGGACCATGATGGTCCTATATCGCTCACCTGAACCAAAATGATATAAGCAACACTTTTCTTCAATTCAAAAAATATTTATGACTCTAAGACTGAAAACGAACTTATGGTCAATAACATTGTGAAAATCGAACTCATCCAAGATTTCATCGTGTCCAACATTGTGTCCAAGATTTGTCTTGTTGGATAAATAATTGTAGATTCTGGAGTATAAACAAGGTCGAAAAAAGCCGAAAACAGCAATTTTGTCAAATTCAAGGGCACTCTCGACTTTCTGGTCAGATCAGGCTAAAAATCAAACTCATCCGAGATCTTATGATATCCAACATTGTGTCCAAGATTTGTCTTGATTGGTCAATAATTGTAGATTCTAGAGTGTAAACAAGGTCTAAAGCAGCCGAAATCGGCAATTTGATCACATTTAAGGGCACATAACTCTCATCTTTCTGGTCAGATCAGACTGAAAATCAAACTCATATGAGATCTTATAGTCTCCAACCTTGTGTCCAAGTTTTGGATTGATTGATCAATAATTGTAGATTCTAGAGTGTAAACATCGTCGAAAACAGCCAAAAATGACAATTTTGTCAAATTCAAGGGCAAGTAACTCTCGACTTTCTGATCAGATCAGACTGAAAATCATACTCATCCGGGATCTCATGGTCCCAAACATTGTGTCAAAGTTTTGTCTTGATTGATGAATAATTGTAGATTCTAGAGTGTAAACAAGGTAAAAAACAGCCAAAAATGGCAATTTTGTCAAATTCAAGGGCACATAACTCTCGTCTTTCTGGTCAGATCATACTGAAAATCAAACTCATCCGAGATCTTATGGTTTACAATGTTATGTCCAAGATTTGTCTTGATTGATCAATAATTGTAGATGCTAGAGTGTAAACAATGTCAAAACTAAGTATTTTTCGCATTCAAGGGCAGATAACTCCTGACTTTCTGGTTCGATCTGACCCATAATCGAACTCATCCGAGATCTTATGGCCATACATGTTTTGACCAAGTTTGGTCAAGATTGGCTTATATTTGTAGATGCTAGAGTGTAAACACGAAATTGTGGACGGACGGACGGACGGACAGACGGACAGACGGACAGACAGACAGACAGACAGACGACGGACAAAAAGTGACCACAATAGCTCACCTTGAGCACTTCGTGCTCAGGTGAGCTAATAAACAAGAGATGTTTGTAAAACATATATGCCCCCTCAAGGGCCTACATTTGATGTAGGTCAAAGTCCAAGGTCAAGTTAACAAGGTCCAAGGTCATGGTCAAATATAAAAGGTCTTGGTAGGAGGTGTCTATGTGTGAAATATCAAAGCTGTATATGTAAAAGTAAAATGAAACATAGGCCAGGTTAAAGTTTTTAAAAGTAGGCCAAATGCCAAGGTCAAGGTCAAATGTGAAAGGTCTTGGTTGGAGGTGTCCATGTGTGAAATATCAAGGCTGTAGGTGTAAAAGGACATGATATATATGCCTGGTTTCAGTCTTTTTAAAAGTAGGTCAAACTCCAAGGTCAAGGTTGCAATATTCAAGGTCATGGTCAAATGTGAAAGGTCTTGGTAGGAGGTGTCTATGTGTGAAATATCAAGGCTGTAGGTGTAATAGGACATAAGATAAAGGCTAGGTTAAATATTTCTAAAAGAATGTAAAAGTCAAAGGTCAAGGTCACACAGGCCAAGGTCATGGTCAAATGTGAAAGGTCTTGGTAGGAGGTGTCCATGTGTAAAATATTGAGACTGTATAGGTAACAGGACATGAGATATAGGCCTAGTTTAAGTTTTTTAAAAGTAGGTCAAACTCCAAGGTCAAGGTCCAAGGTCATGGTCAAAAGTGAAATATCTTGGTTGGAAGTGACCATGTGTGAAATATCAAGGCTGTATATGTAAAATGACATGAAATATAGGCCAGGTTAATGTATTAGGTCTAACACCAAGGTCAAGGTCACAAGGTCCAAGGTCATGGTCAAACATGAAAGGTCTTGGTCGTAGGTGTCCATGTGTCAAATATCAAGGCTGTATGTGTAAAAGGACATATATCGGCTAGGTTAAAGTTTTTTTTAAAGTAGGTTAAAGTCCAAGGTCAAGGTCACAAGGTCCAAGGTCATGGTCAAATGTGAAAGGTCTTGGTAAGATGTGTCCATGTGTGAAATACCAAGGCTGTATGTGTAATAGCACATAAGATATAGGCCCAGTTTAATTTTTTTAAAAGTAGGTCAAACTCCAAGGTCAAGGCCACATGGTCCAAGGTCATAGTCGTATGTGATAGGTCTAGGTCGGAGGTTTCCATGTGTCAAATATCAAGGCTGTATGTGTAAATGGACATGATATATCGGCCAGGTTAAAGTTTCTTAAAAGTAGGTCAAACTCCAAGGTCAAGGTCACAAAGTCCAAGGTCATGGTCAATTGTGAATGGTCTTGGTAAGATGTGTCCATGTGTGAAATATCAAGGCTGTATTTGTAAAAGGTCATGAGATATATGCCGGGTTTTTTTTTTAAAGTAGGTCAAACTCCAAGGTCAAGGTCACAAGGTCCAAGGTCATGGTTAAATGTGACAATGTTGATAGGAGGTATCTATGTGTGAGATATCAAGGCTGTATGTGTAAAAGGACACGGGATATAGGCAAGGTTAAGAATTAAGCGTAAAAATCAACAAAGAGCAATAACTCCAAAAATTTGATTGGCAGAATTACAGTTCTTGTGCACTGCACCTCTCCATAATGAAATCTATTCACCTGTGAAGTTTCATGATTCTACCTTACATGTTTTTTGAGTTGTGCTCCGGACAAGAATTAAGTTATAAAATCAACAAAGGGCAATAACTCACAAAATTTGATCAGCAGAGTTACGGTTCTTGTGCACTGCACCTCTCCATAATAAGATCTATCCACCTATAAAGTTTCATGATTCTACCTTACATACTTTTTGAGTTATGCTCCGGACAAGAATCAAGTTATAAAATCAACAAAGGGCAATAACTCAAAAAATTTGATCGGCAGAGTTACGGTTCTTGTGCACTGCACCTCTCCATAATGAGATCTATCCACCTGTAAAGTTTCATGATTCTACCTTACATACTTTTTGAGTTATGCTCCGGACAAGAATCAATTTATAAAATCAACAAAGGGCAATAACTCAAAAAATTTGATCGGCAGAGTTACGGTTCTTGTGCACTGCACCTCTCCATAATAAGATCTATCCACCTATAAAGTTTCATGATTCTACCTTACATACTTTTTGAGTTATGCTCCGGACAAGAATCAAGTTATAAAATCAACAAAGGGCAATAACTCAAAAAATTTGATCGGCAGAGTTACGGTTCTTGTGCACTGCACCTCTCCATAATGAGATCTATCCACCTGTAAAGTTTCATGATTCTACCTTACATACTTTTTGAGTTATGCTCCGGACAAGAATCAATTTATAAAATCAACAAAGGGCAATAACTCAAAAAATTTGATCGGCAGAGTTACGGTTCTTGTGCACTGCACCTCTCCATAATAAGATCTATCCACCTATAAAGTTTCATGATTCTACCTTACATACTTTTTGAGTTATGCTCCGGACAAGAATCAAGTTATAAAATCAACAAAGGGCAATAACTCAAAAAATTTGATCGGCAGAGTTACGGTTCTTGTGCACTGCACCTCTCCATAATGAGATCTATCCACCTGTGAAGTTTCATGATTCTACCTTTAATACTTTTTGAGTTATGCTCCGGACAAGATTTGGTCTACGGACAGACCGACCGACCGACCGACCGACCGACCGACCGACCGACCGACACTTGCAAAACAATATACCCCCATTTTCTTCGAAAGGGGGCATAAATATATAAGTGTACCAAGTTTTAAGATGCTAGCACTTATGGTTTAGAAGATATGGTCCGTACAAAAATGCAAGGGTACAAGCAACAAAGGGCAATAACTCAAAAAGTGGGCATGACAGAGTAAAGATTATTGTACATGAGACTTTCCCACAATGAGATGTAAAAGTCTTCTAAGTTTGAAGATGCTAGCACTTATGGTTTAGAAGATATGTTCCGGACAAAAATGCAAGGGTACAAACAACAAAGGGCAATAACTCAAAAAGTGGGCGTGGCAGAGTAAAGATAATTGTACATGACACTTCCCCACATTAAGATCTATTAATGTATCAAGTTTGAAGATTATTGTACATGGGACTTCCCCACAATGAGATGTATAAGTGTACCAAGTTTGAAGTTGCTAGCACTTATGGTTTAGAAAATATGCTCTAGACAAAAATGCAAGGGTACAAACAACAAAGGGCAATAACTCAAAAAGTGGGCTTGGCAGAGTAACGATTCTTGTACATGAGACTTCCCCACAAAAAGATCTATAAGTGTGCCAAGTTTAAAGTTGGTACCATATATGGTTTAGAAGATATGCTCTGGAGAAGTATTTTGTCCACGGACAGACAGACATACATACATACATACATACATACAGACATTCAGACAGACAGACAGGTTGATTCCAGTATACCCCCTAAAACATTCGTTTTGCGGGGGTATAATAAAACATTCGTTTTGCGGGGGTATAATTATCAATTAGCATTTTCTTCTTTTGCCTCAATATTTTCCAGAGATTTTTCTAATACATGTAGGGATATCCAAACCATGTCTTGTTTGGGAAAGGGTTTTAATTGATTGAATAAATTGAGTTTAACAACTGCTATGGTCGTATCGCGGCAGCTGGAGCACCCAATTATAGATTCCTGTCATTTCTCATACCAGTACTACCACAATATCATGACCGAGCCTCCAGCTGCTCGCCCACATGGAATGATATTAAAGTATTGGTGGGAGACTATTTTGTCTAAAAGGATATTTGCCGCGACCAGGGATCGAACACGCAACCTCATGAGTGAGTGTCAGATGCCCTACCAACTGTGCCATGGCTGGTGCCCTTATAGCATTTGAGATAGTCATGTTTCTAGACCAGTCTGTGCATAAGTACTGTCTGACCAGGGTCCATGCTGCTTTGTTATGGTTGGTACAGGTCATGAACAAGTTGTTTGAGAACAACATGTACGCGCATAATTTGAAATGTTTCTAAAACTGTAAATGACCATCATTTTCTCCCTTTGCCTAAAATTTTCTATTTCATATTGAACATAAATCCTATTTGTATCAATATCAATTTTGTCATCACTGGTGGCTTTCTTGTTGGACCAGCATAAAACTTTACTATCAACCTCGAAGTTCCGAATGCTCCAAATGATTTCATTTGTATAAAGTATGGAGCATTTTGATTACTTATATTGAACATAAATCCTATTTGTATCAATATCAATTATGTCATCACTAGTGGCATTCTTGTTGGACCAGCATAAAACTTTACTTTTAGTAGAAAGAAGAAGCATATTATTACCATGACATCCTGCATAGTAAATAAGATCTAATGCAAACTCTGCTCCCTCAGAGTCCGTATCATGAGCCAGCGTGTAACAGCCATGTCTCCAAGATCGTACTTCAATATGACACTTGGCAGTACAGGGGGCACCTACTAATGTAGGTTTATTGCAGTCCCCATTTGAACCTTCACATGTGTCCTTCGTAGAATTTTTTTCATTATTGTCATCACTGATGATGGTATTCTGTTTATTTGCTTCACATTCAGTCTCAGTTCCTTCTGTTTGACTGGTTTCCAATTTGTTTCTTTCAGAGAAAGTCTCACTACTTCCTGTTTTTAGACTGGTTTCAGATTTCTTATTCACAGATTTATCCTGACTACTTCCTGTTTGACTGGTACCATGTTCTTCACTACTTTCCCCATCTGACTCCTCATCAGAGCTGGAACCAGCCAGCTCATGGAGTTTTAGACCAGTCAAATTGGACAGTAATAAAAACATGGCATCTGACTTGAAGAGTTCTAAACATTCCTTCAATAATGTTGGCAGACTGGACTGTTCTAAACTGTGGTAACATCTGTAATGAGAATGTAAACAGCATGAGCAATTCATGAAACAAAATTACTTGTATATAGATAAAAAGAAGGAATGTGTATTAAGGTTTATAGACCCTGTAACAAGAGGACCATGATGGTCCTATATCGCTCACCTGAACCAAAATGATATGAGCAACACTTATGTTCAATTCAATTGATATTCATGACTTTAAGACTGAATATGAACTAATGGTCAATAACGTTGTGAAAATCAAACTCATCCAAGCCCTTATGGTGCCCAACATTGTTTTTTTAAATAATTGTAGATTCTAGAGTGTAAACAAGGTCGAAAACAGCCAAAAATGGCAATTTTATCAAATTCAAGGGCACATAACTCTCGTCTTTCTGGTCAAATCAGACTGAAAGTCAAACTCATCTGAGATCTTACGGTCTCCAACATTGTGTCCAAGATTTGTCTTGATTGGTCAATAATTGTAGATTCTAAGTGTAAACAAGGTTGAAAACAGTCAAAAACGGCAATTTTATCAAATTCGAGGGCACTTAACTCTCGACTTCCTGATCACATCAGACTGAAAATCATACTCACCCATGATCTTATGCTCGCCAACATTGTGTCCAAGTTTTATTTTGATTGATTAATAATTGTAGATTCTGGAGAGTAAACAAGGTCGAAAAGAGCCGAAAACGGCAATTTTGTCAAATTCAAGGGCACATAACTCTCGACTTTCTGATCAGATCAGACTGAAAATCAAACTCATCCCAGATCTTATGCTCCCCAACATTTTGTCCAAGTTTTGTCTTGATTTATTAATAATTGTAGATTCTAGAGTGTAAACAATGTCAAAAACAGCCAAAAATGGCAATTTTGCCCAATTCAAGGGCGCATAACTCTCATCTTTCTGGTCAGACCTGACTGAAAATCGAACTCATCTGAGATCTTATTCTACCCAACATTGTGTCCAAGTTTTGTCAAATTCAAGTGCACATAACTCTCGACTGTCTGATCAGATCAGACTGAAAATCAAACTCATCGAAGATGCTCCCCAACATTTTTTCCAAGTTTTGTCTTGCTTTATAGTTAATTGTAATCTAAGGGAAGTAACACTTGACACTACTAAAGAAAAGTAGTGTCAATAGTTACTTCCCTTAGATTAATAGAGTGTAAAGCATCTGAAAATGACAATTTTGTCAAGTTCAAGGGCATGTAACTCTAGACTTTCTAATCGGATCAGACTGAAAATCGAGCTCATCCGAGATCTTATGGTCTCTAATATTATGTCTAAGTTTTGTCTTGATTGATCAATAATTGTAGATGCTAGAGTGTAAACAAACTTCAAAACAGCATTTTTTGACATTCAAGGGCAGATAACTCAGCACATTCTGGTCCGATAAGGCCCATAATCAAACTTGTCCGAGAACTTATGATCCTACTTATTTTGGCCAATTTAGATCAAGATTGCCCAACTTTTGTGGATGCTATAGTGTAAACACCCCAAATGTTGACAGACAGACGGACACCGGACAAAAAGTGAGCACAATAACTCACCCCGAGCACTTCATGCTCAGGTGAGCTAAAAACTAGAACTGTCGCAAGGCGGACGAATACCCCCCACTAGGGCCTTGTCACTGAAAAAGTGCTATAAGTCAAAAGGTTCTTGACTTAGAGCACGGAAACAGATTTTAAACAAAGTCCAATTGTGACCTTGACCTTTGACCTTGGTGACCCAAAGAACAATAGGACACCTCCTTGGGTCATGGGCAGCAACTGTGTAAAGTTTCATGATCCTAGGTCAAATGATTCTTAACTTAGAGCATGGAAACGAAATTTTAAATTTTGACTACTTCCCCCCCCCCCCCCCCCTTAAAAATTTCAAAGTGGCATAACTCTAAAACTAATGACTGGATCAAGATGTAAATTTCAGTTGCACAGCTTCATATGATAGGAAACAACCTGATAAAATTTCAGCAAAATTGGTCCAAAACTGTGGGAGGAGAAGAGGACACAAAATTATGTCCACGGACGGACAGACAGACGGACAACCTGATTCCAGTATACCCCCCATAACTTCGTTGTGGGGGGTATAAAAATCAGCACTTTCTAGCCATACGAAAAGCAACAAATTAGAGACACTTGTAAATACACTTCACATAAGTTGATTCACCATGCCGGATTTCAAGATAATACCTAAAGAAGAAAATAATTTACAAATATTTTTTACTCTATATATTCATATGAAAGGGAGGTAATTTTGAACATTTTTTTTCAAATATTTACGTAAGTATGCATTAATTCAAAATTCTAAACCATTCAAAATGCTTGTGTTTGTATTTGAGATAGAAATGTAACACACTTAGGAATTATTGGCACTTTTCAAATTTCGCCTCTGGCTCTTTGGTGCTTTTGAGGGTTTGGATACCTTAATTCAAAGGGAGATAATTCATGAACGAGAGAAAGATGAGACCCGAAAGTTATACCTTGCAAAACTTGTGATCAATATCTTTATACAGTTTCATAAAAGAGGACTTTACAACACATCGAGAAATCGAGATGATTCCAATGAGTACCGACAACATAGGGTTTGATAATCGATAAGTGAAAGATTCCATTTTGAAATGCCCAAACCACTCTTTTCTGTAACTCTGAAAGTTCTGGATGATCACCTTTTATTAGCTGGTCCCCTTTTTTGCCATTTCATCTCTGGAGACTGTAGGGTTTTTAACAAACTCTTGAATTTCTCATCCTGGAATTGTATGAAAACATTATACAGTCGACACTCGTTGTGTCGAAGTCGGAGGGGCCGTCAAAATACCTCGACATATCCGGAGTTCGACTCATCCGATTTTGTTCGGCTTCGATAAAGTTGATACTTGACCGTTTGGGAAACTAATCATTTACGATTATTATTGAAATATAGTAGGAAAAGGAAAGAAATTGCTCGTTTCGAGCAATTTCTATCCTTTTCCTACTATATTTCAATGGCTATATTCAGTTCGAAATTATTTTTACTTGAAAATATGTTATGTCCATTGATGAGGACGGGACCAGATTTGAACTTCGACTTAAGCGAAAATTCGACTAATCTGATGTCGACATATAGAGTGTCGACTGTATATCTTTGTAAATCACAAATATGACCTTGATATTTACGGTGGACCACTCCTAATGAGATTCACACAACATGGATTTAATGGAACATTCAACCGCCAAATTATCAGGATGTCATCCGAATAAGTTTGGATACATAACAAATGTTAACGACATGGCACAATAAATTCCGACATTTGTCAATTTGAAAGCTGCTGCAGACGACATGAATGTTGATAAAGATTGGTTTTGAATATGATATACATAGTTCAGATAAAGAAGCAACACACAACATGCTTATCATCAGCATTTTCTTCTTTTGTTTTCCAAAGCACTTATCTATTAGGTGTGTCAAAAAAAGTCTTGCATAGCAAAGTGTTTGAGTTTTTTGGGGTTTGACGCCGTTTTCAACTGCAAGGGTCATATCGCGGCTGCTGGAGCACCTAAGCGTGGATTCCTGTTGTTTCTCAAACCAGTACTACCACAACACCCTTACCAAGCCTCCAGCTGCTCGCCCACTTAAGTTAACAATTTCAAACCCATTGGAGGGTGACAATTTTGTCAGAAAGGGTATTTGCCGCGGCCAGGTATCGAACCTGAAGCAACACACAACATGCTTATCATCAGCATTTTCTTCTTTTGTTTTCCAAAGCACTTATCTATTAGGTGTGTCAAAAAAAGTCTTGCATAGCAAAGTGTTTGAGTTTTTTGGGGTTTGACGCCGTTTTCAACTGCAAGGGTCATATCGCGGCTGCTGGAGCACCTAAGCGTGGATTCCTGTTGTTTCTCAAACCAGTACTACCACAACACCCTTACCAAGCCTCCAGCTGCTCGCCCACTTAAGTTAACAATTTCAAACCCATTGGAGGGTGACAATTTTGTCAGAAAGGGTATTTGCCGCGGCCAGGTATCGAACCTGAAGCAACACACAACATGCTTATCATCAGCATTTTCTTCTTTTGTTTTCCAAAGCACTTATCTATTAGGTGTGTCAAAAAAAGTCTTGCATAGCAAAGTGTTTGAGTTTTTTGGGGTTTGACGCCGTTTTCAACTGCAAGGGTCATATCGCGGCTGCTGGAGCACCTAAGCGTGGATTCCTGTTGTTTCTCAAACCAGTACTACCACAACACCCTTACCAAGCCTCCAGCTGCTCGCCCACTTAAGTTAACAATTTCAAACCCATTGGAGGGTGACAATTTTGTCAGAAAGGGTATTTGCCGCGGCCAGGTATCGAACCTGAAGCAACACACAACATGCTTATCATCAGCATTTTCTTCTTTTGTTTTCCAAAGCACTTATCTATTAGGTGTGTCAAAAAAAGTCTTGCATAGCAAAGTGTTTGAGTTTTTTGGGGTTTGACGCCGTTTTCAACTGCAAGGGTCATATCGCGGCTGCTGGAGCACCTAAGCGTGGATTCCTGTTGTTTCTCAAACCAGTACTACCACAACACCCTTACCAAGCCTCCAGCTGCTCGCCCACTTAAGTTAACAATTTCAAACCCATTGGAGGGTGACAATTTTGTCAGAAAGGGTATTTGCCGCGGCCAGGTATCGAACCTGAAGCAACACACAACATGCTTATCATCAGCATTTTCTTCTTTTGTTTTCCAAAGCACTTATCTATTAGGTGTGTCAAAAAAAGTCTTGCATAGCAAAGTGTTTGAGTTTTTTGGGGTTTGACGCTGTTTTCAACTGCAAGGGTCATATCGCGGCTGCTGGAGCACCTAAGCGTGGATTCCTGTTGTTTCTCAAACCAGTACTACCACAACACCCTTACCAAGCCTCCAGCTGCTCGCCCACTTAAGTTAACAATTTCAAACCCATTGGAGGGTGACAATTTTGTCAGAAAGGGTATTTGCCGCGGCCAGGTATCGAACCTGGGACCTCCCAAATGAGAGGCAGATGCGCGACCAACTGCGCTAAGGCCGCAGCCTTGCTTAGCGAAGGATTAAGCTGAAAAGTTATAGATGAGGTATCATAAGATGCATTTAAATGGGGTTTTACTACTCATTGCCTACAAACCATGTAACATAGGGTTTGATGAACAATTAAGGTAGTCTACCAATATTGAGATTCGCATGACTTCGGAATTATTCGGGTGATGTCAAAAACATTTGGCGGTGGAACTTTCCACCGCCCAATGTTTATGACTACACCCAAATAAGTTAAGATATGTATATATATATCTGATGTTTTATGAATCTCAAAATGACCACATTACGGGTATTCTATCTTAATGAAATATTCCATTTTGAAAAGCCTTCACCAACTTATCTGTAGTTCTGAGCTTACTATGGCTGTTTTACCTGTATAAAATCTTGTAGTTCAATCTCGGAATCATTCTCAAACTGCTCCTGTATACTACCTTGTGCATGGGGTGTCAGGTACACAGGGTTGATCCAGTCAAAAAACACATCATCCTGCGGTAAAAATGGGATACCTTTTGATTAGGGATGGTAACGAGTACCAATTTTACTAATCGAGTACTCGGTCACCCTTCCGATCGAGTACTCGAGTACTCGGAAAGAAACGCCGTGTTTTGGTTATAGTATCGGTGTTTTCCAACATGTTCATAAGCAATTTACGCAGCATATCTTCGGTATAAAATATGACTTTTGATCTGTAATTTATTTGAGAAAAGTGGACAATTGTTAGATATGTGATGAGAATTACAAAAAGTGTCAAAATCTTTCCATTAAACTCATGAAAATAAAAAAAAAAATCCGCAGCAAAGTTGTTGTTATTTATCTCCAAAGCGTTCGTAATATTTACGCATGTTGTGGGATATACACAAGTCATTATAGACTTAGAGGGAGGCATTGTTAGATTTTCTTGAATTTATTTGCGTGTAATCGGGAATGAGATAGAATGAAATCTCAACAATAATAAAATAATCGGCTGATCGAATATTGCATTAACCAATCAACTCTAAGGTAAATCTTACGGACGTACAATTAAAATGCATCGCCCGAAATCAGAGTAAAGAGCGGCGAAGGTGCTAAAATTTATGACATTGTTTGACAGCGAGAACAATAGTTGTTGGCACTTAATTGCAAATTAGGACAATATCGAGGGATTAGAAAATCGGTGGACGACCAGGTGTTACATACTCTACCCTTTGCACGGTACAGTGTTGGAAAATAACGATCGATATTTTCAACAACGTGAGTTTGGAAACGAATTTTCATTTTTCTGCTGATATTATTTTTTTCTTTCCGATTACTCGATTAGTGATATTGGTAATCGATACTCGGACGTTCGATTGAGTACTCGTTCCCATCCCTACTTTTGATGAGTTAAAGGCTTCGAAAAATTCATAATTCTATTTTCTTCAAATTGTTGTCTGCTACATCTTTGAATTGAACCAATTAAAATTGGAGAAGTCTTTAATGGGAAAAGGTTAATTTTTAGCCAGCCGGGACTTTATGTCCGGGAAGCTAACGTCACAGCTCTTAAGTCAGCGTCCCGTCACATCGCCTCCAGTCTTTCAAAACTTTAACCTGGTCTATATCTCTGGCACTGTTACAGATACGGCCTTGATACTTCCCACATGCATACTTCTTGCCAAGACCAAGAAATTAGTGTAATACCTCAACAGCTTCAAACATGCCCCACTACTTAATTCCTTCAAAAAGGTCACCAAATAAGGGGATTTGTAGACATTTTATGTCAAAAAGTGATGAATAATGTACTCTTATAATATAAAATGTAATAGTCATGTATAACAAGAGGACCATGATGGTCCTATATCGCTCACCTGAACCAAAATGATTTGAGCAACACTTATGTTCAATTCAATTGATATTCATGACTTTAAGACTGAATATGAACTAATGGTCAATAACATTGTGAAAATCAAACTCATCCAAGCTCTTATGGTGCCCAACATTGTTTTTTTTTTTTTTAAATAATTGTAGATTCTAGAGTGTAAACAAGGTCGAAAACAGCCAAAAATGGCAATTTTATCAAATTCAAGGGCACATAACTCTCGTCTTTCTGGTCAAATCAGACTGAAAATCAAACTCATCTGAGATCTTACAGTCTCCAACATTGTGTCCAAGATTTGTCTTGATTGGTCAATAATTGTAGATTCTAGAGTGTAAACAAGGTTGAAAACAGTCAAAAACAGCAATTTTATCAAATTCGAGGGCACTTAACTCTCGACTTTCTGATCACATCAGACTGAAAATCAGACTCATCCATGATCTTATGCTCGCCAACATTGTGTCCAAGTTTTATTTTGATTGATTAATAATTGGAGATTCTGGAGAGTAAACAAGGTCGAAAAGAGCCGAAAACAGCAATTTTGTCAAATTCAAGGGCACATAACTCTCGACAGTCTGATCAGATCAGACTGAAAATCAAACTCATCCCAGATCTTATGCTCCCCAACATTTTGTCCAAGTTTTGTCTTGATTTATTAATAATTGTAGATTCTAGAGTGTAAACAATGTCAAAAACAGCCAAAAATGGCAATTTTGCCCAATTCAAGGGCGCATAACTCTCATCTTTCTGGTCAGACCTGACTGAAAATCGAACTCATCTGAGATCTTATTCTACCCAACATTGTGTCCAAGTTTTGTCTTGATTAATTAAATAATTGTAGATTCTAGAGTGTAAACAAGGTCGAAAACAGCCGAAAACGGCAATTTTGTCAAATTCAAGGGCACATAACTCTTGACTGTCTGATCAGATCAGACTGAAAATCAAACTCATCGAAGATGCTCCCCAACATTTTTTTCCAAGTTTTGTTTTGATTTATAGTTAATTGTAATCTAAGGGAAGTAACACTTGACACTACTAAAGAAAAGTAGTGTCAATAGTTACTTCCCTTAGATTAATAGAGTGTAAAGCATCTGAAAATGACAATTTTGTCAAGTTCAAGGGCACGTAACTCTAGACTTTCTGATCGGATCAGACTGAAAATCAAGCTCATCCAAGATCTTATGGTCTCTAATATTATGTCTAAGTTTTGTCTTGACTGATCAATAATTGTAGATGCTAGAGTGTAAACAAACTTCAAAACAGCATTTTTTGACATTCAAGGGCAGATAACTCAGCACATTCTGGTCCGATCAGGCCCATAATCGAACTTGTCCGAGAACTTATGACCCTACTTGTTTTGGCCAAGTTTGATCAAGATTGCCTAACTTTTGTGGATGCTAGAGTGTAAACACCTCAAATGTTGACGGACGGACGGACGCCGGACAAAAAGTGACCACAATAACTCACCTCGAGCACTTCGTGCTCAGGTGAGCTAAAAACACAATGGGAAAAAGAGAAATTGCTCATATTGAGCCATGTCTTCTTTTTCCATTATGTTTTTACTCACAATTATTTGCATGAACACAATGCATTTCAAGGTTTACCAGTACTTATAATTTGCCGGGGACAACCCTAGGCCGCACTATAAGAGATACAGCCTTGATAGTTCACACAAAGATACTTCTTGCCAAGATCTTTCACTTACCATGATCTATGATGTAGTGACCTTGACCTTGGAGTTTGACCTACTTTTAAACAAGAGGCCCAAAGGGCCTTATCGGTCACCTGAATCAAATGAGCAGAAACAGTTAAGGAAAATTTCTTAACATGTACCCTATTTACCCCCTTTTGGGGTCCCAAAGGTAGATAACTCCATAATTTGTAAAAATCTGAAGTGGCTTCCCATTGGGATGCTTCCTGCCAAGTTTGGTAGAAATCTGTCCAATGGTTCTCAAAAAGAAGTAGAAAATGTTCAAAGTTAAGTAATAACGCAAACCCCTCCCATCCCCCATCCCCAGCACAGCCATTTATTGACGGAATTTTTTCTCTTGTACAAACTTTGTAGTCCTTGCCCTAAAGACTTTAACTTCCAAATGTGTATCCAATGCAACAGCTGGTTCATGAATAGAAGATATTTTAAGATGTACCCAATTTACCCCCTTTTTGGCCCTTTATGGGACCCCAAAGGGAGATAACTCCATGCTTTGTACAAAATCTGAATCGGCTTCCTATTAGGATGCTTCCTGCCAAGTTTGGTTGAAATCCGTCCAATGGTTCTTAATAAGAAGTCGAAAATGTTATGTTTACTAAAAACGCGACCCCCCCCCCCCTGCCCTCCCATGCCTCTTCCCAGCACAGCCATTTATGGATGGATTTTTTTCTCTTGTACAAACTTTGTTGTCCTTGCCCTAAAGAGTCTGATTACCAAATGTGAATCCAATCCAACAGCCGGTTCATGAGAAGAAGATTTTTTATGATGTACCTAATTTAACCCCTTTTGGCCCCTTATGGGGCCCCAAAGGGAGATAACTCCATAATTTGTAGAAATCTAAAGCGGCTTCCCATGGGGATGCTCCCTGACAAGTTTGGTTGTAATCCGTCCAATGGTTCTCAAGAAGAAGTCGAAAATGTTAAATTAACTAATAACGCAACTGCCCTCCCATCCCCCTCCACAGCACGGCCATTTCTTGACGGATTTTTTTCTCTTGTACAAACTTTGTTGTCCTTGCCCTAAAGACTCTAAATACCAAATGTGAATCCAATCCAACAGCCGGTTCATGAGAAGAAGATTTTTTAAGCTGTACCCTATTTACCCCCTTTTTGGCCCCTTATGGGGCCCCAAAGGGAGATAACTCCATGGTTTGTACAAATCTAAAGCGGCTTCCCATGGGGATGCTTTCTGCCAAGTTTAGTTGAAATCCGTCCAATGGTTCTCAAGAAGAAGTCGAAAATGTTAAAAGTTAAGGCACGACGCACGGTGCACGACGCACAACGACGGACGAAACACGGTCGCAATAGGTCACCATGACCTTCGGTCAGGTGACCTTAAAACTTTAACCTGGCACTATTATAGATAATGCCTTAATATTTCACAAATTTATGCATACATTAAGCCATGACCTTGACACCATGACCTTGACCTCAAGACCATGACCTTTGACTCCTTTTTTGTGACAAGCTCTTGTATAGGCAAGCTACATTATCCGCCCACAACTCTTGTTTTCTATAGCAATCTGCAGTTTGGATATCCTTAATGAACAAGACATGTTTGTGAAATACATCATGGCTTTTTTCTAAAATTATGACCTTGACCTGCATGGATAAACCTAGAAGATGAAACTAAACAATATCTATAGTTGAGTTGTGTGTAATACAAGTTTGCGAAGGAAATACCAATGTTAAGTTGCATATTAAGGATTGTTAAGGGCTAGAGAATGACCATGAAGAAGGCTATATTGCATGGAGCAAATAGTCCTCATTGAGAGAATGATACATGCCAAATTTGGGGTTTATATTAAAAGAAAGGTAATTTTACCTTACATTATCACGATGGATAATCACGTGATACAATATTTTCAGAAAATCTTCAATAATTTTGTAAATACTGGACTGATTTGAATTTGGCTTAAAAAAGCAGAGAATGTGGACAGACGTCACACATTAGTTGGACGTGGTTGATTTTTGAAAAATCAACTGATAAAAAAGTTATTGAAGATAAACCAAAATTTTGGTATAGATCTATCTTAATAACTTTTTTATCAGTTGATTTTTCAAAAATCCAATACGTCCAGCTTATTCCTGGCATTTTCCTACCGTCTCTGCTTCAAACCGAATTCAAATTGGTCAAGTATTAAAAAAAATATTGAATATTATCGGAAATTCTGAGTCACATGATTATTCACCGTGATTATTACACCCAAATGTATGACACGTCTGTGCTGGATCACTGTAAGTAGAGGGCCTCTCCATAGATGGACCATGGTACCATAAAATCGTGCTAAATTGGAATTGGAGACGCCTTTTATATCATTGAAAGGAAAAAGGAGAAAGTGATAAAAATCCTTATAAAGCTAAGTTTAATTTTGATGTCCCTATTAGAAAAGGCTTGGGAAAACATTTAAACAAAAGAAGAAACTGCTGATAACCAGCAGTTTCTCCTTTTGTCTCAATATTTTCTGAGCTATTTTGTACATAAACCCTTTCTTTATGAACACCAAATTTGCCGTTGGCACAACTTTTAAGGTTGACCACCCTTTTCGTTTGGGAAAGGGTTAAATAACTAGAAAGACCTGAAGGTCTTGAGTCGCTCCACAGGCCTGAATTTCTTGTGGTTTACTATAAAAAATTTGACAAATTTATCTAAATGCTTAAACTGATATATTTTTAAATTCTTGTGATTCTTAGAGCAGAAACAAAGTAAAGAGAAGCAATTATGTGGTCAAAGCAAAAAGAAGGTAAATGATTGACTAATATTTTGGGGATTTTTAGAGTGATGATAAAGTTGAAAACTGTCATTATGCCAATTCAAGGGCACATAATTCAATATGTGAGTTAATAATTGTGGTAGACTAAGGGAAGTAACTTTTGATATGAGCAATTTAAAGTTCAGTAAGGGTTGTTTTTCTTTATGATAATTAGTTCAAGAAGTTGCGATTGTGCATGTAACATAGTGGTCATGAAAATAAAGACATTCTGATCTAAAAATATGATTTTGACTTGATAATTTATGTCTTGAACACCACAATAATCAAGCTGAATATTAAACTCGAGCAAGATTTTATGGTCTGTCCAAATTTTGTCAGTATTAATCAATTTATGTGGCCACAAAAGTGAAAAAAGTGTTGAAAACTGAAATTTTGTCAATTTCTAGGGCACATAACTCAGATTGTAGCACTGCAATCATCCTGAAAATTACACAAAAGCAAGATCTTGTTGTTAACAAGATTCAGTCCAAATATCATCTTGATTGGTTAACAATTATGGTTATTAGAGTGAAAACAAAGTCGAAAATGGAAATTTTGTCAAATTCAAGGGCACATAACTCATGATGTAAAATTCCGATCAAGCTGAAAATTAATCCCAGGCAGGATATCATGCTCATATATATTCTGTCCAAGTTTTGTCTTGATTGGTTAATATTTGTAGATTTTAGAGTAAAAATAAAGTCAAAACCAGCTTTTTTTGACGTTCAAGGGCAGATAACTCAAGTTATTCTGATTCAATCCAAACTATTTGTAGGAATCTGAGAGAGGGTCACCCAAGGATCATTCCTGTGAAGTTTGCTTGAAATCCATCCAGTAGTTTCTGAGGAGAAGATTTTTAAAGAAAAAGTTTACGGACGCACGGACGGACGGACGGACGGACGCACGACGGACACACCGCTATGACAATAGCCCGCTGGCCTGAAAGGCCAGTGGAGCTAAAAACTTACATTTATAGATCCGTAAGTATCACATGTCTGTGCTGTCTCCCTGTAAGGAGGGGGTCTCTCTATAGGTGAACCATGGAACCAGCCTCCAATAGACCAGCGAACTTTGTCTTCACTCAAAACTTCACTAACCTAACAAAGAATAGAAGTAGACATTGCATTATAAATTAACCAATTACCACAAAATGACGCTCTTCGAAGCCCAGAAGATGAAATCGTTAGAAAATATTTGTTTGTGACTAGCATTTCCTTCATTTTCGATAATGTTTTCTACTTAGAAAGACCAAAAATGTAAGATTCCATTTCCTAGAAATTGTCATCTGCAGCACCTTTGAATTTGGATACGTCTAAAATGCTGACATCTGAGGCGCGTTCTTTAGAGCGAGATTTTTTAAGGTGTTTTGGATAAAGTGTTTTTAGGACCGAGACTTTGACGAGCTGTTCCGAATGCTCCATATTTATACAAACGACGTCATCATGACGTCATTTGTATAAAGTATGGAGCATTTGGAACACCGCGGTTTATGAATTATGGAGTGTTCGGAACAGCTCGGTCAAATCTCTTTTATATTGTTTGTACAGAGTTGACCGAGGGGTTCCGCACGAAGTATAGGGTAATGGCGCCTTCCATTGAGCATCTTAAAAAATCTTGCTCTAAAGAACGCTTTATCCCAAAATATCTTAAGAAATCTCAAGATATCTCAAGAAATCTCACTCTAAAGAACGCACCTCTGGTAATGCATGAAAAATTAATTTTCGGGCCGTTATAGGCATGCATAAACAGGAAGTAACAGGGTGTTAGTGAGAGAAAACCTTCAATTCTTCAAAAGAATCACATGATGTATTTATAATCCCCAACTTTGTACTCAAATATCCTTATGATTATTTAGATAAGTAAAGTAAACAATTACTGCTTTTATTACAAAAGTTTAAACATCTAGCATTTTTAAACAAACAGCACAAGCATATGGTGCTAAATTATGATGTTACATTGCTGCAACAGTGATTTTTTTACCTGCGCATCCTGCTACTTTTACTCATAATTTGGTCTCTGGGATGCAAAGTTTTAATTCTAGCGAGTCCCAGGATGCAACAATTTTTACAGATTTACTATTAAAAATAGTGTATTGGACTCACTAAGCTAGTAGCTGGACTCATTGATATGGAATCCAGCAAGTCCTCAGGACTCACAGTCTTAAAATTGTAAAAAAATCACTGCTGAAATGTTTTTTGTTGGGAGATTTTAAAAGTTTGCCACTATGTAAAAGTCTACCAAAGCTTCAGCAACAAACCTGGTGGTAAGAGCCCGGAGACACCTCAAAGAACTCCAAACTATTTCTCTATTGATACTGATAAAGGTAGTACTTGTGTTTTATATAGCAGAGAAAATATTGAGATAAAAGGAGAAAATGCTGATAATCAGCATTTTCATCATTTCTCTTTATGTTTTCACAAGCCTTTTTCTTATAGAGACCTTAAAACCAGGCCGGTTGCTCAAAAAAACTTAAGTACATACTCATGACAACATGCTCAACTTCAAAGGAATACTCTCCAACATTGAAGGCTATTCGATTGAAGTTCACATGGATTTTGAGCGATTTGAGCATGGTGCTCAGATTTGAGCATGAGAACGTACTTAAGTTTTTTCGAGAAACCGGGGCCAGGACTTGTTTGGAAAGGTTTACCTGATGGTATGATCCCGGAGACACTTCAAAGAACACCAAACTATTTCTCTGTGGACTGATAGACTTAACTATTTCTGTTGGCTGTATGTTGGCTGAAAAGGGAAGAAAAAGGAGATGTCATCTAACAGTGGCGCATAACCAGTTTCCATTAGACGGTGCTTTTTGACACCTCAATATGTTGTGGAATTTGATGTGGACATAGTTTTGAGTGAACGGGCCTTAATCTGATGATATGATCCCGGAGACACCTCAAAGAACACCAAACTGTTTCTCTGTGGGCTGATAGACTTAACAATATCTGTTGGCTGTATATTGGCTGAAAAAGAGAAGAACAAGAGTTATTCACAGACAAGGTAACAAATGCATATATGATGGGAACTTTTAAAGGCCCTAACAGTTGTGTGTGACCGAGTCTTAACCCTTTCCCAAACAAGACCTGCTTTTGACGTCCCTAGTAGAAAATCGTTGGGAAAAAATTGAGGCAAAAGAAGAAAATGCTAGTGACCAGCATTTTCTCCTTTTGCCTCAATATTTTTCTATGCTATAATGTAAACAGATAGCATTCACTTTAACTATTATTTTGCCTTCTGTAGCAGCTTTCAAACTGGATCACCCTACAATATTGTTTTGGTAAAGGGTTGAGTCTACCAATAAACCTGATTGTAAGATCCTGGGGAAACCTCAAAGAACACCAAACCATTTCTCTTTGGACTGATAGACTTAACAATATCTGTTGGCTGTATATTGGCTGAAAAGGAGAAAAATATGAGATGTCATCTAACAGTGGCACATAACCAATTTCCATAAGACGATACTTTTTGACACCTAAACATGATGTGGAATTCGATGTAGACATATATTTGAGTGACCAGGCCTTAATCTGATGCTATAATACAGGAACACGAGACTATTTCTCTGAGGACTGATAGACTTAACGATATCTGTTGGCTGAATGTTGGCTGAAAAGGAGAAAATAAGAGTTATCCTCAATTACCAAAGCTTGTCTTAATGGAAGATTGCAACAAAAAGGTCAAACTCTTCAGGTCATGAGATCAAATGGGAATGCCTAAAATGAAGGGTCTTTCAGAGGTTTACATGTGCGAAATTTCAAAGCTCTATCTCTATTCTTCGACCCTCTAACTCATTGCTATTAACCCTTTCCCAAACAAGACCGGGTTTTGACGACCTAAGAAAATAGCCTTGGGAAAACATTGCGGCAAAAGAAGAAAATGCTGATAATCAGCATTTCCTCCTTTGCCTCAATATTTTCAATGCAATTTTGTATGAAATCATATCTTTATCAACATCCATTTGTTGTCTGCAGCAGATTTCAAATTTGACAAGCCTAAAATTGTGTCATTTGGGAAAGAGTTAAAGCTAGCTTGTATGGTGAGTAAGCAAAACTCTCCCTAATACCACACATGGCTAAAGTAGCTTACCACCCACAGCAAAAAGTTCATAGATTTCCAGCATGCATATTCAAGGATGGACTACCGGATGATTTATAAACATAATTTTTCTGAAATCTGCAACAGCATGCATTAACCTAATCCCACAAAGTGACTCCTTTTGATTCTCTCACAACAAAAGGCTTGGGAAAACATTGTGGACAATGAAGAAAATGCTTGTGACAAGCAATTTCTTCATTTTCCGCATTGTTTTCTAACCCAAGATGGAAAGATTCTTAAAATAAAAAAAAAATCATAAACTTGAAATTGTCATCTGCAGCATCTTTGACTTTGGAAAAGTCTAAAATTTTGCCATCTGGTTATGGGCTAACCGGCTACACTAACTTACAATCAACTGCAAACAAGTCAAGAGATCCCCCATCTTGTGTATTCCATGATGGACTGACCAAATAATAGATAAACGCAATTCTTCTGTCCTCTAACTCATCATCGTGGCACAACAATGTATCTGAAATATAAAGTTTGCTGTTTGAAGAGTTTTATTACAACTATATTCAGATGTTTGTAAAGTATACAGTGTCCTCCCCAACCCAATAAGCTGTATCAGCCCCACTGCAGCTTCAAGTAAATTAGTGTAATGCCACTACAGCTTCATAAGTACCCCACAGCTTAATTTCTTCAAAATGGTCACCAAAGAGAGACATTTAGAGGTACTTCATGTCAAAAACTGATAAATGGTGCATTCTTATATACCAAAACGTACTAATTCTGTATAAAAACATTATGGGAAAAGAAGAAATTGCTCATATTGAACAATTTCTTCTTTTCCCATTATGTTTTTATTCACAATTATTTGCATGAACACAATGCGTTTCAAGGTTTACCAAGGCCACTACAGCTTCAAAATATTCTGTGGAGAACCCTGGTATATATATATATGCCCCCGCATGAGCATAAATTTCACAATTAGAGCAGTCAAGTGGTAGTATCTTATTAAGAAGGAAAATCAGCAAAGGGGGCAGTAACTTCAAAAATATGATCAACAGAGAAACGGTTCTTGTGCACTGCACCTATCCACGATAAGATCAATCCACCTATGAAGTTTCATGACATGATTCTATCTTTAATACTTTCTTAGTTCCGAACAAGGTTTGGTCCATCCAACCAACACTCACATGCAAAACAATATACTCTCATTTTCTTCGAAAGGGGGCATAATTAAATTAGACAAAAACTGAAGAAGGCAGTGTTCCGCAATGCATTTTTAAGACTAATCAGGAGCAACAAGCAAATTCCTTGAATTGATATCCCCCGCCGAACATATTTTCATTGTCAATGGAGTAGCGCGGAAACGAATATCACTCTGTATGTATATGGCTTCGAACAAGGTAACCCCGACGATACGCGCATGTCCCCTTTGTAGTGAAGCTGCGCACAAAGTTTCATTGAAATCTGGTCTATAGTTTTCAAGAAATGGCGCTGAAACGAATATCATAGACCTTGAGCCACCAATAACCCCTGCTCCCCCCCCCAGGGGGAATTTTGAAGGGTATGATTTTCTGAAAGCTTATACCAAATGCTACAAGATGAGCGTTGTTTGCACTCTGGCCGTTGGGGCTTTTGGCTGTAACCCTTATCTAAAACCCTTAACCCTTTTTAATTTTTTTATTCAAATATACAAACATTTATTTGGTCATATCTTCATTGAATTTTGACCTACATATGTCAATATGGTATCAAATGAAAGCTTATGACTTGCTCTTTCATTTGTAGTTATTTTATGCAAATTAGCTCATTTGCATATTCATGAATATTAATGATTTTCCTTAAAATTGTCAATTTTTGATTAAAATTTGGTTAATAATTTCCAAAACAAGGCGTTTCTGTCCAGGGGGAATTTTGTAAACATGGTTTATCAGTAAGAACATTCTATTAGAAACATTTTGAGACTTGTTTGCACTCTGGCGGTTGGGGTTTTTCGGCGTGACCCCTATCTAAACCCTTAACCCTACCAAATCGTTCATTCAAATTTTGAAAATGAATTTGGTCATATCTTGGTTGAATATTTACACACAGATGTCAACATGGTATCAAATGAAAGCTTATGACTTGCTCTTTCATTTTAAGATATGTTATGCAAATTGGCTCATTTGCATATTCATGAATATTAATTATTTTTCCTAAAATTGCAATTTTCGACCAAAATCTGGTAAATACTTTCCAAAACAAGACGTTTTTGTGCAGGGGAATTGTGTAAACATAATTAATCTTAAAGAAAATCATGCAAGAAACATTTTGAGCGATGTTTGCACTTTAGCTGTTGGGGCATTTGGCCAAAACCCTTATCTAAACCCTTAACCCTATAAAATTGTTCAGTCATTTCAAAACTTTTTTATCATATCTTGGTTGATTATTGACCTACAGATGTAAGAATGGTGTCAAATGAAAGCTTATGACTGTCCCAATAATTTGTAATAAATTTTATGCAAATTATCTCATTTGCATATTCATGAATATTAATGACTTTACTTAAAACTGTGACCTTTTTAGCGGGTACTTGGTAAATACTTTGAAAAACATTGTGTTTCTACTCAAGGGGAATCATGTAAACATAGTTTATCTTAAAGAACATTTTATTAGAAACATTTTGAGCAATATTTGCAATCTGGCAGTTAGGGCTTTTGGCCGTGACCCTTATCTAAACCCTTAACCCCATCAAATTTTTCATTTGAATTTTCAAAATGTTTTTTGTCACAGCTTGATTGAATATTGACCTACAGATGTCACTACGGTATCAAATGAAAGCTTATGGGTGACTCTTTCATGTGCTATTATTTTCTATGCAAATTAGTTCATTTGCATATTCATGAGAATTAATGATTTTCCTTAAAATTGTGATTTTTCAGCGAAAACCTGTTAAATACTTTCAGAAAATACTTTCAGAAACAAGACGTTTCTGTTCAGGGGGAATTATGCAAACATGATTTATCTTATAGAACATTATATAAATAACATTATAAGCGATGTTTGCACTGTGGTAGTCGGAGCTTTTGGCAAAACCCCTTATCTAAACCCTTAACCCTATCAAATTGTTCATTAAAATTTTCAATATGTTTTTGGTCATATCTTGATCAAAAATTGACATACAAACGTCATAATGGTATCAAATGAAATCTAGTGAATTGCTTGTATATTGGCAATTTGCTCATTTGCTTATTCATGAATATTATTGATTCTTTAAATGTTTGGGATAAAACCACATTTATTGTGGAAAATCCATAAAATGTATTCCATTTGACAGTGCTAAAGTATGTGTTATATAGTAGCCCTGTAATGTTAAGTACATAGTAACCCTGTTATGTTTAGTACAATAAATGCTGTGATGATTCTTTGCATTAAATAGACATTCTAGTGTTGATCTATGTTGGTTTCCATTATGATAACCTAGCCAAACTCCCAGAGTGTAAATAATTCCAAGAATGCCACCAAGTGTGATGTTAATCATTTTTGGTCAAATTGTCCTAAAACAGTGCAAAAAGTAAGTGTCTTAATATGGGATTTCATATGCTGATCTAAACCAGGTTTTAGTTGTTGCATTTAAATATCAGGAAAGAATTGAACTGAAAATATCTATGGCTATCTAATGCCATCCTTGAAAACATATGCCATATTGAAAGATATTGTATATGTAGCGCAAGGGAACTATTTTCAATCCATTGTGAGGTTATACTATGCTGAAAGCACATATAAGACATATGTATAGGTTCGGAAGAAGTTGAATGTACATTCAGCATGGGCTGTCAGTAGTATGGATCAGTTCACATTTCACATCTGTTCTGATCTGATACAGACAATAACTGCAATAATCTTTTGAGCGCAATCGGTTATTGTCTGTACTCTAGATACATACGTACAGCGAGTACATTTCTTGATTTATGCATCTGATACATAGGCTTTACATATGGCACCCCAAGCTTTAATCATCTGAAGTTAAAATACCTCAATAGAGCATAAAGGAATGGTAACACCAGTGTCCCTGATCTGTCAGCCACATATCAAATATACTTACGGCCAACAAATTGACTTGGCTATGAGGAATACACAAGGAAGGGCTCTCCAGATTGAACAAAATCATGCTGTTTTCTCCATGTGAATGGCAAAAAATGGGACTTGACAATTGCTTAACAACGTTATCCTGCTATATGTATGCAATTTGTCTACATTCCAAGATCTCTATTCAGCCATAAAAATTACAAAAATAATTGAAATGATTAATTTTATATGTGTATTAGAATAAAGTCCCGCAGGTTAGACACCTTTTGTATCATTATGGCATTTGATAAAATGATTATGTTCAAAGTCCTATTTAGCGGCAAATTTGGATTCATCAAAGGATAGCATTCTGTCAACTAAACTAGATATAAGCAATAACACCAGTACAATACATGGAATCAATTAAACTTATTTGCACTTAAACAATAAAGATTAAAAAATCAAATGGAAACTAAATACAAACATTAATAATAAGATTTATACGAACAAAATGTGATTTCTGTTAAATCTACGTCATAGTGAACACACAATGCATATGTTTGTTTTATTTTTATTAAAATGAAAAATAAACATACTGCCATGTACCCAACATGATCGCTCATAATACAATAAACATCAATATCATGCAATACAATACATATCATCAACAATATTAAGATTATTCAAATCCCCTCTATGGTACCCCGATCAAGCTGAGAACGATTAGATACGTCACAACTCGTGACGTATATAATGACATCATTGTGTGATCACATGACTACTATTTCTGTTAAATCTACGTCATAGTGAACACACAATGCATATGTTTGTTTTATTTTTATTAAAATGAAAAATAAACATACTGCCATCATAGTGAGTAAAATTGTCTGCGCCTGAAAAAACTGTAACACTAAACACTGATTAGTCATGTTTTAAGAGCACATTTGTGTATTCACCTGGTGTCCGAGCGTGAACGTAATGTTCGTAAAACACCTCTGAATTTTTCCAACGTCCTAATTTGCGAACAATGTCCGGATTGATTTGACTTTCAATAGCTGCGGTAGCACCCGTTGGCCTAAATGACTTTGCCGTAAATCCTCGTCCTTCGAGGCCCGCAAGTTTAATGCTGTCATCCAGTATACGCGCTATAGAAGACGCCGATAAAGCTGAAAACGGCGATTTCAACGTTAAGAAAACAGGGCCGTTAACCTCCCTGTAACATTCAGTCCTTTCTATATAATCCTTAAGAGTAATGACCGGGTCCAGTTTGCATATGCTACCATGCGGGAGTGAAACCTCGAATCCAGTACGAGAAGTGTCGTTCTTTATCCCGAATAATGTTATCGTGCATCCAATATCCGTGAATTGAACCTGATCGACGCCAAAAACAAAGTTAGTCGGACCGTCGGGACTTAACCATACACTTTTAGGTGCCGCATCTGACGGTCTTAGCATAAGCGTTAAAGCCAGTAGCGTAATAGCTTTAAGACGCAGGTCTTTAATATTCAACTCGGAGTTTTCGGGCCATCCAATGAATAAATCGTGGAAATGTTTAATTGGCATAGCTTTCGAACGCGCCATCGGAGCATGTGTTCCCGATTTAACGAGGCCCCTTACCAGTAAATGAATTTCGGGATTGTCTACAATGTTTTCTTTGCCAAATCCCTTATACATGTGGCCAATAGCTGCTGACGCGGTTTGTAGTGAAGAAAGCGGTCGATCCGACAAGCTAGAAATCTCGCATAAAAAATTTGCGATTGCGCTTGAATTAATTGGCGGGAATGCTATTCCTGAGGTTTCACAGTAATCGGCTAACCTGTTTAAAACCCTATTATACGACCGGAGGGTACTCGGAGCTAAACAGTATATAAAGCGCTCGGCAGCTATAACGGACCAACTCATACTTATCAACCTTTCCCGCCAAATATTCTCCAAGCGAAAAGTTTCCATTTGGGATTTCGCCGCGGTTCCGGGATCGATCCCATTGCCATGCAAGTTCTGTGGTTGTTTGGTAATCGTAGCGGTGCTCTTACAGACATTTTCTTTAGTTTCAAGAACCATGGCTGGCATTTCCATGCCGGTGCTATTACCGTTGCATACGCGTGCTGTGATTCTACTACATTTAGAATCTGTGATAGCAGACAAAACGGCGGGTTTACATAATTGTTCTCTAACCCCCAATTGGTCTGTGCTAAGGCGTCCACGCCCTCTGTTAGCGGTTCCCAATAACGACTGTTGAACCGATCTAACTGTGTGTTTAGACATGTCGCAAAACGATCGACGGTATGCGGACCCCAAAGTTTGTCCACGTAGCGAAAGAGGCGAGGATGAAGACGCCAGCTGTGCTTGTCCGGCGTTCTGGACCAGTAATCGGCCTCCGTGTTCGATTTTCCTGCTATATGCGCGCACTCTATCGAGATTCCATTCTCTATAGCCTCTGCCCATACTGCTCTGGCAAGTTTGGCTAGACATGGGCTCGGACCGCCCATATGATTGATATACGCCGCAGCGGATATATTGTCCGTTAAGAACTGTACTCTCTTTCCGCGTAGAAATGTCGAAAACGCTTTTAGTGCCATAAGAATAGCGAGAAGTTCCCTCTCGTTTGACGACTGGAATGATATACGCCGATTCCAATCTCCGGAAGCAATCTGATCTTCCCATATCGCGCCCCAACCCAATGCGGACGCGTCGGTTATCACTTGTGCCTGAACGGACTGCGTACATATTTCGCGTGAATTCCAAATAGAAGCAGATTCAATCCACCACCTAAGCTCTTCTTTAACACCGGCTGTCAATAATAAATTATCTTCCCAGGAAGACCGAGTTCCTAGTAATCTGTAAGCCTGTCGGAGAAAAAGCTTACCGGGAGTAACGACCCAGGCCACGGAGATACACTTTCCACAAATACGAGCTAAATGTTGAGCCTTGATGTTATCTTTTGTGAGTGCTTTCCGAATTGAGCGCTTTAAAGCCGCGACTCGTGTGCCCTGAGCTTTAACAATTACTAGTTTCCCTGAAGTAATAACTCTATAACCTAAATAGACTACGTCCTGTGTAGGAATTAATTGGGATTTTTCAAAATTCACGCTAAATCCTAAATCTTGTAAGGTATGAAGTAATAAATCTGTGTGATCAGTTATCAAAGATCTTTCCGCCGATAATAAAAAATCGTCGACGAAAATTGACACCCGGACACCAAGAGAACGTAAATAGGTCACAACTGGTCGTAAACACTTATTGAAGTAATAAGATGAACAACTCAAGCCGAACGGGAGGACTGCCCAACGAAAGTAGTCTCCCTTCCACTGAAAGCCGAGATAATCTCTATAATTGGCGTCAACTGGGATATGATAAAAACCGTCTTTAATATCAGCGGTAATGGAATAGTCCTGTGGCTTTATTATTTTCACTGCCTCTCTAATGTCATCATTTCTATATTTAGGCACACTACAATGTGAATTAAGCTGTCTTAAATCTGTAATTAGTCTGAATTTGTTGTTCTTTTTCGGCACACAACCCAAAGGGCTAACACATATTGGCCTGTAGTCACAATGTTCTATATAACCCTGAAGTAACAAACGATTAATTTCTTGATCAACGAATGCAGTCTGTATTAAATCAAGCGTGTGATTCTTCAATTCAAATTGTATTTCTCTTTCTACTATAGGGATTGGCACCCCATGTTTAACCCAGTCTAGAACATATGCTGGGGCATTAATTTGTTCCCAGGCCGTCGAACAACTACCTAGCTTAGACTGACACATGGGAAGAAACAAATGCTAATTGAAAAGTTCATATAGACATGAATGAAAATGTTTACATTAAATAAACTAGTTTATTTACCTGGTAACAAAATATATCTAATCAAACCCAAGCCTGATTTAATATCCTAGTAAATTTCACTAAATCAACACAGTACACAAATAATCTATTGATTTGAATCCCATTTAATCTTCGTCTTCTCCACCCGCGTTTGGTTTCTTAGGAAAGTTTCTGTTTGTAAATGACTGGAAAACGTCCTGATTTCGGTTGTTCCCGTGGCCCCCGCGGTAACGTCCACGAAATCCTCCTCGGGATTGTCCGGATTCCCGAGATTGACCAGATTGAGCTGGCCGTGCGACTGCAGCAAGTGATGCAGCCGATCGAAGTGTGTCGAGCGCCGATGGGTTCAAACCAGACGTATTCTTCTGGAGAGCTCGAAATATTTTCGAAGTGTTATTGTCAAATTGAGAACTGACAACTAATGACGCATATTCGTCCTGTAGATAACGTCCCTGAGCCTGTGTAATCACAAATAACTGATCCAGAGCGTCCTGTGAAATTGGCTTGCCCGGTTCGAGCGTAGTTAAAAACTTCAACAGTGTTTCGTTATACCGTCCACATTTTGCGATCACATTGTACACAGGCTGATCTGCACGCCGAATGCCCTGACGGGAATCATTCAATCTAAGATCCGCTGGTAACTGGATTCTGGCTAGAGCGTCTCTAATCGACTGATATTCCCCTTGAATATCCGGATTTGCCGTTCCAGTGGCGCCGGCAATCGGCACGGAGCTGGAAGCCACGTGGCTGTTTTCGATGTGGCTGTCAATTGGCTCAAAGTCCTGAGCTAACTGCGGGCCCCTAGATGCCCTTTGTTGTTCCTCCGAACGATCACGATTTAATCCATCAATACTCGCCTCCAATGCGGCGAATCTCCTGTTCACACAGTCAATAAAATCGTCCAATTTTTCTTCCATTACACAGAGCATAAAATCGTGTCCTCACTCGCGAGCGATCAAGCTGAGAACGATTAGATACGTCACAACTCGTGACGTATATAATGACATCATTGTGTGATCACATGACTACTATGGGTTGCACACTTTAAAATCGCAGTTACTTCCAAACAAAACACCAAATAGATCTCAAACAAGGCTTATATGTTGTTCAAAGAGTGAACATGTATATCAGATGGTTAAAAACTCATGAGAAAGAAAAAAATCCCACCTTTTGGTAGGCATTTAATGTGAAAACAATCACAAATTGTAGATAAATCATTAATATACATGCATATGCAAATGAGCCAATTTGCATAAAATAACTGCAAATTAAAGAAAAAGTCATAAGCTTTCATTTGATACCATTCTTACATCTGTAGGTCCATATTCAATCAAGCTATGACCAAAAACGTTTTGAAAATTCAAATGAAAAATTTGATGAGGTAAAGGGTTTAGATAAGGGTCACGGCCAAAAGCCCCAACCGCCAGATTGCAAACATTGCTCAAAATGTTTCTAATAAAATGTTCTTTAAGATAAACTATGTTTACATGATTCCCCTTGAATAGAAACACAATGTTTTTCAAAGTATTTACCAAATACCCGCTAAAAATGTCACAGTTTTAAGTAATGTCATTAATATTCATGAATATGCAAATGAGATAATTTGCATAAAATTTATTACAAATTATTGGGACAGTCATAAGCTTTCATTTGATACCATTCTTACATCTGTAGGTCAATATTCAACCAAGATATGATAAAAAACGTTCTGAAATGACTGAACAATTTTATAGGGTTAAGGGTTTAGATAAGGGTTTTGGCCAAATGCCCCAACAGCCAAAGTGCAAACATCGCTCAAAATGTTCCTTATATGATTTTCTTTAAGATTAGTTATGTTTACACAATTCCCCTGCACAAAAAATGTCTTGTTTTGGAAAATATTTACCAGATTTTGGTGGAAAATCGCAATTTTAGGAAAAATAATTAATATTCATGAATATGCAAATGAGCCAATTTGCATAACATATCTTAAAATGAAAGAGCAAGTCATAAGCTTTCATTTGATACCATTCTGACATCTGTGTGTAAATATTCAACCAAGATATGACCAAATTCATTTTCAAAATTTGAATGAACGATTTGGTAGGGTTAAGGGTTTAGATAAGGGTCACGCCGAAAAACCCCAACCGCCATACTGCAAACAAGGCTCAAAATGTTTCTAATAGAATGTTCTTACTGATAAACTATGTTTACAAAATTCCCCCTGGACAAAAATGCCTTTTTTAAGAAAGTATTTATCAAATTTTCGTCAAAAAATGGAAATTTTAAGGGAAATCATTAATATTCATGAATATGCAAATGAGCTAATTTGCATAAAATAACTTCAAATGAAAGAGCAAGTCATAAGCTTTCATTTGATACCATTTAGACATCTGTGGGACAATATTCAATGAAAATATGACCAAATAAGTATTGTAAATTTGAATGAAAAAAATGATAGGGTTAAGGGTTTTAGATAAGGGTTACAGCCAAAAGCCCCAACGGCCAGAGTGCAAACAATGCTCAAAATGTTTCTAAGATATTGTACTTTATGAAAAACTATGTCTACAAAATTCCCCCTGGGGGGGGAGCAAACATGTTTCTGGCTCAGGGACTAATCACTCTGTATGTATAAGGCTTCAACAGTCAGGGGCAGTAACTCTGAATTCAATGGTCGAACCGGGTAACCCCGACGATATGCACATGTCCTTTTTGTACTGAAGCTGTCACAAAGTTTCATTGAAATCCGGTCTATAGTTTTCAAGAAATAGCGCAGAAACGAATATCACTCTATATGTATATGGCTTCAACAGTCAGGGGCAGTAACTCTGAATTCAATGGTCAAACCGGGTAACCCAGATAATATGCGCATGTCTTCTTTGTAGCGAAGCTGTGCACAAAGTTTCATTGAAATCCGGTCTATAGTTTTCAAGAAATAGCGCGGAAACGAATCTCGGACGGACGACGCAAAAACAATATTCCCCGCTGCATGATTTCATCGGCAGGGGATAATAACTGTAAATTTTGACAGTTGATAATTGGCATTGAGAAAGTTGTATTTTATATAGCACAGAAAACATTGAGGCAATAGGAGAAAATGCTGGTTATCAGCATTCTCTTCTTTTGCTTCAATGTTTTCTGAAGCCTTATATAGAAGGGAGCTCAACATCTGATTTTGTTGACATAATTCAAGGCCAGAGCTATAGATAAGAAGAGAGTTATGACTTTTCAAATTGCAAAATTTTATTTGAGCCAGGATCTGGAAAAACGTCCCTTAAGGCTTAATTTGATCCCAACATAGATCCAAATCAGCCTGTGCATACGCACAGTCTGATCAGGATCCATGTTGTTCTCCAATAGCTTCTTCGTGACCTGTAGTGACTTAAAGAGAGCAGCATGGATGCATATTGGACTCCATTTGACAACAGGCTGATCTTCAAACTCAATTTTTGAAAATGCTATAAGGGACGTTTTTCCAAATCCTGGCTCATTTATAAGTTATGAAATCCTATATTGTAGCTGCTACTCATTGGAATTATATTTGCCTTTTACCCTTTATCCCCTCTTATCTATGTTTCTGCAAGTCCTACCTGTGTGCATGTATTGTGCTGAGAACATGGACACATTTTCATTCAGTTGTATATCACAAACGTCTTTCAACCAGTCTCGAAAAGTGGTACACAGCTCTTGTCTAAATATAAAAATATTGAGATAAATTTAAAAAGTCTAAATGTCTCCCTGAGCTTTTTTCTACCATGGAGATGAAGTGGACACATTTTCATTCAGAGATACATCACAAACGTTGGACAACCAGTCTCTAAATGTGGTACATAGCTCCTGTCTAAAATTTTTATATCGTCGTTGTAAATGCAAAACCTCGTATCTCGCTTTTGGAAAATTTTAAAGGGGAGGGAAAAAAGTGTAATAACTTTCTCCAAACTGAAGGATGAGTGTCAATAAGGCCCTTTCCGTGACCCAACCCGATTTTCTTCATTTTCGCCGCACATGACCACTAACATATTTACCTTATGTACGCAAAGTATCAACTTGAACGGAGCCTTGGTTTGGAAGATATATTAAATCAAAGTCTTCCAAACCAAGGCTCCGTTCAAGTTGATACTTTGCCTACATAAGGTCAATATGTTAGTGGTCATGTGTGGCGAAAATGAAGAAAATCGGGTTAGGTCACGGAAAGGGCCTTATTGACACTCATCCTTTGGACACATTGCCAGAATTGTCTAAACTGGACACACAAGTTAAACTTTGCACTTTGAAAATTGCAAGAATCGACATTGGAGGTTTTGCATTTACACAGACAATATATAGAAATAATGTAACAAATATGAGCCCGACAATGGCCCTGAAACACTCACTGATTTTCTTTCTTTAGATCTGAGAAATATCTATTCTCAGCCTGCCAAACACCCTCTTTTTTTGACAAATCAAAAATTCATGAATCAACTCAAAGTATTTTAAGGAAAATTTCTGCCTAGTTGGGTCCAAATTGTAAGGGATTAAAAAGCATTTTATTGTACTTTCTATGTAATTGTTTCAGTTTTTGCAATTAATTAATTTACTTAAAGCATAAATTAAGCCTTTCCCACAATTCCTACTTTTAATGCACCTAGTAAAACAGCTTTAACCCATTACCAGATGGCAAAGTTTTAGACTTCCAATTTCAAAGATGATGCAGACGACAATTTCAAATGAATGTAATCTTATATACTTTTGGTCTTTTTGGGTAGAAAACATTGTGGGAAATTACGAAATTGCTTGCCACAAGCAACTTCTTCATTTTCCACAATGTTTTCCTAAAAGCCTTTATCTTGTGGGTGTCAACATGCGTCACTGTGTGGTTATGTGTTAAGACAAATACGAGAAATATTATTATTCAACATTTTCTCTGTTTTGATGTCAACAAATTCAATGTTCATCTAGATTTGTCGACAATAATTGTCTGAGGCAGGTTAAAAGTTAAAGCAACACACTATAAAATCCAACTGTTTTGGAAAATTTTACCAATGCATTATTCAGAGCTCCAGATAAGAGGGGGTGATACCTTCTTAAACTGCAATAATGTTGTTATTGTTTATCAAACCCTATATTGTGGGTACTCATTTGTATCGTCTCATCGAGACGATTCAAAAAAGTACCCACAACATAGGGTTAGGAATTGAAAGTTAGAATGTCTTCACCCCCAGCTATATGTAGCCCTGTATTATTTTACATCTATAATATTCAGACTCACCTGAAGCTTTTAATAAGAGGAGAATCTGCTGCCTTTAAATCCTCGATACTCTGAAATCATGGAAGCACAGGTAAGATGATATTTGCATAAGACTTAACCCTTTCCCAAACGACAAAATCTTAGAGTGATCCACTTCAAAAACTGTAAAAAATGACAAAATAGATGTTATTAAAGATAGAATTTGTGTAAACAAGAGATGTTTGTAAAACATATATGCCCCCTCAAGAGCCTACATTTGATGTAGGTCAAAGTCCAAGGTCAAGTTAACAAGGTCCAAGGTCATGGTCACATATGAAAGGTCTTGGTAGGAGGTGTCTATGTGTGAAATATCAAAGCTGTATATTTAAAAGTAAAATGAAACATAGGCCAGGTTAAAGTTTTTACAAGTAGGCCAAATGTCAAGGTCATGGTCAAATGTGAAAGGTCTTGGTTGGAGGTGTCCATGTGTGAAATATCAAGGTTGTAGGTGTAAAAGGACATGATATATATGCCTGGTTTCAGTCTTTTTAAAAGTAGGTCAAACTCCAAGGTCAAGGTTGCAATATTCAAAGTCATGGTCAAATGTGAAAGGTCTTGGTAGGAGGTGTCTATGTGTGAAATATCAAGGCTGTAGGTGTAATAGGACATAAGATAAAGGCTATGTTAAAGATTTCTAAAAGTATGTAAAAATCAAAGGTCAATGACATACAGGCCAAGGTCATGGTCAAATGTGAAAGGTCTTGGTAGGGGGTGTCCATGTGTAAAATATTGAGACTGTATAGGTAACAAGACATGAGATATAGGCCTAGTTTAAGTTTTTTTTTTAAAGTAGGTCAAACTCCAAGGTCAAGGTCCAAGGTCATGGTCAAAAGTGATATATCTTGGTTGGAAGTGACCATGTGTGAAATATCAAGGCTGTAAATGTAAAATGACATGAAATATAGGCCAGATTAATGTATTATTAAAGTAGGTTAAACATCAAGGTCAAGGTCACAAGGTCCAAGGTCATGGTCAAATGTGAAAGGTCTTGGTCGTAGGTGTCCATGTGTGAAATACCAAGGCTGTATGTGTAAAAGGACATGATATATCGACTAGATTAAAGTTTTTTTTGAAGTAGGTCAAAGTCCAAGGTTAAGGTCACAAGGTCCAAGGTCATGGTAGAATGTGAAAGGTCTTGGTAAGATGTGTCCATGTGTGAAATACCAAGGCTGTATGTGTAATAGCACATAAGATATAGGCCAAGTTTAATTTATCTAAAAGTAGGTCAAACTCCAAGGTCAAGGCCACATGATCCAAGGTCATAGTCGTATGTGATAGGTCTTGGTCAGAGGTTTCCATGTGTCAAATATCAAGGCTGTATGTGTAAAAGGACATGATATATCGGTCAGGTTAAAGTTTTTCAAAAGTAGGTCAAACTCCAAGGTCAAAGTCACAGAGTCCAAGGTCATGATCAATTATGAAAGGTCTTGGTAAGATGTGTCAATGTGTGAAATATCAAGGCTGTATTTGTAAAAGGTCATGAGATATTTGCCGGGTTTAATTTTTTCAAAATTGGTCAAACTCCAAGGTCAAGGTCACAAGGTCCAAGGTCATGGTTAAATCTGAACGATGTTGATAGGAGGTATCTATGTGTGAGATATCAAGGCTGTATGTGTAAAAGGACATGAGATATAGGCAAGGTTAAGAATTAAGTGTAAAAATCAACAAAGGGCAATAACTCAAAAAATTTTATCGGCAGAGTTACGGTTCTTGTGCACTGCACCTCTCCATAATGAGATTTATTCACCTGTAAAGTTTCATGATTGTACCTTACATACTTTTTGAGTTATGCTCCGGACAAGAATCAAGTTATAAAATCAACAAAGGGCAATAACTCAAAAAATTTGATCGGCAGAGTTACGGTTCTTGTGCACTGCACCTCTCCATAATGAGATCTATCCACCTATGAAGTTTCATGATTCTGCCTTACATACTTTTTGAGTTATGCTCCGGACAATAATCAAGTTTGAAAATCAACAAAGGGCAATAACTCAAAAAATTTGATCGGCAGAGTTACGGTTCTTGTGCACTGCACCTCTCCATAATGAGATCTATCCACCTGTAAAGTTTCATGATTGTACCTTACATACTTTTTGAGTTATGCTCCGGACAAGAATCAAGTTATAAAATCAACAAAGGGCAATAACTCAAAAAATTTGATCGGCAGAGTTACGGTTCTTGTGCACTGCACCTCTCCATAATGAGATCTATCCACCTATGAAGTTTCATGATTCTACCTAACATAATTTTCGAGTTATGCTCCGGACAAGGTTTGGTCTACGGACAGACCGACCGACATACGGACCGACCGACCGACCGACCTTCCGACCGACACTTGCAAAACAATATACCCCCATTTTCTTCGAAAGGGGGCATAAATATGGCACAGAAAATATTGAGACAAAAGGAGAAACTGCTGGTTATCAGCAGTTTCTTCTTTTGTTTCAATGTTTTCCCAAGCCTTTTCTATTAGAGACGTCAAAACCAGGTCTTGTTTGCATGAGACTAAATAATACATTACAAAATACTCAATATTTTTACCAGAAAGTGAGATTGACTGGTAAACTTCAAACTTTTACTAGATCAAACATTTGATAACAAGAGGGCCAAGATGGCCCTGTATCGCTCCACTGGCTTTTAGACATTTAGACTACAAACTTCTTCAAGGAATACAATAGAGGTCTATTCAAAGAAGATTCATGCTACACCCAGAATGAAATCCAATAAGTGATTAAGGAGCAGAAATATTTTTAAAATTTTCTTAAAATTACACTGTTTCATATAGCAAAAAAAAAAAGCCTAGCCCACAACGGCCAAGCTTTTCATCCGATTGTGAAGGAATTTGGAACAGATTCATGCAAGGAAGATTCCTGCGAAGTTTGGTTGAAATTGGTCCTGTAGTTTTGGAGAAGAAGATTGTTTAACAATTTTTTCGAAAATTCAATTTAATTAAATTTATCAAACTTTAAGTTCTACACGAAAATTATTTTTTAAAGGAATTTAGAGGAGATGAATGCAAGGAAGATTCGTGTGAAGTTTGGTTAAAATTGGTCCAGTAGTTTTGGAAAAGAAGATTTTTCGAAAATTTAATTCAATTTAATTAATCAAAATTTAAGTTCTACATAGAATTTTTTTTTAAGGAATTAAGAAAAGAATAATGCAAGGAACATTTCTGTAAAGTTTGGTTGAAATTGGTCCAGGAGTATTGGAGAAGAATAATTTTTAAAGAATTTTCGAAAATTTAATTTAATTAAATTAATTAAAATTCAAGTTCTGCATCGATTTTATTCTTTTGAAGGAATTTGGTAGAGATTTAGGCAAGGATGATTCGTGTGAAGTTAGGTTGAAATTGGTCCAGTAGTTTTCAAGAAGAAGAATTTTTAAAGATTTTTCGAAAATTTAAATCAATTAAATTAATTAAAATTCAAGTTCTGCACGGATTTTATTCTTTTGAAGGAATTTGGTAGAGGTTCATGCAAGGAAGATTCCTGTGAAGTTTGGTTGAAATTGGTCCAGTAGTTTTGGAGAAGAAGAATTTTTAAAGAAAAAGTTTACGCACGGACGCACGGACGGACGACAGACACAGGGCCATGACATAAGCCCCGCTGGCCTTCGGCCAGTGGAGCTAACAAAAACTATTTCAAGTTTCATTCAGTCATAAGTTTCTAATATTACATATTTTTTCTTCAATTATTGTGCTATAAGGTTTTTGGTTGATGATGGGCTGTTTGGTATCCTTGAATTTTAGAAATAGTTGAGAAAATATCAAAAAGAAAGTTTATTGCCTTTTTTTACTACAAAGTAGTTTTAAAATTAGCCCTTTCACAAACTAGACCTAGTTTTGACTTAATTTAACCCTTTTCCAAACATCCAACTCTTGGACTGTTCCAATTTGAATGCTGTTGTAGATTTTTGTAATGATGTGATTTGTGTATAATGTTGAACGGAAAATATTGGGGCAAAAGGAGAAAATGCTGATGATAAGAATTTTCTTCTTTTGTCTCAATGTTTTTCCAAACTGCCTCTGCAAGCAATGTCAAAAGCAGGTCTTGTTTGGGAAAGGGTTAATTAATAAAAAAACCTTAGGAAAATCATTTTCACCTGACATGTCTGGAGGACATGGAGTCTGGTAGAACAGTTGATTGATTGGAGTTTAACGCTTCTTTCAACTGTTATGGTCATATCGCGGTGGCTGGAGCACCGAACACCCATGGATTCCTGTCGTTTCTCATACCAGTACTACCAAAACTTCCTTACTGAGCCTCCAGCTGCTCACCAACATAGGTTTATGATTAACCAATCATTGATGAGAAGCAATTTTGTCTGACAGAAATTTGCCACGGCCAGGGATAAAACCAGAGGCGCGTTCTTAAGAGCGAGATTTTTTTAAGATTTCTTAAGATGTTTAAAGCGTTTTTAAGACCGAGATTTGGACTGAGTTGTTCCAAATGCTCCATACTTTATACAAATGACGTCATGATGACGTCATTTGTAAAAGGTATGGAGCATTCGGAACACTGTGGTTTATAAATTAGAACAACTTGGTCAACGCTCTTTTACATTGTTTCTACAGAGTTGGTTGAGAAGTTCCGCAGGAAGTTTAGGGTAATGGCGCCCCCAATTGAATGGCTTAAAAACCTTGCTCTAAAGAACGCTTTATCTTTAAATATCTTTGAACACGCCTCTGGAATCCCATGATTGACAGTCCTATCAATCACTACCAACTCTTGTGTAACAGATCTAGTGTTGGTCTCTGGACCTGACTTGTGAATACCTGATGAAACTTGTACAGATCATTGTCTTTTCTAGAGTAGTCCAAGTCCCTTAACTCCTTACAAGACAGCAAATTTTAGACTAGTCCAAACTCAGAGGACAATTTCAAGGGAATATTTTGAAATCTTTTGGTCTTGCGAGGTAGAAAACATTGTGGGAAATGAAGAAATTGCTTGAAACAAGCGATTTCTTCATTTTCCACAATGTTTTCCAAAGTCATTATCTTGAGTAAAAACATGTCAAAGTGCAGTAATGGGTTAATAGTTCATACCTGATGAAACTTGTACAGATCATTGTCCTTTCTGGAGTAGTCCAAGTCCCTTAACTCCTCCTGCAGGTCATCTACAAGTTGACCCCCTTCGATAAAGTTCTCGATCACACAGTGACTAAATGGTTCTTGCGACAGCTTGCAAACATCAGAGCCTACAAAAACAATAACAGAAATGCCATTCCAGTTGTCATAAGATAAATTTTGTCTTCCAACAAAACATTTGACTGGTCCAAATTCAAAAATGTTGCAGATGACAATTTCAAGTGAATAAAATTACAAATTTTGATTCTTTTCGGGTAGGGAAGATTGTAGGAAATGAAGAAATTAGAAAGATTGTAGGAAATGAAGAAATTGCTTGTGACAAGCAATTTCTCCATTTCCCACAATCTTTCCTACCCCAAAAGAATACAGATCATTGTCTTTTCTGGAGTTGTCCAAGTCCCTTAACTCCTCCTGTAGCTCATCCAAAAGTTGACCCCCTTCGACTAAATGGTTCTTGTGACAGCTTGCAAGCATCAGAACCTAAACAAACAGTAAAAAAGAAATGGCAATTCCAGTTGTCCAATGACAAATTTGGTCTTCCGACAAAACATTTGACTGGTCCAAATTCAAAAATGTTGCAGATGACAATTTCAAGTGAATGAATTTGCAAATTTTGAGTCTTTTGGGGTAGGAAAGATTGTGGGAAATTAAGAAATTAGAAAGATTGTAGGAAATGAAGAAATTGCGTGTGACAAGCAATTTTGCCATTTCCCACAATCTTTCCTACCCCAAATAATACAGATCATTGTCTTTTCTGGAGTAGTCCAAGTCCCTTAAATCCTCCTGTAGCTCATCCACAAGTTGTCCCCCTTCCATAAAGTTCTTGATCACACAGTGACTAAATGGTTCTTGCGACAGCTTGCAAACATCAGAGCCTACAAAAACAATAACAGAAATGCCATTCCAGTTGTCATAAGATAAATTTTGTCTTCCAACAAAATATTTGACTGGTCCAAATTCAAAAATGTTGCAGATGACAATTTCAAGTGAATAAAATTACAAATTTTGATTCTTTTCGGGTAGGGAAGATTGTAGGAAATGAAGAAATTAGAAAGATTGTATGAAATGAAGAAATTGCTTGTGACAAGCAATTTCTCCATTTCTCACAATCTTTCCTACCCCAAAAGAATACAGATCATTGTCTTTTCTGGAGTAGTCCAAGTCCCTTAACTCCTCACTGCAACTCATCTACAAGCTGTCCCCCTTCAATAAAGTTCTCGATCACACAGTGACTAAATGGTTCTTGTGACAGCTTGCAAATATAAGTACCTAAACAAACAGAAAAAGAGATTACCGGTAAATAACTACTTGTTTTGGTCTCTGGACCTGAATAGTGAATACCTGATGAAACTTGTACAGATCATTGTCCTTTCTAGAGTAGTCCAAGTCCCTTAACTCCTCCTGCAGTTCATCTACAAGTTGTCCCCCTTCAAGAAAGTTCTCAATTACACAGTGACTAAATGGTTCTTGTGACAGCTGGCAAACATCAGAGCCTACAAAAACAATTATAACAGAAATGCCATTCCAGTTGTCATAAGATAAATTTTGTCTTCCAACAAAACATTTGACTGGTCCAAATTAAAAAATGTTGCAGACGACATTCTCAAGTGAATAAATTAAATTTACAAATTTTAATTCTTTTAGGGGTAGGAAAGATTGCATTAAATGAAGAAATTAGAAAGATAGTAGGAAATGAAGAAATTGGTTATGTTGAAAGTTAGCACCTTTTCATTAACCCTCCCAGTTAACATAAGATAATTCCTAGAAATAATTACTAGGAATTATTGAATGTTAATCCGTTCCTTTTTTTAATCTCATGATTTGACATTATCCGAAAAACCCTTTCATCCGATGACTAAACTACTGTCACTAACTTACTGAAATTTTCACTGCTTTTCCAACTCAATTTCATTTGATATTTGCAATCTTCTGATAACAAATTGGTATTTATCGATATTTTATCTGACTTCAAGCTTTTTTCTCGCATGTCACTGCGATTTTCTCTCGAAATTGACCGTTTCATCTCGACCAGCGTGTTTATATAGTGTTTCTCACGGAGAAGTAATTCGCACGCTATCACAGCAGCATTAGTTTCTTCCGGATGGAAACTGAAGACAAATAAACTTTCTTTGTTGTAGGTTTTTAGCAGAAAAAACGCATGGATCTTGCATGTCATTTCTTGATATGATATCTTAGCATAAATATCTCTTACACTAATGCCAATCGTGGATCTAACACCGCAGATTAACAGGTATGGTGCTTGTTGCTAAATGTCAAGTTAGCTGTGTTGTGGCCATAGGCCCTTGGATCCAGGAATAATAACAACTTACATATAGTCCTAAATAATATAAATATGAGCTCATATTTATATTATTTAGGACTATATGTAAGTTGTTATTATTCCTGGATCCAAAGGCCTATGGTAGCGATGCTAAATCGATTAGAGTTACTTCCCTTGTTCGCGAGTCATGAATATTAATGAGGTGACGTCGGCGGCCCAAGATTGGTACCATTTTATTACGCTGTAATACTCTTTTCGAGCTTAAAGCAGGAACCCAAACTGATTTGCATATTAATGACAAGTGCTTCCTCGGTCCGGAGATGTGAAATTTCCCGCTATCCATCGCCATTTTCAAAAGTTAAATAAGAAAAGAAATTTTACGTCAAGATTATTCCTCATTTAGAGATCGATTACGCTTTGTTTTTGGCTTTGTATAAACGATATGATATATAATCTAACATATGATAATATGTTAGTGAATGAATCAGACCTTTATTTTCAAAACCAAAGGTTATACTCATCCAGCAGGCCGATTTGAAATGAAACTTTTGGTCAGGTATGACAAAAATGATTTATTGATCTATATCCTACAGTGTTTTACCGAGTGATTCGATATGATACACAAAAACAAAGCTTCAAGTTACTTGTAACGATACCGAACTTTCCGCTGTTTTCAAAGAGCAACGCTCTCTGATGTAAATAGCGAAAAATCAAAATATCAAAGAGCGTATTTACATCAGAGAAGACTCGGATTAACCGGATAAGTGCTGAATTTGACCCCAAAAAATCTCGGTAAAATGTAAACAAAAACCGGAAGTCGCCATTTTGTCTCGAAAGAGAAAGTAGACCAAACTACGATTTCGACCGATTTTTGTTGCAACTGGGCTAATAAAGGACTGTATAACTGAATAAATTGTTAGCAATATAGTTCTTTGAAGGCATACAAGAGTCTCAATTTCATGATTTAAGATCTTTGTACTTTATAGCTTAGTAACAATTATTCTCATGTTTCGTCCATGTTTCTTTCGTTCCATACTAGGTTAAAATTGACATTGTTGATTAAATGGCTCTTGTTCAATTTATTTCTCATTTTCTTTTGAGATCTAACTCAATACTTTTTAAGTGTCTTTTGACAAACTATTATAACTTACTTATTTGTTTAATAAACTAGCAATACGGTGGCGGATCCAGAGGATGTTGGGGGGGGGGGGGGGGGGGGGGAGGGGGGCATAGCCTGATTATTTCATCTTCATGCAGAAATTCAATCAACTTTTTTAAATACTAGGAAAACGAATCCCCCTAATTGTAACTTGCTCGTTTTATGAACTAGCTTTACAGTGGCGGATCCAGAGGATATTGGGGGGGGGGGGGGGGGGGTCGTAGCAGAAATTCAGTCAAAAATTTTTAATACTAAGAAAACAAGCCCCCCCCCCCCTAATTGTAATAATAATAATGATGCAGAAGGTACTTGATATAGAACTTTTTTTTCAAATATATAGAAGCTTTTAGCAGTATTTTTGTGATTTTGCTTTTTTTAGGGGGGGGGGGGGGGGGGTTAAAGGGTTACAGAATCTTGAGCTATGAAAGGGCCTTAAAGCCCTTTTGTATGGAACCGATTTCCTTTTTCCAGTAGGGGACCAACAGTACAATAATAACTATAAAGATTATAACAATTATGTAGAAAGTACTTGATATTAACTTTTTTTTCTCAAAATATACAAGCTTTTAGCAATTTTTCACGACTTTTGGGGGTAAAGGGTTATAGAATCTGGAGCTAAGGGTCCTATTGTATGGATCTGTTTTACTTGCAGGGGACCAACAGTACAATAATATTAATGAAGAAGGTACTCGGTATAGAACATTTTTCCAAATATACAAGCTTTTGGCAGTATTTTATGATTTTTGGGGGTAAAGGGTTACAGATTTTGGAGCAAAGGGACTTTTTATATGGGACTGTTTTACTTTTTCCAGCAGGGGACCAATAGTACAAAAGTATTAATAGTAATGTCATTATGATGACGATGGTACTTGATATAAAACTTAAATCTTTTCTCCAAAGCTTTTAGCAGTATTCTCATGATTTTTTGAGGGAGGGGAAGGGGTAAAAAGGTTACAGATTTTGGAGCTAAAGGACTTTCTGTTTAATTTTTTTTACTTTTTTCAACAGGGGACCAATAGAACAATAATTGAAACACATAGAAGCTTATATTGTATTCATAAGATAGCAGATATAAACTTGGGCTGTAATTCAATTGTTTCTTGTTCATCCCAATTTTTAAGCGTTTTTAGTGGTAAGGGTCAAGTAGCAATAAGTTTGTTAAAAACAGAGGTATTTTCAAAAAATAAGCTGATTTGTCTTTTTCAGATGTGTATGTCTTCATATCTGAAACTCCTTTACTTGATCATGCAATTTAAAAAAATCATTTTGTATGGCTACCTATGGTTGTGGCATGAGGAAGCTTGTCTTAAGAGTTGACTCAGCAACTGATAAGAGTATCATTCAATTCAGCCCTTAACACCCTTAATGACAAATTTTTAATCGCACACTCCACCTGTCGCGTTAAATCTAGAAGTGGAATCTGTGATGTAACCATAAACCCACAGAGTCTGGTAAAAGATTTTTTCAACGAAAATGTTGCTCCTGCCGCTTAACCCATCTATCTATCTTCTTTTCCTGCTTCACACCCTCATGGGTAACTTTGAGCAGCTGCGCGTCAGTGCCAAGTTAAAAGAATAATTTAAGTTAAGAAAATAAAAGACAATGATGATGATGATGGGTCAACCCATTACTGCACAATGACGCCTTTTGACACCCTTGAAGAAAATGGCTTTGGAAAACTTTGTGGAAAATGAAGAAATTGCTTGTGACAAGCAATTTCTTCATTTCCCACAATGTTTTCTACCTCAAAAGACCCAAAAATGTTAAGTTTCTTTTACTTGAAATTGTCGTCTGCATCATCTTTGAATTTTGAACAGTCCAAAATTTTGCCGTCTGGTAATGGGTTAAAAGAATGGTGAAAAGATAAAGCTGTAGTGCTTAGGCCAAATAGAAAAATATGTGTGGTTCAGATAACCTGAACCATGACATGTGGTTCAGGTAACCTGAACCACACCTGTTTTTAGCTCGACTCTTCGAAGAAAATGAGAGCTTATACTGTCACCCGGAGTTGGCGTCGGCGTTGCAACAAAGGTTACAGTTTTTTCAAACATCGATAACTTCCATACTATCAAAGGAATTCAACCCTAACTTGGAATACTTATCAGGGGTTTCATTAAGAGGCGGGGGCGGGGATTTCCCCCTCCTATTTGACTGAATTTGAGTACAACCCCCCTGCTACTTTTGAAAATTTTATATGGGGTTAATAGGGAATGCATAGAAAATCCCCCGCCTACTTTAGCTTCTAGCCCAGGTGGCCAAAAAGTTATTGAAACCCCTGACTTATTCACCATCACACTCTCTACCTTACTACCAGGGCCCATGACTCTGGCTCCACTATATTTGGAGTTATGCCCCCTTTATACTAAGCAACTCAGAAAGTCGAGCACGCTGTCTTCGGACAGCTCTTGTTTTTATTTGGCCTTAATGCCTTTCATGAGTGATGGTGCTGACAAGGGACCTAAACTGGTTCAGGTCTCCTGCCAGCACAACAACCGGTGACAGCATCCCAAACTTTGACGCCCAGCCCAAAAGGGCCTTCGAAAACAATCTGGAAAATGAAGAAATTGCTGTCACCGGTTGTTGTGCTGGCAGGAGACCTGAACCAGTTCAGGTCTCTTGTCAGCACCATCACTCATGAAAGGCCTTAAGGCCAAATAAAAAAATAGGTATGGTTCAGGTTACTCAATCGACCGTAGCAAATTGGGACCGACTCTAAATTTTTTATTGCTCTGAAAGGAAAATAATACAAAAAAACATCAATTGCAAAAAAAAGGTAACAAAACCAAAATAAAATATGATAAAAAAAAAGATAGCTGACCGACCTACCCTAATATTTAAACATGATACCTGAACCACACATATTAATTTGGTCTAAGCACTGCGCTTTATCTTTGTTCAGGCCCGTAGGAAGCAATTTAAATTTTAATGAAGGGGGGGGGGGGGGGGCAATGCCCCAGTGGCTGAATATTGCGGGTGGGGTCGGGGGGCTAAATTGGGTTTTCCATAAATTTTCAGTGTAATTCCCTCCCCCTTCCCCCTGTCATTTGTGGCAACTTTCAATTTGGAACACCATAAAAGTATGTCGCTATTCATTTTCTCAAATGCATCACCGCCAAATTATCAAGTAAAACTGGTAGGATCAATCTATTTTAGCACAAGATTTATCCCTATTGTTATTTGATGAAAATTGCCACAATATATCTACATGGTGTTTTGTTGTGCATGTCACTCTTAAAATTCAACTTGTAAACCTCAAGTCTATTGTCAATCTTGTATTATATAGATGCCCTTAAATTGAAAAAAAAAATCCTATTTCATTGACAAGCCTTACTCAGGCTTACAATGCTCAGGCCCTTGTACCCATTCAGTGATTTTTTTTCTTAAAAAAAAAACAGTCGTTATTGGGCCCCTTTCCCCTCTCTGAGGAATATACTTTTTTCCCCCATTTCAGAGAAATTTTCTCCTCCTGGAACTAGATTTTTTGTTGCAAAGAAAAATCCAAATTATATTTAGATTCTAGGCATCTCTAGCAGTTCTAATGGTTGTTTGAAGGTCCCATTATGATATACAAGCAAGTTAAATGCATTTATAACACTGTATTTGAGAGTATAAGCATGTATTGAAATTTCCCCTTTTTGGGCGTTCACGCGCAAATTTTCCCCCACCTATGGGCCCTGACCCCCTTCCCCCAAAATTAAAAATAAACACTGCCATTGCTTTGCATGCTATAGCATTGTACATATTTCATAAAATATAGTTAGAACTATTGTCATCAACAGCACCTTTGAAACTGTACAAGCCTGAAACATTGTTGTTTTGGAAAGGACCATGTGTTAGACTGTTGATCACATGTTGAAAGCTGATTTCCTTAAACCTACTTCACATCAGGAAGTCTGTATGGTATATTAGTAGGATTAACCCTTTCCCCAACAATAAAATTATAGACCAGTAACTGTCCAAATAGCAATTAATTTTGTGCTTAAAATAGACTGGTTTTACTGTTATGTTTAGATAAACTGTCGTTGTTGTTTTAAAATCTCGTAACTACGGCTTAAATCAAGCCGTAGTTACGAGAGTTTATAATAACACACACAAAATGCACAAAACATACCAGTACTATTGTTTGTCCGAAATTATGTTACATAATGATATAACTGGACAAAATCCTTCCCTTTTTAAAGATGATGCAGATGATAATAAAAGCTACAGATTACATAATTATTATATCAGGAAATTTGTTCATAGAAGTGAAAACATTGAGGGAAAGAAAGAAAATGTTTCTCTTTCAACGGTTTCAAAAGTTTAACCCTTTCCCGAACAAGACCTGGTTTTGACGTCTCTAATAGAAAAGGCTTGGGAAAACATTTAGACAAAAGAAGAAACTGCTGATAACCAGCAGTTCCCCAGTGAAAATGTAATTGAAATTTCACTGAAATTTCACCAAATTTCAGTGAAATTTCAGTGAAATGCTTAAATATCACTGAATCTCAGCAAAATGACTAAATTTCAGTGAAATTTCAGTGAAATTTTGACGAAAAATTCGGATATTTCAGTGAATTTTTCTTCTTGTTTTAGACTTGAATTTCAGCAAAATTTCAACAAAATTTCAATGAAATTTCAGTGAAATTTCAATGAAATTTCAGTAAAATCCTTTTACAATCGCAACATCTCGGGCACATAGTTGGAAGTAGATTTGGAGCACTTTGGTGATTTCAACCATGTGGCAGAGAATTTGAATTGTTCAAAGTATTTTCAGGCATTATTGATGTTTAAGCAAAAACCAGTGTAAGTATAAACAAAGAATTACATCTTTAGTTTATCTTTGAAGTGTTCTTTGTGTAATCCATTTAATTTCATCCTGATTGCATATATTATTACAGTTGTCATTGGTTTTCGTGGTTTAGATATAAGTGACTTTAATGGCATTATTCAAACTGCCTTTTGTAAAGACTGTGTTAAATGACATAGTCTTATCTGTCTTCACAGCTGAATTCTAAGGACATGTTAGACATAATTTTATAGGGCTAAAGAAATCAAAATTCTGATATTTCAGTGAATTTTTTTTCTTGTTTGAGACTTGTATTTCAGTGAAATTTTAGTGAAATTTCAGCGAAATTTCAACGAAATTTCAGTAAAATCCTTTTTACAATCGCAACATCTCGGGCACATAGTTGGAAGTAGATTTGGAGCGCTTTGGTGATTTCAACTATGTGGCAGAGAATTTGAATTGTTCAAAGTATTTTCAGGCATTATTGATGTTTAAGCAAAAGCCAGTGTAAGTATAAACAAAGAATTACATCTTTAGTTTATCTTTGAAGTGTTCTTTTGTGTAATCCATCTAATTTCATCCTGATTGCATATATTATTACAGTTGTCATTGGTTTTCGTGGTTTAGATATAAGTGACTTTAATGGCATTATTCAAACTGCCTTTAGTAAAGATTTTGGTATATGACATAGTCATATTTGTCTTAACAGCTGAATTCTAAGGACATGTTAGACATAATTCTATAGAGCCAATCCACGAACTGAGAATCATTGGAGTGAACACAACAGCCAGTCACGTGGTCAACCTCAGAACACGCTTGCTTTCGTAGTGGTCAAGCTCGCGGGAAATATTTCCATACGGATTTGGATTTAATTAAGTCTTCAAAGTGACATAAGAGGGATAAAATGTGTTCATTTTGGTTTGAGAATGTTAATTGTACATAGACAAAAAGTGTTTGAGTTCCGGAATATTACATAATTGCGTATATATTAGAGAATTTCTGAATTTCCTTTGTCTGGGCTTCCCGCGTCTGGTAGCCAGTACAGAGTTATGGGGATCTCTAAGGAACGACCAAATAGGGAAACAAGCAGAGCGGAGCTGCTATGATCAAATGGACAACAATCAGCCAATGCATCTTTTACGACTGCACCAGATGCAACCACTCTTCAGATTTTAAATCGGTCTCAGACCGCTGGAGTGGAAAATGAATTTCTCCGGGTTGGTGGTTGCCCCTTCGAGGGCCCCCGTAATTCCCTTCACTCTTCAGGTTTTATATCGGTCTCAGACCGCTGGAGTGAGAGAATTTTCAACAGTTATATTGGGGTTGCCCCTTCGAGGGCCTCCATAAAGAACTGCAAGGGGAAAACGACAAGGACAGTGCTCTTTCAGATCACCAATGACAATATATCAAAAGAACCTGTCAAGAGAATATTCGTCCGTAGAAATTCAGCTGCAACACAAAGTCGTCAGCGAGAAAGGAAAAGGTCCCGTGCACTGATGAAAAAGACTGATAACGTGTTTCAGGTCAACTCGAAATCAGATTCCCGAGCCCACTTATGCCTAGCAGAATAAACAGAACACATAGCAGTCCTTTACCTAACAGAACGAAGTTCATGGTATTTAACACAATTTCAGACTAGAGTACTCGAAACCCATCATATTATCTAGGACCAAGTCGTTCATGGAAAACAGATTGAATGATGCGATGTTTTGTAAAATTACAGCATCGTTATCAAGCAGAAGTTCGCCCAGAGGGTTAGGTTTACAAGGCTGTGAGGATTTTTGTCCTCATTAAAATCATTATTTCTGAAAAGTTTATACTTCCAGAAAAGATTGGTTCTTTGCTTATACCTCTTACAAAGATAAAGACTTATTTCTTTGTTATAAATACTTTGGTTTTATACCAGTAAATATGATGGATTGTCTATTAAAACACATCCAATATAGTAAATTGAGCTTATCGTAAACGGGGAAAATCAGCGTTGGCTCATTATATAGTAATCACACTATCTAGAGGCTCAAAAATTTAACAAGAACTTAGATTCTGTTACAATACACCCTTTATTTACTAATATTGGGGACAATTTAGAGCATAAGCTCAAAATACTACATAATAGTGGTTTATTGCCGTTTGTATATAAACAGGCACTTTGAGACGAATAAATCGAGCCCGAAACTATGTAATAGCAACAGGGACCCACAACATTGATCATACCAAACAGAACAGATCACATGATATCAGTAACAGAAACAGCATTTAAAAGAAAATATAAATATACATATTGAGGCGAAATTCGAAATTATATCAACATATCAGGGTAAACATAAACATAAAGAAATACTGAAGAAATTAACAAATAACCAGTTAGTCATACAGAAGATATCTGAAAAAGAGTCACTTTTAAATAGTGATTACTATTATTTATGACACAGTCATCATAGATTGTAACTAGTGGGCTTGAATTCGAATGTGTCAGTCACTGTTATCACATAACATTCACATGGCGAAAATATGAATATGTACCGTACCTTCTAGTAATTGGAATTAATTATGTGAATACAAATTGCCAATGCACATTTGAATGATATAATGGTTAAAGGCAGGTTTGAAAATAATCAGAGAATAAAAACATTGTAGGTCTATCTATGGTTCCAAACGAAACGCAAAAGAAAAGTATTTGAATGTATCAAGGTCAGATTGAACTTCTCTTCGGCTCATGAATCATTTCACCAACAACATTAACATTACGTATTGTACGGTTGGAATAAGCTCGTGAAGCATAGCAGAGGAAGACACGACAAGAGCGAGATTTACAGATAAACAAGTTGAAGTCAACACTACAAAACAATTACGGCATATTTCTTTCAATTTAAAACTTGATATTCATCTGTCAACATTATACTTCAGTTCTATACAAGGTTTTAATGAGTACCAATTACGCTGAATGTTATTGAATTAATAGTATTACCAAACCAAATAATTAAGAAGTATATATCGACATATCCAAATGAGCGCTGTAAATACTTTACGTTTATAAACGAACACCTCCACTTGCAAGGGATTTCGAACAGAGTGTGGTTTCTTACACATACCATGTTTATAATACTCGTAAATTATCTCAATAGACTTTACGTAGCAATGATAAATCCATTGTCTAATATCAGTAATTTATCAAATTGTACAATTTCAATATTAAATCAATAAGCTGACACCCTTGACAGAATGACCTTGCTGACCCTCAGTCAACTACTCACTTCTGTCCGCTAATAACTATTGCATACGCAGAGAAGGGTGTTTACTTCAGGCAAAAAAATGTCATTATTAAATTCCAAAATCTTCATTCCCTTGATTTCAGCTGTCTGTACGTTAAACACATGTACGAAAAACACATTCAAGGCTCTGGAAAGGTCGACTTTCTAAGGTTGATGAATGTTGAACAGAATTTCAGCTTTTATTTAAAATCAAATGATAATCGATACATGCATAAATAAGTAAAATAAATAGACGAACAAGAATCACAACCAGACATTGGTAAAATACAGTTACATCATCATGATGTATACAGAAATAACTACTTAGATGACTAAACAAACACACAAGAACATAGCATGCAGAAATTAACAACGTTTGCCTTCGTTACATATTCGTTTACATATAACCTTTTCATTCGAATTGCTGAGAAATGATATAAAATCGGTTTCTCGAAAATTACATGGTTTTGCTTTATAGAAAACTTGTAATGGACAGTTCACTGTCCGGGTACTGGGTCTATTGTGTTAAACATGAGACATAATAATTAAATGAGAAGTACAGACGGACGTAAAGAACAAAAATGTAGGCCTAATTTCGTCATGCATGATTTATAACTCAAAGTTACCATGCAAACGTATTAGAAACTACACCGAGTACTTACACGTACATTTCAATAATAGTTTCACAAATGAAATCTTGACGAAAAAGAGAAATATTCAGACTCTTAATTGCGTTTGCTGTTGGCCAAAGATATAAGAAGATGATTATCATCTTAGGATGTATTGCTGGTAAAGTTAAGTATGGGGAACGAAATAAGTGGATTGATATGGGTTTACTGGAAGTCTTATTACGAATGTTGACTTTATTCAATCATATGCCTGGCTGTACATACAGCGTTAAGCTGTTGTCATAGTGCAAATACCCGACTGTCGGTTTGACTTGATATTAATACCGACCTCAAGGGTTCAATAAGCTGCACCAAAGCAGTTAAATACACTAGGAATATGTTTCGTGATAATTAAAAATATCACGATGAAAGGTGGGAGGAAAAAGAGCCGCCTCTATGTTTACAATACAGCCTTCGTTCCCACAGATTCTAAAGATGATAAGCGGCAAGTGGTTACACACTGCCCATACTGGACATAATCCTGTCCCTTAACACCATAAAGCAAAGAAAATGTGATGAACCCAACAAAAGTAAATGATAATGACAAGGCACGTCGGATTTACTTTTTCTTCGTGTGAAAGAGGAAAAGACACATCATGTGATGAATAAAGAAAAAGGAGGAGGAAAGTGGACCTCAATTCTGCATTACCTTACTGGTAAAATTAACTATTGTTCGCAATTCCAAGATATTTGACGAAATTTCAGGTTTAAACATTAAATGTACCTACTTAACAGTAACAGATCATCTGTTTTGAACGTGCGTTGAATGCAACGGTATTCTTGAATATCAATTAATTCCTGATACCTTACATATTTCTAACAAAATATTTTCTCTGCAATTGCAATAGAACGGAGATGTGAGGATAAGCGACTATCATCATTTGAAATATGGAAACAACCATAATGATATAAAATTGAATACAATTGTTTTTCAAAACACATGAAACCAGTGATGGTTTTTGATAATAAGCCTACAGTCTGTAGACGAATTAGATGAAAGAAGTCGAGTACGTGATTGTATAAAAATGATAGGCTAAAGATTTGAAATTATCTAGCAATGGGCCATATTTGGTCACCTGGTGGGTGAGCTGCACAGTTAATACTGTGTCATACTTGTACTGTTTGACACTGGCGACATGGACGAGAATGTGAATATGTGTCCACAATACTTCTCTAACGATTTCGATACTTGTGTGATTCCACTGGTAAATGGTTAAAATGCAATGCTTCAAAAGTATTATATGGTAATTAAGTGCTGGGAAACAGTAATTGGACCGATCATTGATCTCTGGGTGGTTATCTTACGCGTAGATAATAATTATATCTGTGATATAATGCAAATACTGCATATAGATAAGAATAGCAACTGTGGGTGCAATAATTACATTTAGCTACTATTTCGAAAAACCCATTTACACCCACGGCATCAGTAGTTGTCATAATTCATCTTTAGTAATTTTCGGTAACTTGGGCTCTAAAAACTCCAATGATTCTCAGTTCGTGGATTGGCTCTATAGAATTGGTAAATTAAACGAGACTTACCTGTAAGGTGATGTTTGATTTCAATTCTGTAGAGCCAATCCACCGAGAATCATAGGCCCACCCAAAGTCATAAATACCCGCCCGAAATATTGATTTGACAAATTTACCAAGTTACTAAAAATTCTCCCTCTAAATGTCTGAGGTTGACCACGTGACTGGCTGTTGTGTTCACTCCTATGATTCTCGGTGGATTGGCTCTACAGAATTGAAATCAAACATCACCTTACAGGTAAGTCTCGTTTAATTTACCAATTTTATAGGGCTTACGAAATGATCATGTGTAAACATAGATTTTAGTATCATAACAAATCTTTGGGCACACCTCTGGAATAATGGGCACAGTAAATGTTGTGCTTTGTTTTAGACTAATTTATGATGGGGGACGTTGTCCCACACACCTGCTGCTTGTTTTTCTTGACACCTTGTCAATTCTTTTTACAAGAAATTTGATTTCTATATCTAACCCAATCCATATAAGATAGGGTAGGACAGAAATTGTGCCTGGTAAACCAAAGACTTATAATCCAAATTTCAAATAGTAACTTGCTAGACTGTGACAACTAGTTCTCGATCTTAGACTGTAGTATTGTTAAAGATATAGGCCATTGTTATCTTAAATAAGATGTTAAATGTGTAAAAAGGTCAATATTGATACTTTTCAACATAATTAATTTCACTGAAATTTTGATGAAATTCACTGTTAATTCATTGAAATTTTGGTGAAAATTCACTGAGATTTTGGTGAAAATTCACTGAGATTTTGGTGAAATTCACTGAGATTTTGGTGAAATACACTGAAATTTTGCCCCTTTCTTTCACTGTTATTTCACTGATATTTCACTATATTTCACTGATATTTCACTATTTTTCACAGAAATTTCACTGAAATTTCAATCCATAATTTCAATTTCAACAGAACCTTGGTGAAATTTTGGTGAAATTTCACTGAAATTTTGATGAAATTCACTGTTAATTCTTTGAAATTTTGGTGAAATTTCACAGAGATTTTGGTGAAATTTCATTGTTATTTTGCCCCTTTCTTTCACTGATATTTCACTGAAATCTCAGTGAAATATCAGTGAAATTTCAATCCATATTTTCTCTGGGGTTTCTCCTTTTGCCCCAATATTTTCTGGGCTATAACACAGACAAGTTGGCCTAAATTTTGTGATCAATTATTTTGTTGTCTGCAGCAGCTTTCAAATTGGACCGCCTTAAAATCTTGACGTTTGGGAAAGGGTTAAACTCTTACACATTGATTTAGACATCGTTTGAGAAAGGGTTCAGGAAGTAAACAATTCAGTAAACTCAACCATTTCATTTGTAGATGCTAGAGTCTTTACCCTATACAATATGGCGACGCCTTTTGACACCCTACAAGAGAATGGCAATGGCTGTGGAAACTGGAAAACGTAGTGGAAAATTAAGAAATTGTTTGTGACAAGCAATTTCTTCATTTCCCACATGTTTTTTATCCAAAGAGACTAAAACATATGAAATTATATTTACTTGAAATTGTCGTCTGCATCATCTTTGAATTTGGAACTGTCAAAAATTTTGCCGTCTGATAATGGGTTAACTGGCTAAAAATGTTCACACGATCAAACACAATAAAAATCGTTCTGATCATGAGGATACTGTTATTGTACCAAGAATAAAACTCGTAAGTGCTTTGAGAAAAGGATATTATGGTGACCAAAGATAATAATTTATTTTAATATAGTAAACTTACAATAATTTTTGCATTTTAAAGAATTGGTAAGTCCTTCAGGAGTATTTTTAAGAATAATGTATTTAGTATGGTAATCATCATTTTCTCCTTTTGCCTCAATATTTTCTGTGCTATATTATACACAAATTGTCTATTAATTAACAACCATTTTATCATCTGCATCATTTTTAGCGAGCCGGGACTTTATGTCCAGGGAGCTAATGTCACAGCCCTAGTGTCGGCGTTGCGTCCCGTCCCGTCCCGTCTTCACTTGAAAAACTTTAACCTGGTCTATATCTCAGGCACTATTAGAGATACAGCCTTGATATTTCATACATGGATACATCTCGACAAGACCTTTTATTTGGGACCATGACCTTTGACCTAGTGACCTTGACCTTGGAGTTTGACCTACTTGAAAAACTTTAACCTGGCCTATATCTCAGGCACTATTAGAGATACAGCCTTGATATTTCATACATGGATAGGGTGGTCACACTTTTTTCCAAAAGTATTCCAGCCCATACAAAATATATACCAGCTTACAGAGAATATTGAGAGAAACATAAAACTGGTTGAATTGTGAAAATCGGACATTGCCTTATGGAATAATGCTTAATCAGATTTTTAAAAAGGGGAGATAATTCTGCCGAATTACGTTATTGTTTATTTTTCAAAGAACTTGAACAAATTATATATCATTTTCAAGGTCTGAATGAGAGGAACTCAAAACTGCTTACGTTTTTAAAATCGGACATTTAAAATAGTTAGGCCTACACCCCTTTGAAGTTTTACAAAGGATGAAATTATTCTACCAAACAATTTAGTTCTTCAATTTCTACCCAACAACAATTATATAAATATTTGTTACATTATTTCAACCCTTTCCCGAACAAGTCATGATTTTCACGATTATATATGAAAAGGTTTTGGAAAACATTGAGACAAAGAAGAACATGCCGACATCCAACATTTTCTCCCTTTACGTAAATATTTTCTGCGCTTCGTTGTGCGCATATCATTTCCGTGTCATTGCCTCCGACAAAAACAAAATTTTACGACATATAAAATAGGAATTTCAAACAAAAAAAAATAATTCAAACTTTCAAGTGATCGATTATTAACATTATACCTCTGGTTCGTGAAGAAATAGGCTTTTAAAACATGTACCCAAAAGAGCACCATACATCTGAACATGCCCATTTTGCAACCTCTAAATTCAATCTAATTCTTGGCTGCCTCACCCTTTCCCGAACAAGACCTGGTTAGACATGGTTTTGACGTCCTGAACGGATTTTATTGAAGGTGAAAAGATTGAGGCGAAAGAATCTTATTTTCTTTTACACTCATTCTGTCACCTGTCACAGCTTTCGAGTTGGATGACCATAAAGCTTTACTGTTTGGGAAAGGGTTAAATGGATGTTTAGGAAGCCCATGAGAAACGCCGATTTTGTAAATCCCTTTGGACTGAGCACGAAGTGCTCAAGATGAGCTATTGTGGTTACTCACCGTCCGTCCGTCCGTCTGTTCGCCCATAATTCCTTGAAACACATCCTACTCCCTAACCATTGGGCCAATTTTGACAAAACTTTACAGGAATGTTCCTTGGATGACCATATTCAAAGAATGTTCGCGATTTTTTGATTCGTCAAAAAATATGGGCGTGGCAGGGCAAGGCTTATCGAACTTTGAGAAATCATGATATCATTCTTAACAAATCAACCATTCGGCCAATTTCAACCAAACTTTGCAAGAATGTTCTTTGAGTCACTGTCGTCAACATTTATGAATAAATTTAGGATGAATGGAGATTAGACAGAAATTATCGATAAATCACGAGGAATTGAAAAACACTTCCCATTGTTAAAGCCTTTGCGCTTGAATGCGCTAAGCTAAAAGCACAAGATGTTTTATGATTTGAATAGATAGGATGTTGAAGAACATATATAGGCTTTTCTAGGCTTTTCTGCCGCATAGTTCTTGCCATTTGAAGCCGAGTAAAATGACCTATTTTGAATACCTAATTATCGACTCATAATTCATTGATTCATCGTATTAACATACACGGATGAATAGATCTATTTTCCTTCTTTAATTTGATGTAAGATTTATGAAAATCCGTTAGGAAATGGCAGTGCCAAAGCAATTTTATCACACATACCCACGCGTCCTTCTAAGGTAACGACCGAGTTCAAACAAAGAAAGGCAGAGTTGACCCACTTTTTTCAAATAGAGATTTAACACGAAAAGAACGTGTTTAAGGTAAAAGTATTTTATCATAATAAAATATAACTATTTAGCTTTAAGTTTTTACACACTTTTTGGCAAATTAATGTGTTATTTAGGCTGAAAATGCCGTTTATAAATTACTCGTTTTTATATAGAATCAGATAGAGGCAGTATTTTTAAAACGAGACTGTGACCACACTAACATGGATACATTGACAAGACCTTTCATTTGGGACCATGACCTTTGACCTAGTGACCTTGACCTTTGAGTTTGACCTATTTTTGAAAAACTTTAACCTGGCCTATATCTCAGGCACTATTAGAGATGCAGCCTTGATATTTCATACATGGATACATCTCGACAAGACCTTTCATTTGGGACCATCACCTTTGACTTAGTGACCTTGACCTTGGAGTTTGACCTACTTTTAAAAAAGTAGCTGTTTTTGTGACAAGCTTCCGTATAGGCGAGCTACGTTGTCCGCGGACAACTCTTGTTCGTATTCAAACAGTCTGAGTTTTTGTCATTTGGGAAAAGGTTTAATTATCTTTTTTAACACATTACCAAACGACAAAATTTTAGCCTAGTCCAAACTCTTAGGTGTTGCAGACGACAATTTCCATTGAACTAAATTTAACTTTTTTGGTCTTTCTTGGAAGAAAACATTGTAGGAAATGAAGAAATTGCATGTCACAAGCAATTTTTTCATTTTCCACAAAGCCTTTATTTTGTTGGGTGTCCAAAAGCGTCAATATGTGGGAAAGGGTTAAAAGACAGCTTGATTTAGATCTAGGGGGTCTGGACCCCCTTGAATTCTTCGGATACCCTCTGAAAAATATGGTGAAATTAAACTGACTTATAAAAGCAAAAGAAAATTCGAATATGTGCGTTTCAATGCTTGGAGCTGGTAGATCTACTTTAACGTTTGTAATAATGGCCAACATTCACTTATAACATTAGCAAAATTACACACGCGAAGTTGTCATTTGGGCTTGGATCCTCCCCCTACCCCCCCCCACCCCCCCCCCCCCCCCCCCCGCTCCCTTCCCCTGGCAAAAAATTCCTGAATCCGCCCTTGTGGACTAAGATCAAACCTGACTCATTTGTCTTACCTATTGCCTGCCAAATCGGTTTGTATATTTTGAAATGAAGATGCCAAAGGTTAAAATATCTATAAAACTTTATTGTCAATGAATTTCGTGCTAAAAATAGACTGGGTTTACTGTTATGTTTTGAAAGTGTCGGTGTTGTTATAAAATATCGTAACTACAGCTTGACTCAAGCCATATAAGTTACGAGAATTTTTAATAACACATACGGAAATACTATTGCATGTCCACTATATGTCATGGTTAACTGGATAAAATATTCCCTATTGAAAATAATAATTCTTATTTTGTGAAGGGTTGAATATGGATTGATATAAAATTGTCATTGTTTCAAGAAGACAAAAATTGGAATGCCTCTGACTATGTTTATTTTTTTATGTAAATTGAAAAATAGTTGAAACTTGAAACTCTGTGAATTAAACATTTGTATGGATATTGTATCTTTATGAGTAGTTTCAAATTCAAAGTATTTATTCTTTGTTGAGAAAAATCTTTTTATATTTTAAAAGTGTTTATTTATTCATGATTACAATTCACATGTAAGCTTCTTTTCCTTCAATGTATTCTTTAGATTATACCTCTTTCTGGCTGTCAAAACAATTCATTGCTTGGAAAATGGTTTTATACTTTCCCAAATAAGATCTAGTTTTGACAATCCCAAAGGAAAGTGTTTCGGAAAATATAACTTCAACTTGAGACAAAAGAAGGAGTTAGGGCATGTCAAAGATTTGGAGTTTCGAAACAAAAAGGAGAAAATGCTAGTTACGAGTATTCTTTTCTTTTTTCTGTTTGTTCGAAAGCTTTCTCTGCTATTGATGTCATTAATGTTTGGGAAAGGTTTAAGATTCAAGTATAAAATGTACTTGATCTGGCAGAAAATATTATTTAAAGGAAATTGAGAAAATGCTTTTCTTTTAAGCTTTCTGTATTAAATTTGTGTTATAAATTGTCAGGGAAAAGATAACCCATTATCACACAATAACACTTTTTGATGTCTCACAAGATAAAAACAAGCAATGTCTTCATTTCCTACAATGTTTTCTAGTCAGAAATGCCAAATAATCTGAAATTTCATTCACTTGAAAAAGTCTGCAACATCTTTGAATCTGGAGCTGAGCCGTCGGTCGGAATTTTAACTGTTTGGGAAAAGGATGAATTAATGGCACTGAAGATACTGTAATGGAATCAATCAGTGAACCAATCAGTATGTTAGATAAGAACATTGATGAAATTAAACCAACAGATAAACCTTGTGTAGTCACATCAACCGATGGATGTAGGAAACTGATTTGTTGGAAGTGTCGGTATGTTTAAACTAAAATGTTTGCATTTAATTTTTGACATGTATGAAATTATTGCATAAACTTTTCCGATTATTTGGAAAAAGAGTTGTAAATTAATTTAATGTACAATTATTTTGTTGATGTTCATTTTGTTATCTTTCAATATGGAATATTGCAAAATCTAGTTCTTTGGGAAAGGTACTTTAAGGGTTTAGTTTGTATGCTTGGCCACTTGAAAAATTGCTTGATTGCATGAGTCTGTTGGTATGTTGCATTGTTGCCTAAGAAAACATGTACAATATAGTTAATTCTGAACAGTATTTTGTATAAGTAGATTATTTAAGAACTCTGTATGACTTTTTCAAGCATCAAATGCAAGTCATGACTTCAACTAATCATACTTCCATGTCTAGCCCCAAGTAATGGGTTAAGACCAATTCATTGTTTTCAACTTTTCAGTATGACACTTGAAGAGGGTGATCAGACCCAACCAGTCAATGGTGAACGTATCACGACATACAGTCGACCCAGACCAATTATTCACCCGTGTGTAGATCCCCGGTCTGTGAACATTGTCAGAAACATCAATGTGAAAAACAAGTAAATGAGAGGCTAGGGGATCTAGAAAATTTACCTTTAAGATAATTGAGAACAACATTGATCCATATCAGCCTGTGCATACACACAATCTGATCAAGATCTATGTTGTTCTTTAATAGATCCTTTATAACCTTTTGTTTTGACATGCACTATTTTTTTAAAGTTTATTCTATATTTTACAGTATGACACTCGAAGAAGGTGATCAGACCCAACCTGTAAATGGTGAACGTATTACGACATACAGTCGACCCAGACCAATGATTCACCCGTGTGTAGATCCCCCGGTCTGCGAACATTGTCAGAAACAAGAGTTCAACTTCTTCGACCCAGGATGCTCGGGGTGCCATGAAATACTGATCAGCACCAACACAAAGATTGGAGAAATATTCGCTATACTGAGACAATGGACGCCTCAAACACAACAAAACTTGGATCTCTTGATCAATGAGGTTGGTTGGGATTATAATAGATATTAACCCATGTACACAAAATGACATTTTATTAGGCTCCACAAGACAAAGGCTTATGAAGAAAAAAAATGAAGAAATAGTTTGTGACAAGGAATTTTTTCATTTTCCACACTGTTTTCTATCCTGATAGATCTCTAGGCCAAAAAATGTTAACTTTCACCCACTTGAAATTGTCATCTGCGATATCTTGTTGAGCAAGTCTAAATTTTTGTTGTCTGATAATTGGTTATGGAAATATTTCCTGCTGAGGACAAAATAAAGCTTGTTGCAGCCTTTAATTGTTTCAAATGCGTTTTCTATAGGAGAATGAAATAGTTTTTAGCTCCACTGGCCTTTCAGGCCAGCGGGCTATTGTCATGGCATTGTGTCGGTCGTGCGTGCGTCCGTCCATCCGTCCGTCCGTCCGGTCGTCAATTTTTTCTTTAAAAATCTTCTTCTCAGAAACTACTGGATGGATTTCAATCAAACTTCACAGGAATGATCCTTGGGTGACCCTCTCTCCGATTCCTCGAAATAATTCAGATTCAGATCTGCCCTTAAATATCAAAATGTCCGTTTTGGCTTTTTATCACTCTAGCAACAACAAATATTGACCAATCAATAAAAAATTTGGACAGAATGTTGGTGAATGGTAGACCTTGCATGACTGTATATTTCAGTTTGATCGGAATTTCACTGCCTGAGTTAAGAGCTCATTTATATGGCATACACTCAGCCAGGTAATGAGTAAAGTGTGAAATGGGTGGAAGGGTTACTGATTGCTGTATATAATTATCTCTTAGACAGGGCTACAGATAAGTGGGGTGAAGACATTATAACTTCATTATTTCAATTCCAAACTCTATGTTGTGGGTACTCATTTGAATTGTCTCGACAAGACGATACAAATGAGTACCCACAACATAGAGTTTGATGAACAATAAGAGAATTATTGCAGTTTGAAAAGTCATCACTCCCTCTTATCTGGAGCTCTGCTTAGAGGTTGTGTAGTTACAAGTTAACCCATTACCAGAGGGCAGAATTTTAGGCTAGTCTAAATTCTAAGACCTTGCAGACAACAATTTTAGGTTAATTTTTGGTCTCTTGGGGAAGTTAACATTTCGGAAAATGAAGAAAGTGATAGTCACATGCAGCTTCTTCATTTTCCACAATGTTTTCAAAGTATCTTTGTGTAGAAATGGGTTAAATTAGCTATAGATAGTATCAATTGATCATTGGACTATGTATCTGTTTAGATTGCCAGTATCATCCTAAGCTGAAGTGTTAACCCATTAGCAGATGGCAAATTTTTAGACTGGATAAATTCAAAGACCTTAACAGTGAATGGAATTTCACCCTTTCCCAAATGGCAAAACATTTATTAGAAATATGGTATATTTAGGGAGATCTACAGTTCATGAGTAAATTTAGATCTATTTGGCACAAGGAAAATTTTCATTACTAGTATCGCCAAGCCCGGATAGCTCAGTCGGTTACATCGAAGTCTGTCAATCAAGGGGTCTCGAGTTCGAACCCTGCTTGGCCAGTATCCATTCTGACATTTGACAAAAGTCATTTGTCTCTAACCAATGGGTGTGAATCATCTATGTGAGAGAGCAGCTGGAGGCTCGGTTTGGATATTGTGGTTGTACTGGTGTGAGAAATACCAGGAACCCACGTTAGGTGCTCCAGCCGCCGTGATATGACCATAGAAGTTGAAAACGGCATAAAACCTAAACTGGAATTATCTCCCATTTCATTTAACCCTTTCCAAAATGGCAATTATCTGGTTAGAAACGTAGGATATTAAGGAGTAATTGATAAACAAATTTAGATCTGTTTGGAAGAAGGAAAATATTCATTGCTAATATTGACCTAAGCTGGAATTTCCTTCAACCCTTTCCCAAGTAGCAAACGTTTAGTTTTGCATTCTTCTTGCTCTAAGAACCACAGGTATTGAACATTCTAATCAAAATTTGGATTGAATATTAAATGAAGCTCAGGCCTGTGGAGCGACTCACAGTGTTTAGGCCAGGCTGCGCCATTGCGGGATTGACGCAGCATTTTTAGCTCACCTGAGCACGAAGTGCTCAAGGTGAGCTATTGTGGTCACTTTTTGTCCGTCGTCCGTCTGTCTGTCTGTCCGTCTGTCTGTCCGTCGGTCCGTCCGTCCGTCCACAATTTCGTGTTTACACTCTAGCATCTACAAATATAAGCCAATCTTGACCAAACTTGGTCAAAACATGTATGACCATAAGATCTCGGATGAGTTCGATTATAGGTCAGATCGAACAAGAAAGTCAGGAGTTATCTGCCCTTGAATGTGAAAAATACCTAGTTTTGACATTGTTTACACTCTAGAATCTACAATTATTGATTAATCAAGACAAAACTTGGACATAATGTTGCAGGCCATAAGATCTCAGATGAGTTCGATTTTCAGTCTGATCTGACCAGAAAGAAGAGAGTTATGTGCCCTTGAATTCGACAAAATTGCCATTTTCGGCTATTTTCAACCTTGTTTACACTCTAGAATCTTCTATTATTATTAAATCAAGACAAAACTTTGACACAGTGTTGGGGACCATAAGATCTTGGATGAGTTCGATTTTCAATTTGATCTGATCAGAAAGTCGAGAATTATGTGCCCTTGAATTTGACAACATTGCCGTTTTCGGCTGTTTTCGACCTTGTTTACACTCTAGAATCTACAATTATTGACCAATGAAGACAAATCTTGGACACAATGTTGGAGACCATAAGATCTCAGACGAGTTTGATTTTCAGTATGATTTGACCAGAAAGATGAGAGTTATGTGCCCTGGAATTTGATAAAATTGCCATTTTTGGCCGTTTTTGACCTTGTTTACACTCTAGAATCTACAATTATAAATCAATCTTGACAAAACTTTGACACAATCTTGGAGACCATAAGATCTCACATGAGTTCGATTTTCAGAAAGATTAGAGTTATGTGCCCTTGAATTTGATAAAATTGCCATTTTTGGCTGTTTTCGACGTTGTTTACACTCTAGAATCTACAATTATTTGAAAAAAACAATGTTGGGCACCATAAGATCTCGGATGAGTTTGATTTCACAACGTTATTGACCATAAGTTCATATTCAGTTCAAAGTCTTAGTCATAAATATTAATTAAATTGAACTAAAGTGTTACTCATATCATTTTGGTTCAGGTGAGCGATATAGGACCATCATGGTCCTCTTGTTTCATATGGCGCATCCAAATCTGCAGTAATGGGTCATTTTGGCACATCGAAATTTGAGGAAAGATCAGCTTTTTTGTTCACCCATAATGGATGAACTCTCAATCTTCTTTATTTATATTTGTGATTTTCCAAATAAAACGCTTGCTAAACCAAAAGCGTTTCGGCGATTTTAGACTGGAAAAGATTTTTTCGGTAGACTGGTTATATCGATCTTTATTATCAGACGCTTTATTTTTTACACAAACATCTTTATGAAAGCGCCCAGACGATATTCTACCTCGATCTTAGTAATACGTAATCATGACATCGTCTGAGCAAAAATGAAAGTAAATTCTGACATTCTTTGGTGGTTTAGTCAGCGAATCAGAGTTGAATAGGAAAAAGACCGATTACCAAACAACCTTCACTTCTACGACAGGAAAGTTGATTATGTTGAATATAAAACGCCTTATTTTTCTAGTGTTTTGCACCCGCTGTCTGTGTCCGAAAAAAAAAGTGAATTCCTTTACTCTCTTTACGAACAATTTTTGGGCTTGTACGATCCCACGGCGCATATGAATCATATACATATTATGATAAAGCAGGGATATGAATTCTTGGGTTATGGAAATCTATTTGAATCTATGGTGTTTTTGAACTTTACCGAGGCGATCATAAAATAGTGATTTTTTCATTGGCCCCTCTTCAACAGAAATTGGCCCCTACTTTTGGTTGGTAATGGGCCAAATTGGCCCATCAAATCTGAATCCTGGCCTAAACACTGGACTCAAGACCTTCAGGTCTTTCTAGTTGTTAACCCTTTCCCAAACAAGACCTGGTTTTGACGTCCTTGGTAGAATAGGCTTATGAAAACATTAAGGCAAAAGGAGAAAATGCTGATAATCAGCATTTTCTCCTTTTGCCACAATATTTTCTTAGCTAAAATTATATCCGTTTGAGCATAAATTTTGTCGCCTACAACAGCTTTCAAAACTGATCACCAAAATGTTGCTGTTTGGGAAAGGGTTAAGGAAAGGGTTTGCTCTTGTCATAGAAACCGGAGCGGAATTATTTCGTGCAATGTTGTTAAAGATCAGACTGCATGCAGTCTGTTCTACTTGTACATTTCCTATTTTATCTCAATATTTTCTTGGCTACAACTTACAATTTTTTGGCTTTTAGCAAAATTTATTAACCCTTTCCCAAACAAGACCTTGTTTTGACATGTTCAATACAATAGACTTGGGAAAACATTGAGACAAAAGAAGAAATTGCTGAAAATCAGCAATTTCTCCTTTTGCCTCAATATTTTCTGTGCCATATTACACACCAATCTTATCTTTTATAACATCCATCTTGTCGTCTGCAGCTCCTTTGAATTTGGAATACCTTAAAATTTTGTTGTTTGCGAAAGGGTTAAGTGGTCTGGAACTTCTGTCAGTTTAGACAAACTAATATTTTGCTCTTTGGTAATGGATTTATGAACCCCTGTTGCTATATTGCAGATTTTAAAGCGTGGAGCACATATCAATGACAGAGATGGCCTTACAGACATGACCTTGTTACATTACGCGAGTAAATCAGGGGCAGCTGGGATAGGTGACCCAGATCTGGCGGCAGAAGTTGTCAGTATGTTGTTATCACAGGGCGCGGATCCGAACATACGATGTCGCTGGACCAATATGACCGCCCTTCATTATGCAGCTTATTTTGATGTTGTCCCTGTTATTAAGATATTATTGAAAGCAACGAAAGCCTTAGGTTTGTATATTGATAATGCCCAAGTCAAAAAGTACTTTTATCCTTCATTGAATAGCTTTTAATAAAAACATAAAATATATTGACAGGTAGAAGGTAGAGTAAAGACGGGTAATTTCGACACCTTAAAGCTACTATTTCCCAGATTTGGACCCAAAAATTGTCAAATACAAACGAAATGTACACTTTTTAAGCTTTATATGACCTGATTAAATGATTAAGAGAAACTATTGAAGCAACGACTCATTTTTTCGCTATTTGATACCAAATTCATGAAGCGATGTCGAAAGTAGGTCAAAACAGTAGGACATGCGACTTTCTTAAATGACGTCACAACATACATGATGACGTCATATTGAAATTTAAGTATGAATCTCGTTTGAATCATGGTCCGCGCTGTATGCGCATGCGCAACAATTTAAAAATAATTCTAACCCCATCAGTGATGGGGTTGAATTTAGGCTTGGATTCTCCCTAAATTCAGCTATCTGTCTTGTAATTTCGGCTCATTCTCTGTCTGAATCGCATATTATTAACCATCCCGAGGTGGTCAACACAAAAGTTTTGCATATTTTTTCAAAAAAATTCATTCTTTGCAATTAGACCATCTGTTACCGTCGCCCTTTAAGACGAAATGAGCAAAAAAAGTTGTGGCAAAATATTCCAGAGAATAAACATTTATCAAAACGGAAGTTGGCTTGATTTTTTTCATTTGCAAAAAACGCCGCCCGAATACGATATTGTCGTTGTCGTCTTTTTTCCTGTTAAATCATGGGACCCATCGTAGTATAAATTCGACACCTTGCGGGTAAATTCGACACCCCAAGAATTTGTGTAAGAAAATAATCAGAAAACGATGTTAATATCTCTTATAAACTACAAATCATGTGAATATATTGATTACAACGATGCACTTGATTTTTCTTCATTGAGATTTTCATTCTCACCCACGATTCGGAGACAGAGATCAATTTGCGAAATGTGATTTTTTTTAAATGTCCATCCGCGCAGTCATTTCCTAAACCACAAATATTCCCTTAAAGCATCTACGAAATATTCCTTCTTCATTTAAAACACCGCGGTCGCCAAACAACAATGTTTTGTTTAGGAAGTTAATTGTCTCCTCGAATGAAATGTAAAAGTAATACCTTGTCGCTGAAATATTCCAATTAATGGTTCAATTAATCCATGACCAAATTAATCTTAACATAACATGCGCAGCACAAAATTTCAACAACTGTTCGCTTTTAAGTACTGTATGGGAATGAGTCTATTTCTATTTACGGAAACTGTTCAATAACAGGTGTTCCATGCGTGGCTGCGCGGCTTTGTTTGATGTTTTAAACTCTCCCTCAGACGGTTAGTGGTATGACGATCGTATGACGTCATTTTGTTCCGACAAAGGAATGAGAAATCAGCATGTGAATATCCCTGTCAATCAAGCATATTAATGATCGAATGGGTGGAGACTGACAAACTGTTCCGACCAATCAATTAAACACAATTTGCTCAGTAGATTTACAAGGCGGTGCCACGTGAATTAAAAGAACCGCATTCGGGTGTTTTGATAGTCGTTAAATAAGGAATTTGTGCACCTTCAAACAAAGGTCAGATCTTTGAGTGATATTTAATTTTCATGCGTTGGATTGTCAACTTTTGTGGTGGAATTAATAAGGATGTTTCTTACAAAGTAAGACTCGCTTTATTTAATATATTCATCTACTACAGTCGACAACTTTGACTGACCTCAGAATATGAATCTTATGGAACAGTTTACCGCGTGAAACGTTTCAGACGCAAATTGATGTGAGATTTGTTAATAATATGTATATTTAGACCAAAATTGTTTGTTGGTTGATGAAAAAGGCATCAATTCCATTTCTGCTGTTCAAAATAAGCGCAACAACCAAACTGTAGTCTGTTTCTGTCGATGTAGGAACATTCAAATTCAAACAATCACGTTTTAGGGCATGTCGAAATTATACGCTCTTGAAATATTTTGTCGTATAAATTCGACACCCTTTCTCAAGTTGAAAATAAAAAGGAGAGATACTTTTTATCAAATAATTTATGAAAATATATACATTTCCAGCATAGTATTGAAACATTTATCATATAAAAATGATTTTCATAATTTTTCATATGTCTTTGTTTAGATCCACTTTCTTACGATAATCTGTAACAGTCATTTTTGCAGAAAATTCGACGACCTTTTTCTTTCGCGATTTTTTCGGGGAAAGGGTGGGTGTTTGGAGGACATGAAATGTTTTTATACGTGAGTTATTGCCCCGACATAACGTATTCAATATTAGAATGCGGTTATCACGATTTTTGTGTCATGTATTGTGAAAATTATAGAAGGGTGTCGAATTTTGACGACTGTCGAATTTACCCGACTTTACTCTATATGAATTAACTTCAATTGATTCCAAAATTTGGAGGTAAAAACCAATTCTTTAAATCTTTCATGTATCCTTCCTATAACAGACAAAGAATGCTGCTTGCAAAACACTTTTGGAACCCTGACTATTAAATCTACTTGAGCAAATACTGGGATCTGGAAAACAAGACATTATTGTCAATTGCATCTCCTTTGAAATTGTATAAGGCCATGGCCAAAGCACAGTTGGTAGCACATTAGACAGACTTCTGAGATCCAAGGTCAGATTCCCAGCATTCGCAAACACCTTTTCTGATATTTTCTCCCACCAATGGTTGGATAATTGCAAGCCCTATGTGGGCAAGCAGATGGAAGCCTGGAAAGGATGTTTAGTTGTTGTTGTATCAGTGAGGAGTGATGGGAATCCATGGTTAGATACTCCAATAATATCATCATAGCAGTTGAAGGAGGCTGTTAACTCTATTAATCAATTGTAATTGTATAAAGAATTATATGATTTATTTGAAAATCATCCATGCTTATGTCAAAATTTCAATCCTCGGGTTTCAGACATAGATAGTCGTTGTTCAGAGTTTGACAATGGGGCAGCCTTGCATATCGCCTTATCTAATCTTGCCTACGAAGCTGTGAAGTTTTTATTACTACTTCGGAAATATTAAAGAAAAGGATTTATAATGATTTATATGAAAACTGTCCCAGATCAAGATAAAAGTTTTTCCATTTTCTGGTTTCAGACATTGACAGCCGTTGTTCAGAATTTGATAATGGAACAGCCTTACATATCGCCTCTTCTAATCTTGCCTACGAAGCCGTGAAGGTCCTGTTACAAAACGGAGCTAACTCGGCTGTCAAAGATGATATGGACAGAGTACCTATCGGTAAATACTTATTTCAATAACTTCGATAAATGAAAGATGTGTTGCAAGACGTTTACTGTACTAGAGGAAAGAAGAAGGGCAACAAATGTTTTTTTGTTACTACTCTTTTATGTTATCTTATCCTAATTATTAATGGTAGTTACAGCCAGCTTTACCATGGCATTTATGTTTGTGTTTGTGATAGAATCTGTCAAACATGTCAGATAATGTCGAAAAGGACACTAACATGTTTACCACTAACAAATCTTCACATGTCCATTCATTATATTAAACTCTTCTAAGTTGTGTAAATGAAAGCCGACTTTACAATTTGTTTTGTTTGGGTTAAATCCTCTGTATCATACTGCGACTAATTCAAAGACAGCATTCAGCATCAATTGTGACTTTAAGGAATTGGACATCTCAAACTATGGTTGCTGCTGATATTGGTGCACATTCGTTGACAAATCTCGTTTATGGTAATATCTAGGAACCAAAGGAATAACGTACAACCACCCAAATGGCGGTCATCCATGTGTAACATCACAAAGTCATTATCATTACATTCGTTCGATTCACATACGGAACAAATGCTGTGTACTGAGGCAGATTGCTGAGACTATTCATGTACAGAACAACTATCATTTCAGCCTGTAATCATTTAAATTAGTTTAAATTAATTTAATCTGCGAGACGCAAACTCAGCTAACTGTTTATTGAAGTAAATGCACATCTGATCACATTTTTCTGCTTATTGGTGGAACATGTAACTTGTGACCTAAATGAATTTTTATATCCCCGTATCGAGAGATCGGGGGCATATTGTTTTACTCGTGTCTGTCTGTCTGTCCGTCGAGGGCCGCGGCCTTAGCGCAGTTGGTAGCGCATCTGACCCTCATACGAGAGGTCCCGGGTTCGATACCCGGCCGCGGCTAATACCCTTCCTGACAAAATTGTCACCCACCAATGGGTTTGAAATCGTTAACCTAAGTGGGCGAGCAGCTGGAGGCTCGGTAAGGGTGTTGTGGTAGCACTGGTTTGAGAAACAACAGGAATCCATGGGTAGGTGCTCCAGCCGCTGCGATATGACCCTGGTAGTTGAAAACGGCGTAAAACCCCAATAAACTCAAACTGTCTGTCCGTCCGTCCGTCTGTCCGTCCGTCCGTCTGTCCGAAAACTTAACCTTTGCCTTTTTAGCTCACCTGAGCACGAAGTGCTCAAGGTGAGCTATTGTGGTCACTTTTTGTCCGTCGTCCGTCTGTCTGTCCGTCCGTCCGTCCGTCCACAATTTCGTGTTTACACTCTAGCATCTACAAATATAAGCCAATCTTGACCAAATTTGGTCAAAACATGTATGGCCATAAGATCTCGGATGAGTTCGATTATGGGTCAAATCGAACTAGAAAGTCGGGAGTTATCTGCCCTTGAATGCGAAAAATACTTAGTTTTGACATTGTTTACACTCTAGCATCTACAATTATTGATCAATCAAGACAAATCTTGGACATAAGATTGCAGACCATAAGATCTCGGATGAGTTCGATTTTCAGTCTGATCTGCAGTGTTCTGGCGAGGCCGCGATTCCGCGACATTCTCGCATAAAAAAATTAAATGTCGCACAAAATTTTTTCAAGATGCGATTTTTGTCGCATGCAAAAAACGAGATCGGTTTTCTTTTTTAACGACCGCTGACAAATTTTACTGTACCGGAAATCGAAAGTAAAAAGGAGAAATCCAACCTCGGTCACCTCATTATTTCCCACCCAGAATTCAACTCGCTGGCCCCGAATAAGCATAATGCTAGTAAGGCTCGAAACTTCATACCAATTTTCCAATATACGCAGCTGAAGTTCCAGGGCCACTTTGTTTATAGGTCGGGTTTGGTTTGTAATTTCGTGCGCAGAGTGCTAGTTAATCGACGAAAATTACAGATTGAATTGAAAAAAAATTCATTTAACCGAAACTGATTTTTAAATCGATAAGATGAAATACACATGATACACATTCAGAGTTAAAAATAATTTAATCTCTATATCATATGCGTCCATTATTATCATCAAAGCGATAAAATTACTGACTGTCCATCACGTTAACATTTAGGAAACGAACATGTATACCTGCATTTGCAGAATCTAAAAATGTTGTCGTCAGATTATTCTTTGCCACCAAATAAAAAGAAGAAAACCAAGAATATCCTTAGTTATTTCAGTAAATCTTTAGAGGCACTATGAAATTTGAACCCTGTAAATTCAAACCAGTCAAATGAACCCATGCTTGACCCATCGTCGGCAGAAAATCATGTCAACAAAACGCAGGATGTCTGCATCTCATGATCTTCACGGCTTCATAAATTCCTGTATGACCACCAAAAAGAACTTGGGACAATATTTTTTTGTGGACAAAGCCTGTTAGCTAAACGTTTCAAGAAAACATCGCCGGAGTGGGCCTCATGCTAGTTTTGGTGCACAGGGGTTAATGAAAGTTATTATTTTGGTTTTAAAATGTGTCCCCTAGTTTTTCAAAAATGTCCCCAACTTTTTTGCAGCCATGAGACATTTGTCCCATACTTTTTTCTACCTCGCCAGAACACTGGATCTGACCAGAAAGACGAGAGTTATGTGCCCTTGAATTTGACAAAATTGCCATTTTCTGCTGTTTTTGACCTTGTTTACACTCTAGAATCTACAATTATTCATCAATCAAGACAAAACTTTGACACAATGTTTGGGACCATGAGATCTCGGATGAGTTTGATTTTCAGTCTGATCTGATCAGAAAGTTGAGAGTTACTTGCCCTTGAATTTGACAAAATTGTCATTTTTGGCTGTTTTCGACGATGTTTACACTCTAGAATCTACAATTATTGATCAATCAATCCAAAACTTCGACACAATATTGGTGATCATAAGATCTGGGATGAGTTTGATTTTCAGTCTTATCTGATCTAGTCAGGACAAAATTCTGAAAAGGTCGCTTAGTTTTTAAGGTATAAGCATTTTGTGAAGAAAAGGGTTTGAGATTGATTCTAGGGGTATTTGGGTATGCTGAGTCCGAAAAACAATGTTGCCAAGCTGAAAAATGGCTGCTTCATCATCTAATTTGCATATTTTCAAAATGGCCGCCAAAACCTCAAATATGCAATAATAATGTTGTTATTTATCATTTTTTCGACATCTTTTTTTCTGAATATCACAAATTTCTTGTTAACAGACTAAAACTGAATGATGAAATAGGTAATTGAGAAAAAATATATATTAGTTTTTGAAAATTACCGTATAAATGGCAATAAACCCTATTGAAACACTAACATTAATCTACATTTTATTTTCCTGTGTGAAATGCAGTAAAATTGTTCAAAGTACTATTTTGAAAATGTTATGCATTAAATGTAAAGTTTCGAATGCAGATATGATAAAGAACACACATTTGAGCACAGCTGCCCTTTGACTATATATTTATGCTTTTAACGTAGATCTAGATCTACCTCAAACACGCCAATTCAACCTCAAACACGCCAATTCAAAAATCATGTAAATAATTGTTCGCATAATTTTGCCAGAATAATGATACATCCTAACCACTATATTGAAATCGTGATTTGGTTAAACTTGTTGCCAAACTATCCACAATAAATTCTTAGAAATATAAATCAATGTCCAAATCTTTTGGAAAAAAGTTTACCGTATTCATTCTAATAAAGGATAGTGTAGTGTGGGAAATTCCATTTTGTGGTAAATTCCATTTTTTGCACTTTCATATACACTCATGATTCCAAACTGTTGAAGATATAGGTACTAAAAATTATTTTAATTTACATTTTGATATCCTTAGAAATTAAATTGTGTATGATTACTTGAAATTGAACACATATTAAACAGGTAACCAACTTAGGCACTGGACAATATTAAAAAGTACAATTATCTTAGATTTCCAAATTTTGTTAGATTGCAAAATTGGTTGAGTGTGGCGAACCTAATTCACTGTAGTATGTTGAACTTAAATTTTTCAGAGGAAGTTCATTTTGACACTATTTCAAAGAGGCAACTTATTGCATTACCTACTATATAGATTATACCCCGGTAATAGAAACTGGATATAGTGATTGATATACTATAATAATACAGATTCTCTAGTCAACAAATACAATCATGTTACATAAACTTTAATGATTGAATGGAGTTAAATTGTCAGTAACATCACAGTGACTGATGCATATATTCATCTTGTTCCTGACATGTTTCGAACAGGTACAACATCCAAAGTCAATAGCTGCTTATATGTACATGTAGATTATATGTAGGCGATTCATCCTTTGGTTACAGACTTTTTGTAATACCTCAAAAAGCATTTTGACATCCATGGGTTCGAACCCACAAGCCCTGGATAGATAGTATCTGTTGTTATTTATTGAACTATTGCAGCTTTATCCGAAACTGTTAGAACTAGTTCATCTATTTAATGATAATGCGTAAAGTTTTGACTGTTTCATCTAGAGCCCCTATCATTGGTTGTGCACTTACATTTGTATAAAAATCCCTTTTAGCTGTGCTCATGACAAGGGCCATAGCATTTGTCATGAATTGTAATAAATGTAAAATATGGATTTCTATATGGATATACCTCCATGTGTTCAGAGTTCACACAAGTTTAAAATGAAGGTTCAAATATGGACGCTACACCAGGACATTATTAAGAATAGCCTAGACAGAGGCATTGGCGTCTTCAATGCTCGACATTTCTTAACACAAGGCAACCGTACCTGAGAGGCAAGTAAGAAGGAAATGATTATGATAAGAGAACTGGTTTTCGCCTCATAGTGCACAGGTTTTTCGCCTGATAGTGCACAGATACATTAATAGCTTGATTATTATTGACATGAAGGAATCAAATTCTGATATTTCAAATTCGCTTCGTCATATAATTATGTTTGAAGAATACAGACTGAAGCTTATATTAAAGTATTAACCCATGCTCTGCAGATGTTTACATCAATTCCATCTGTTTTCATGTATGAAAAATCTCAAAAAGGAACACTAAGTCTCAATATCCAGATCCATCTGTTACGAAAGTTCATTGTCTTTGTATGTATACTTATTCAAAATTGAATAGTTGAAAAATCAGATACCGTAATTATTCTAATAAACGCCCGGGCGTTTATTACAAACATGGTCGATGGAAAAGTAGGGGGTGGGCGTTTATTAGAGGTATTCAAATTTTGTAAATCAAAATTTGCAAATCAAGTGTCATTTCATGGGCTCGAAGTTCAGCAAGTCGAATTTACAAAGTTTTGTAATAAGGACTGCAAAATACGATTTTTCCTATGAAATTCCTTCACTGCAAACATATTGAGGGCTGCACATTCCCTTTTTCGATGCTTTTGGAAATTTTTTTTATGACTTACATTATCCTAATCAAAGAATTGGGGGATGGGTGTTAATTAGAATCACCCTTTTTCGCTAAATTTGTGGTTAAAATAAGCAGATTTTCAGCCAAGATTTGGGGGATGGGCGTTTATTAGAATATGGGCGTTTATTAGAATAATTACGGTATGTTACATGGAAAGAATCATTGCAATAACCTTTTTTTGGAAATGAGTGTTAGGCATGTTTCATATGATAAATTATGTTATTGTACCGAATACAAATATTTTGTTTAATGTCTTTGATAATGCGGCACTTCGTTGCTGACCCAAGATTTGCAAAATGTCATTTAAATGTAGTCGGTTTTAAGATGCGCTTTTTGCGCTAAAAATACAGTTTCCAACCTATCTACATGTATCAAAAACGTTGTGTTTGTTCACAACGCCTACGTTATTTCTGATAAAGACAGCTGACATACATATTCTATTCAAATGTTTCATTTTAATACTTCTTTAGATCAGTGTAGTCGTCATTTTTTCATGCATGTTTGTAGACAATTTTTCGATGTTCTAAGAGGGGGGCCATGCTAGTAAGTTAAACATAAAAGCAGGTAAGAAATATCATATGGATTGGTCAACCTGTATGGGTAGATACTTACTGTGTCATGAAAAAATGCATCAAATTCATTTAGTCCTTTTATATAAAGTTTGTATCTAACTTTACCTACCACATTGTTAGTTTCTCATTAAATTTATAGGAAACTAATCATTGATGAAAACCTTGGTACTAACGACATAATCCTTTTTCTGTCCAGAAAATACGATGTGCATACCACTTAGTAAACTCTAATTGTCCCCATGTTATTCTGATGCCTGAAATATCTAGCATGACCCCTTTAAGTAGACAGGGAAATGTCTAATCACCAGCGTGATCATACATTTTGTACAGGATCGTAATGCGCTTGCACTAAAAGTACGATTATACGAAGATAGCAATTTTATATTTGAAAATTTGACACATTCACGTTCTTTGGCATGTAACTCAATTTAAAAACCGTATAAAGGCTGTGTTATCGGTTTTATTGGGATAAATACGGCGCTTAGCTCTTATGACATTTTCTGTTATCAAATCAATTCTGGTATAAATGAATTCAGATGATAATTTTTCCGGAGTTTATTTCGATCTAGCCATAAGTACCAAAGCCATGTTAAAATATTTTAGCTTAGCATTATTTTGAAAATGAACCAAATTATTTTATGAAGGCTAAATCTAAAATGTCCCAAGTATTTTAAAATCAAAATGTATATGTAAACGTCTAAATTGGTATTGTTGATAAAAGTTATAATAACAAAAAATGATTAATAAATTAAATGTGAAAGTGATATTCTGTATGTTTAAAAATGTTTTATAATCAGTAATACGGTAAAAGATGATTAAAAATAGTGTCAACGTGGTTCTATTTACTTTTGAAATTATTTTCACGTTAGTTTTAAACAATTTATTGCAAAACATCTCAACAATTTGTTTAAGATTATGCCAAAAACTTGAAACTTAAAAGTGATATTCTGTATGTTTAAAAAGGGTTTATTGTCAGTAATACGGTAAAATATTATTAAAATCAGTGTCAATGTGATTATATTTACTTTTGAAATCAATTACTCATTAGTTTTAAACAATTAATAGGAAAATATCCCAACAATTTGGTTAAGATTATGCCCAAAACTTTGATACTATATAGCAGAATTTATGTTTTTGGCGGCCATTTTGAAAATTTATGCAAATTAGATGGTGAAAGAGCCAATTTTTTCCTCATTAACGTGGTAAACCATTTAGTTTTAGTCTGTTAACACGAAATTTGCGATATTTAGAACAAAACATGTCGAAAAAATGATACATAACAACAAAATTATCGCATAATTGAGGTTTTGGCGGCCATTTTGAAAATATGCAAATTAGATGATGAAGAAGCCATTTTTCAGCTTGGCAACATTGTTTTTCGGATTCAGCATACCAAAATACCCTTGGAACCGATCTCAAACCCTTTTCTTCACAAAATGCCTTTAGGTGATAACTTTTCTAAATTCGTGCCCTGACTAATCAGAAAGTTGAGAGTAATGAGCCCTTGAATTTGACAAAATTGCTGTTTTTGACTGTTTTCGACCTTATTTACACTCTAGAATCTACAATTTTTGACTAATCAAGACAAATCTTGGACACAAGGTTGGAGACCATAAGATCTCAGATGAGTTTGATTTTCAGTCTGATCTGACCAGAAAGATTGGAATTATGTGCCCTTGAATTTGATAAAATTGTCGATTTCGGCTGTTTTTGACATTGTTCACACTCTATAATCTACTATTATTTATCAATTAAGACAAAACTTGAACACAAAGTTTGAGACCATAAGATCTTGGATAAGTTTGATTTTCAGTCCGATCTGATCAAAAAGTGGAGAGTTATGTGCCCTTGAATTTGATCAAATTGACGTTTTCGGCTGCTTTAGACCTTGTTTACACTCTAGAATCTACAATTATTGACCAATCAAGACAAATCTTGGACACAATGTTGGATATCATAAGATCTCGGATGAGTTTGATTTTCAGCCTGATCTGACTAGAAAGTAGAGAGTTATGTGCCCTTGAATTGGACAAAATTGCTGTTTTTGGCTGTTTTCGACCTTGTTTATACTCCAGAATCTACAATTATTTATCAAACAAGACAAATCTTGGACACAATGTTGGGCACGATGAAATCTTGGATGAGTTTGATTTTCACAATGTTATTGACCATAAGTTTGTTTTCAGTCTTAAAGTCGTAAATATTTTTTGAATTGAAGAAGTGTTGCTTATATCATTTTGGTTCAGGTGAGCGATATAGGACCATCATGGTCCTCTTGTCTCCAAAAGTATTTGACATACAAAGCTCAAATTTGGTATGCAACTTCCTTTCAATGATATCTATCTGTTCCATGCAAAATGACCTTCCTCAAGGTCATCCCTTAACCCTTATCAACCCTTTACTCTAGGAAAACTTAACCTTTTGCTCCGAAAACTTAACCTTTGCCTTTTCTCCAAAAGTATTTGACATACAAAGCTCAAATTTAGTTATGCAACTTCCTTTTAATGATATCTATCTATTCCATACAATTCCACCTTCCTCAAGGTCACCCCTTAACCCGCAATAACCCTTTACTCTACGAAAACTTATCCTTTTATAAAAATGGCCATTTCGGGGGCATTTGTGTTTCACAAACACATCTTGTTTTCACATGAAAGTCAAAGGATGAAGTTTTACAATGCATTAAAAATGATATTCAAATTACGGAGATTTTCAGAAAAACGAATTATCGAAATGGTTGCTGCGTTTCTGTTCATTGATTTTAGCCTTTCTACATAAGTCTGAAATTTTACTGTTGGGTAATAGGGTCAAAACTGTAGGATTTCTAGCAGTGTTCTGATTGGAACAAACATATTCATACATTTGAGAAGGAATTTAAACTCTGTTGGATATCTAATGACAAATTATAATGGACATTTCAGATTGCATTCCTGACACAACACATCTTGATTCCGACCCAGACATGCCAAGAACAGCCATGAAGTTAAAGAAGACTCTAACAGAAGCTTCTAGTCAAGGCACAAAACAACCTCCGCCTAACTACGACCTTGTACAGAGCAAGGTCACACTACAAGCCTTGGGTATTAACCTTGGTGAGAAGGTCATGGTGGGCGGAGTTAAAGTAAGTTATGTTTGACAAGATGATAATGTTGCATGGACTTATGGTTTCAAATAATGTATGCCTAACTACAACCTTGTACAGACCAAGGTCACCCTACAAGCCCTTGGTATAAACCTTGGTGAGGTCATGGTGGGAGGGGTAAAAGTAAGTAACATTTGTCAAAGTAATGTTCTGAGGCAAAAAAATTATTCGAGATTTTTGTAACTTTTCAAAAACAAAGAATTGGCAAAAAAAAAAATCTGCAATGCAGTTTGTCCTTATTGTGAAGATCATGGTCATTAAAGGCATTCTAAAGTCTTATGATACCTGTGTGGGCTGATTATTTTTGCTTCGGCATATAGCATCATTAGCATGGACAAATATTAGCATGCTTGTATTTGCTGTCTTAAATTTAGGGAAAAGAAAGGGTCCAGGGTTAGTAAAAGATTCTTTTTTAAACAAACTTGATATCATATGGTGCCTCAGAATATCTTCATTCATTTTCAGACTGGAACATTACGGTACTGTGGACCAACAGAGTTTGCGAGTGGTTTGTGGGCGGGTATAGAACTCGATGACGAGGCGGGTAAAAATGATGGGAGTATCGGCGGCATATCATACTTTACTTGTCCTCCTAGAAAAGGTGAGCATTTAATCAAAAGACAAAATTTTGGACTGTTCCAAATTCAAAGATGATGCAGAAGACAATTTCAAAGCAATTTCTTCATTTTCCACGATGTTTTCCAAAGCCATTATCCTTTAGGGAGTCAAAAAGAGTCACTGTGTGGTAATGGGTTAATCCTTTACTATGCTGCAAAATTTTAGACAGGTCTTAGTTTACAGATGTTGCAGACTTTCAAGTGATCGAAATTTTACATTTTTTGGTCTTTCTTTGTCATAAGCAATTTCTTTATATTCGACAATGTTTTCCTTATACTTAATTTTGAAGGGTGTAAAAAGCATCAATGAGTGGGAATGGGTCAGATAGCTTGATTTTAGACTGCGACAATTCAAAAGGAGTTTTAGATGACAAAATAGTTGATGTTTAATGTAGAAAATATGTATGTTATGGCATAGTAAATATTTTGGGAAAATGAGAAATAGCATATCTCAAACCAATATTGCTTTGGATAATAAAAAGTCTGCTGCAATACCTCTCATATTGACATTTCCCTACTTACAGGTATATTTGCTCCCGTCAGTAAGTTATCGAAGCCCGGCAGTGTTCAACGTCCGTCACCCAGTCCGACCAAACCTCCCCTCGTCAACCAGGGTAGTGTTGATGTCTCACATGTCACACCAAAAGTGGATACAGGTAAAAAATTGTGCCCTTAACCCATTCCGAAATTGCAAAAATAGGATTGTTCAAATTTGAAAGCTGCTGCAGACGACGAAATCAATGTTACTAAAGGTAAAATATATGTATAATATTATGATGTAGGAGGTTTATCGACAACATGTTGATGATCGACACATTTTGTGTGTTTAGCCCTTTTACCATGAAATTTCAAAGTCTCATTGGACATGATTCAAATAAACAACGAAGATTTCTTGGCTGCTTAAATGCTGGATATTTCCTCTAAAGTTTACAGAACAACTCTTTTTCTTCTTCTTTGGCCCATGAAAACAACGAAAGCCAAGACTACACCAGAAGTTAGACATTTCTTTTCCAATGTTTACTAGTCATTAACCTTTTGTTGTGACTTACTCTTTTCATTATGTAGAAAGGCTCATTCATTTTCTCACTTTTCATCGTCATTTCCATGAACTTTTGACCCAACTCGAATACTCAATAACAACCCTTTAAAAATCGATCTTTGAATCATGTTAATGTAATGGTGTCGTTGAAGACAATTAATCGGCATGCCTGTCTGAAAACTTCCTGTTTTTTGGAGGTACTGTAAAAATACAAAATTGGTCTCCCATTGATCTGACAGATTTGATAAATTTGTTGCCCAGATGGGGACCGAGAAAAAAACACAGTAATGAGTTTGAAATATGTTGTTATTCATTTGCCAGACAATATTTTTACTCGCCCGGTAGGACTATTTGGTAACTTTTTCCACTCGCCAGCTGCTAAATGCTATTCACCAATGCGAGTGGGAGAGTAGAATTTTACACCCCTGATATAGCACAGAAAATATTGAGACAAAAGAAGAAAATGCTGATTAGCATTTTCTTCTTTTGCCTCAATGTTTCCCCCATGCATTTTTTTTGAGGACTCTCATGATTCAAATGAGTACCTGCAACAAAGGGGTTGTATTTTAGATAATAAATTTTAAATGCCTTTACCCCATGTAGCTCTGAGCCATTCTTACATCTAATGTCCTCCTATCCTTACCATTCAATCACCCACTTTCCCATATATACCTCTGTTTCTCGTTGAAAATAGTTTACTCCTGTCAAACAGCAAATTTTAGACTGTTCTTGTTCGAAGTTAGTGCAGAAGATAAGAGAATGTTGATAAAAAAAGAGTTAGTGCACATTTAAGCATAGAAAATATTTTTTGGGAAAAAAAGGAAATGCTTGTCATTAACACAACCATCTTGTTTCATGTGCTGTTTAAAGGGCTAAGCTGATTGATTTCTTATAATTGTCGTAACAAATCATATGCATGTTATCTGATTCTGTCTTGTATACTGGATAATCTAGGAATCATCTCATTAGATAGCATGTTAACCCTTTCCCAAATGGCATAATTTTGAACTTTACCAGTTTGAAAGCTACCGAAGATGAGAAAAGAGTTGTGGAAAACGATTTGCTTTCTGTTAAATATGGTCAAGAAAATATTGAGGCAAAAGGAGAAACTGCTGGTTATCAGCAGTTTCTTCTTTTGTCTCAATAATTTCCCATGCAATCTCTATTGGGGTCTTCTTTGGGAAAGGGTCAATTCTTGTGCATTTCTATTCTTGATTGCCATGAATGTATCAAGAAGCTTCTTTTAAACATGAAGCCTGCAGCTAAATGCATGAAATGCAACATGTATATCATACTTAAGCCATGTCATGAAGTATAAACAGCATTTTTGTATACCGCCAAAGGACCTCGGCCATAGCCAAGTTGGTAGAAAATAAGACTGTCGCTCACAAGATCCTGAGTTTGATCCCCAGCTGTGGCAAATATCCTTTCTGACATTAGACTCCCACCCACCAATGGTTGGATAAACATAGATCAATGTGCTAACGCAGCTGGATGCTCAGAAAGGATGTTGGGTTAATCTCTTGTAAGAGAAACACCGGGAATCAATATTTAGGTCTCCAGCTGCCACAATATGACAATAGCAGTTGAAAGAGGCATAAAACACCAATTGATCAATTTTATGGAACTGAAGGTATTGATATACACCTGCCAAGACCTTTAATTTGGAACCTTGACCTTGTAGCTTGACCTCTTTTTTACTGAGGAGCTACCATATCTTAACCCTTGTCCTGCTGACTTTATATTTTGTTTAAAACAAATTGCCTATTTAGGAGACATTAATGAGTTTGTCCCCAGTTTTAGCTACAATAACTGATTAGAAAGCAGACAGTGTGGTCTTAGTCTATACTACCTGCCAATAAATAGCATTTATTCAAAACAGGAATATGATTTGAAGAGTATAAGAAGGGTTAATGAACATGGTATACTTCATTACAATATTTATGCTACTTTGCCTTTACTTATTTGTTAGTATTTTTAATAGTTGTAATAATGGATTTGTGTAATCAAATTTTAAGGAAAATTATTATTAGAAAATAGATCAACATGTTATTTTACAGGAAAGTCAGACAAGCCTGGAACATCTACTTCTGGTAGAAAATCAACAGGTAGCGCTATATTGTGTAGAAACTTTGCATGCCCCCTCAACTAACTCACAACTTGATTCTTAACTTTAGACCTTACCAAACAATGATCCTTTTATATATAAGAACAACCAATTAAATTGGCCAAGGCATATTGATGCTTTTCAACAAAAATCTCAAAACTGCAGCTTATTTTAAGCTGCACTTACAAGGTTTTTGTTGAAAAGCAACTAAATGTTTGTCCAATCAGAATGATCATAAGATAATTCGAAATTAGAAAGTAGATTTTAAATATGTTATTTTACAGGAAAGTCAGACAAGCCTGGGACATCTAATTCTGGTAGAAAATCTGCAGGTAGCGCTATTTTGTGAAGAAACTTTGCATGCCCCCTCAACTTACTCACAACTGGACTTTTAACTTTAGACCTTACCAAACAACGATCCTTTTATATATAAGAACAACTAATTAAATTGGCCAAGGCATATCGCCGCTTTTCAACAAAAACCTCATAACTGCAGCTTGTTTTTAAGCTGCAGTTACAAGATTTTTCTTTTTCTAATCAGAATGATCATAAGATAATTTGAAATTAAAAGATAGATTGACTCATTGTTTTGCCTACAGGAAAGTCAGACAAACCGGGGACATCTAATTCTGGTAGAAAATCTACAGGTACCACTATATTGTGTAGAAACTTTGCATGCCCCCTTAACTAACTCACAACTGAATTCTTGCATTTTATTAATAAACCAATATTTGAATTGGTTTTGATGTTTATGTAATCAAGAATACTACTGAAATAATTTAGCGAAAAAGAGAAAATGCTGACTATCAAAATTTTAAATTTTTCTCTCAATGGTTTCTATGCTATACCTGGCACATTATGAACACTTGGTAACATTGATTTTATTTTGATGTCTATATAAATCAAGAATGCTTGAGAAAGAATCAAGAGAAAAGAAAAAAAAAATGCTCTCAATTTGTCTTAAAGCTTTCTTTTAACATTTCCTAAACAAAACCTGTTTTTCATGTATGTACATGGGTTTGAAATCGTTAACCTAAGTGGTTCGAAATCGTTAACCTAAGTGGGCGAGCAGCTGGAGGCTCGGTAAGGGTGTTGTGGTAGTACTGGTTTGAGAAACAACAGGAATCCATGGTTAGGTGCTCCAGCCGCGGCGATATGACCCTGGCAGTTGAAAACGGCGTAAAACACCGATAAACCGCAATTAACTCAAACTCGTGTTTGTAAAAGAACAAAAGGTTTGGGAAGCAATGAGACAAAAGAAGAAAATGCTGATAACCAGTATTTCCTCCTTTTGCTTCAACATTTCCTTAGCTATATGGTACATAAATTCTATCTTTATCAACACTAATTTGCTGTCCACTGCACCTTAATTGGAACACCCTAAAATTTTGATATTTGTTAAATGTTTTATCAAACGAAAAATCTTAATACAAAATGAATGCTAAAAAGAAAATAATGCTGATAATCACTAATGGTTCACTTTGAAGCTATGTATCACTAAGATGTTGTAATTTATGTCCATGTTGAATGATGTGTCGTCATACAAAGATGCATGAAATGTTATGGTGCTTTAGGTCTATAAAATAATGTTATATATTGCTTTAGCTTTGCAATTAGTTTTCATATATTTAAAGAAAATGAGATGGGACGATCTTGTGTAATCCAAGCTTCTTTATGGATGTTGCAATTTCTGCTGCCTTGTAATCTATGTTATTGAAAAACTTTGATGACTATTTTTGTCATCCATGTATATTCTTTGTGTCCTTTTAATATTCAGCTTCCGAAAAATAAGTTTTTTAACCCTTTCCCAAACAAGACCTGGTTTTGACGCTCCTAATAGAAAAGATTTGGGAAAACATTGAAACAAAAGAAGAAACTGCTGATAACCAGCAGTTTCTTCTTTTGTCTCAATATTTTCTATGCCATATTTTACCCAAATTATATCTTTAATAACATCCATTTTGTCATTTGAGGCAGTTTTTGAAGTGGATAACCCTAAAATTTTGACGTTTGGGAAAGGGTTAAACTACATGTGACCTAAACTTCAATGATACTATAAATATGCATGTGGTGTTATCAAGGTATGAATTTAATGACTTCTGTTAGGAGACAGTGTTTCTTAACATTGCATGCAGATGTAATGGGGCTATTTGTTATATACCTAACAGCATGATCATTATTTACATTACAGGCCCGTAGATTCAGGGGGAGGGGCCTGGCAGGGAGCTTAGCCCCCCCCCCCCCCCAAAAGTTGGTCAAAAATTCTAAATTTACACTGAAAATTTAGGGAAAATCCAATTTAGCCCCCCCCCCCCCAATATTCTTACACATGGGCTTCAGCCCGCCCAATATGAAATTGCTTCCTTGTATTTTACACACAGTGGAGATTGTGCATGATGGGATGAATAACGAATATGGACAAATTTGCCTCGCTTCAAGTAAGAAATTGTGCAATAATTTTCTTATTTCTGCATCAATTTTCAAGCGGTTTGTTGCATGTACCCCGCATTACTGAGTTCTTTCCTCAGATATATGACTTGTTTGTAGAATCTTTGTACTTTGTCCAAACAATGATCCCAACTGACCAGAAAAACAACAAAAAATTCAGGCCCTTTTTTCTAGTCGGTTGGGATCAGTTTTTGAGAAAAGTACATGGTGTTTCCAGATAAGTAATACGTCTGAGAAAAGGGCTCAGTAAGACAGAGTACATGCAACAAATCGCATGAAAATTGACACAGAAATAAGAAAGTTATTGCACAAATTCTTACCTGAAGCCTAGTTAATTTGTCCGTAGTTGTTACCATTTCGCTTTCTGGTAGGTTGGGAAATATTTCAGAAAAAGTACCATGCGTTATCTAATATGTCATACATCCGATGAAAGAGCTCGGTAAGGTGGGGTACATGCAACAAACCTTTTGAAGATGGAGGCACAAATAAAGAAGTTATTGCAAAATACGGGTATCTACCAGAATCGAGATTATTTTGTCAGTATTCGTTATCCATCCCATGATGCACAATCTCCACTGTGTTACAGCCTTCAGAAATTTATTGAACCATAATAAGCCCGCAGTAAGCATTCAGATGACACTTGATATCGGCTATTGCTGGATGTTTAACAATTTCTTTACGTTATCTACAATGTTTCAATTGTACATTACTAACAAAATATACAAATATGTAGTTTCAAATTTTCTTCTCAATTGTGGGATAATTCAGATGTGCAAACTTTGTACGTGTTGAAGTATTCCGATAGGCCCCTAGAATTCAATGTCTTCAGTGTCAACTTTTAACCCATTCCCAAACGACAAAAAATTAGGGATATCCAATCTGAAAGCTGTTGCTGACAATAAAAGAGACGTTTTTAAAGATAGAATTGGTGTAGAATACAGCAGAGAAAATATTGAGACAAAAGGAGAAACTGCTGGTTATCAGCAGTTTCTTCTTTTGTTTCAATGTTTTCCCAAGCCTTTTCTATGAGGGACGTCAAAACCAGGTCTTGTTTGGGGAAGGGTTAATTAAACAATGCCAACACCAACAAGCATAATAATTTCCATGCAAAGGAAGCTTTAATGTTTTATTGTTGTCAAAGCAAAGTTTAAATGGGATAAAGTTCATGTTTATATGCAACTGTATCGAAAGATTAAGGGCTTATCGTTTCATGAAACTTAATGTGAAAACATAACAGTGGCGGATCCAGGACTTCTGTGAGGGGGGTCCGAATATACAAATAGGGGGTTTGTTTTCCTAGTATTACACAGTTGTGACTGAATTTCTGCATGAAAAGGAAATAATCTGACTACAAAGGGGGTTTGTTTGAACCCCGGAACCCCCTCTGGATCCACCACTGCATTACATAACATTTCAGGGGCATTTGTACATTTGTATTGGACAAATCTATCTTGTTTAAAAAATACAATAAACATAAAGAAACTCAGAAATGCAATCACCATTAAATGCGAAAAATTTGCGATGATTAGAAATCAATTATGATGGGACTCATTATTCAGAGGTAGATCTACAGAATGATAAAGGATGGCTATCTTTCAATATTCATCAAACTCTATGTTGTGGGTACTCGTTTAAATGGTCTTAATGAGATGATTCAAATGTGTGCCCACAACATAGGGTTTGCATTTGAAATATCAAATTTAGAATGTCTTTACCTCCTCTTACTGGTTGCTCTGATTACAATGTAGTTATTACTTTGTCCAAATTAACCCTTTCCCAAACAAGACCTGATTTTAACATTCCTTAGAAAATAGGCTTTGGAAAACATTTAGGCAAAAGAAGAAAATGCTGATAATGAGCATTTTCTACCTTTGCCTTAATATTTTCTGAGCATTATTTTACACCAATCTTAAATCACCATCAATGCTTTCTGCCGCAGCTTTGAATTTTGACAACTCTAAACTTTTGTCATTTGGGAAAGGGTTAAAGCCTGAATCGACTCTGAATCTAAAAAGGAATTGAGCAAGAAAATGAAATTTTAGTGTATAAGAGCTAGCTTGATTATGATATCTATCTACATGACTGAATTATGTTGCAGGTTTGAGCAAGTCAAGAACGTCATCAATATCCTCGCTGGCTGAGATAGAGGTCGGGGACCGTGTTGTCGTGGCTGGTCAGAGGAAGGGAACCGTCAGATTTGTGGGAGAAACTAAGTTTGCTCCAGGTGAGTTAAGGGTTTTATGTAATTAAATGTGGATCTGAAAATGGGGCTGACTATTGTCGTCTGCCTCATTTAAATATACAAAAACTTTAATGTGGTCTCTATTTCATGCCTTGGTATTTCACACAGATTTCTCCTTTCAAAACATTTCTTTTGGGACCATGACTTCTGACCTTAGAATTTGACCTTCTTTTCAAAACTTCAACATAGCCTTTTTCTCATGCACTAATGACTATTAAAGACGTGCCCTTGATATTTCAAACATGGATACCTCTGGCCATTACCTTGATACCATGACCTTTGACCTAGTGACCTTGACCCTTTTTTGATGACAAGCTTCCAGTAACCGTTTCCCGAACAAGACCAGGTTTTCACATCTCTTAGAAATGGCTTGGAGAAAACATGGAGATAAAAGAAGAAACTGCCGATAACCAGCATGTTCTCCTTTTGTCTCAATATTTTCTGTGCATGTTTAAACACAAATTTTATCTCTAACAACATCCCTTTTGTGGTCTGTAGAAAGCTTTTGAATTTGATCATCGTAGAAGTTTGCTGTTAGGGAAAGGGTTAAGGTGAGCTATGTTGTCCATGTACATGTCTTAATTCTTTATCCAAGTTTGATTATGTGCTAGATGGTGCAATCAAAAATGGTGGCCAGAAACTATATGAAACATGGGCAAAGTATTATGTCTGATTATCAACCAAAAATATTGTGCTGTTCTTTGCCCCATCTCTCTTTTGTTGTTCTTTTAATAGGTCATTTTTAAAATAAAAAATAGAATGACTCTTAATTGGAGAAAACCTTCATAGGTTTCTCTTAATTACTTTGTTAATATTGCCTATTGTTTGTCTGCCAAAGCATTCACTTAAGGTTTACAGGCCCTGAAAAAATCACCACTTTCTAGCCATACGAAATGCATCAAACTACACAAACTTGTAAATACACTACACATATTCACAGTGTCGGATTTCAAGATTATGCTTCAAGACTAAAATAATATACAAATATTATTTTACTCTAAATTCATATGCAAGGGAGGTAATTTTGAATAATTTTATCAAATATTTCCATAAGTATGCATTAATTCAAAATTCTAGACTGTACAAAATGGTTATGTTTGTATTTGGAATGGAAAGGTAATGTTCAAAGTTTAGGAATTATTTGCACTTTTCAAATGTCGCCTCTGGCTCTTTGGTGCTTTTGACGGGTTGGATACCTTAAGTTAACTGAAGGGGAATTTTTTGCAATGTACAATGTATAAGATAACTGGATGATAAATGTTTCTTTCAATCGCACATGGAAATTAAGTTGAAAATATTAACTGTATGTTTCTCGTTGATTTGTAGGATTTTGTTACGTAATTATGCTGGATAAACCAAATAGGAGAAGGTCAAAACCACCAAAAAGGTGACATATAACACTTTCGGAAATTCAGAAATTAGACTCTCTAATTTTGAAGTAGAAATTTAGCAAAAGGTCTTTTTATAATAAAATTTACATCTAGCAAGGTGCAGATAAGAGAGGGTAATGGTGTTCTTAACCCTTTCCCAGACAAGACCTGGCCCCGGTTTCTCGAAAAAACTTAAGTATATTCTCATGAGTTCATGCTCAACTTCTATTCAATACCAATTAACGTTGATTGGTATTCAATTGAAGTTCACGTGGATTTCGTGCGATTTGAGCACGATGCTCAGATTTGAGCATGAGAAGATACTTGAGTTTTTTCGAGAAACCGGGGCCGGGTTTTGATGTCCTTAACCCATTACCAAACGACAAAATTTAAGGGTTGTCCAAATTGAAAGATCTTGCAGACGACAATTTAAAATGAATGAAATTTTACATTTTTATGTATTTTTGTGTAGAAAATATTGTGGTAAATGAAGAAATTGCTTGTCACAAGCAATTTCTTCATTTTCCTCAATGTTTTCCAAAGCCATTATCTTGTAGGGAGTCAAAAAGAGTCACTGTGTGGTAATGGGTTAATATATAAGGTTTTGGAAAACATTGAGGCAAAAGAAGAAAGTGCTGATAATCAGCACTTTCTCCTTTTGCCTCAATATTTTTTGAGCCATATTGTACACAAATCCGATCTAAATTCACACACATTTTTAGCTCGACTTTTCGAAGAAAATGAGAGCTTATACTGTCACCCGGGCGTCGGCGTCAGCGTTGGCGTCGGCGTTGCAACAAAGGTTAAAGTTTTTTCAAACATCAATAACTTCCATACTATCAAAGGGATTCAACCCAAACTTGGAATACTTATTCACCATCACACCCTCTACCTTACTATCAGGACCCATGACCCTGGCGCCACTATATTTGGAGTTATGCCCCCTTTATACTAAGCAACTTAGAAAGTCGAGCGCACTGTCTTCGGACAGCTCTTGTGTCATCTTCAACTGCTTTTAAATTGAATCACCCAACAATTTTGTCATTCGGGAAAGGGTTAATTAGTTATATTTAAATTTCAAGCCCTATGTTTTGGGTAGTCATATAGCTAACATTGTGCAAATGTAGTTCTTTTCATTCATTTTTGACTAGCTGTTGATCAGGGTATAAGAGCTACATTATATATACGGTATGTAACATATACAGATGAGTTAGTCTGTTATCATACGAAGATAAATTGATAAAATTTATTAACTTATCAATGAAAAATCCTTGACATCAAGATTAGTGAGCATTAGATTTTAGTGTATTAAGGTTTTTATGCTACATGATATCAAATGGGCATACTTTTAAGACAGTAGCATTAGGAAATATATACTGTATTTTTTGTTTACTTAAAAATGGCAGAGAATTTAGTTGAGCTTGCTATCGATAAAGGCAGTTATGTTGGTGATATAGATATTTCTAACAATGAAGAAGGATATAATGATATTAGTGGTATGGTGTTGATGCCTGATGGACGACTTGTCCTAGCTAACAATAGAACACAGTGTTTATTATTAGTAGATATCAGCCAGAAGAAAGTTGTGTCTAAACTGACCCTGGAAGCTGACCCTTGGGATCTTACTAAAATACCAGATAACTCTGTGGCAGTTACTCTGTATTCTAGTGCCATTCAAATTGTCAAAATATCTGCTGACGGTTTGCTGCCTGTAAAAACGATCAAGTTGAATTTCCATGTCCTGGGAATTGCTTATGGTAGAGAGAGGCTTATAGTTTGTTCATCCAGGGATGTTAGGATTATAGATAATTCAGGAAATGTGAAGAAAGTTTTTCGTAAAGATTCAAATGGATCTAAAATATTCCATGAGCCTATTTATGTCGAAGTTCATCCGAAACAATCAGGGTTTTATGTATCAGACCCTGCAGCTCAAACTGTGACCTTCATGACCTTTGAAGGTCATGTGATATTGCATTACTACAACCCAGGACCTCTCAATGATCCGTTCAACCTGACTCCGGCTGGAGATCGTGGCATGCTGGTGTGTGGGCGGAGCTCATGTAATGTGCATCTTGTGACCTTTGACTGTAGCAAGTTCAAGGTTATACTGGATAGAACTGATGGCACAGATTACCCGTCCAGTATAGCTTACAGTGAGACTGATAAACAGCTATATCTCACTAGTCATCTTGGAAATGTTGTGAAAATATATGACTTGAGTAATCTGTGAGACAAAAATCGGGGTTATTCTTACTGTTAGAGTGATAGAAACTGTCAGATAGATGATGTTAAAAGTAGAGAATGTGTATGAAATAGCATAGAAAATATTGAGGCCAAAGAAGAAAATGCTGGTTATCAGCATATATAAGGACTGTCAGACTTATGATTTCAAAAGAATAAAATGTGTATAATTATTATAGCATAGAAAATATTGATGCCAAAGAAGAAAATGCTGGTTATCAGCATTTTCTTCTTTGGCCTCAGTATTTTCCCAATCCTTTTCTGTAAAGGACATCAAAATCAGATACTGTTCAGGCAATAAATTTCAACTTAAATCAAGTGTTGATTCAAAAAGGGTTAACTGATACAAATATGTTTTTGTTTTGGAAATGAATAATGATATAAGTAATGCTCCTGTAATCTACATCTCGTGACCTTCGACTGTAGCAAGTTCAAGGTCATACTGGATAGAACAGATGGCACAGATTACCCGTCTAGTATAGCTTACAGTGATACAGATAAACAGCTATATCTCACTAGTCACTTGGGAAATAGTGTGAAAATATATGACTTGAACAATCTCACTAATCTATGAGATTTTGGTAGCTTTAATGATCATGGCATGCTGGTATGTGGGCGGAGCTCCTGTAATGTACATCTCATGACCTTCGATTGTAGCAAGTTCAAGTTCAAGGTCATACTGGATAGAACAGATGGCACAGATTACCCGTCCAGTATAGCTTACAGTGATACAGATAAACAGCTATATCTCACTAGTCACTTGGGAAATAGTGTGAAAATATATGACTTGAACAATCTCACTAATCTATGAGATTTTGGTAGCTTTAATGATCATGGCATGCTGGTATGTGGGCGGAGCTCCTGTAATGTACATCTCATGACCTTCGATTGTAGCAAGTTCAAGTTCAAGGTCATACTAGATAGAACAGATGGCACAGATTACCCGTCCAGTATAGCTTACAGTGAGACAGATAAACGGCTATATCTCACTAGTCATCTAGGAAATGTTGTGAAAATATATGACTTGAACAATCTGTGAGACAAAAATCGGGGTTATTCTGATTGTTAGAGTGATAGAAACTGTCAGACAGATGATGTTAAGACTAGAGAATGTGTATGTAATAGCATAGAAAATATTGAGGCCAAAAAAGAAAATGCTGGTTATCAGCATTTTCTTCTTTGGCCTCAATATTTTCTCAATCCTTTTCTGTAAAGGACATCAGAATCAGATACTGTTCAGGCAATAAATTTCAACTTAAATCAAGTGTTGATTCAAAAAGGGTTAATTGATACAAATATGTTTTTGTTTTGGAAATAAATAATGATATAAGTAATGCACCTGTAATGTACATCTCGTGATGATATCCAGTTACTACAACCCAGGACCTCTCAATGATCCGTTCAACCTGACTCCGGCTGGAGATCGTGGCATGCTGGTGTGTGGGCGGAGCTCCTGTAATGTGCATCTTGTGACCTTCAACTGTAGCAAGTTCAAGGTCATACTGGATAGAACAGATGGCACAGATTACCCGTCCAGTATAGCTTACAGTGAGACAGATAAACGGCTATATCTCACTAGTCATCTAGGAAATAGTGTGAAAATATATGACTTGAATAATCTGTGAGACTAGAATTGTGTAGTCTTCACAGCTTAAGTGATATCATCATGCCAACGAACTCCGGCTGGAGATTGTGGCATGCTTGTTTGTGGGCGGAGCTCCTGTAACGTACATCTCCTGACCTTCGACTGTAGAAAGTTCAAGGTCATACTGGATAGAACAGATGGCACAGATTACCCGTCCAGTATAGCTTACAGTGATACAGATAAACAGCTATATCTCACTAGTCATCTAGGAAATAGTGTGAAAATATATGACTTGAGTAATCTTTGAGACAAAAATTGGAGTTATTCTGATTGTTAGTGTGATAGAAACTGTCAGACAGATGATACCAAAAGTATAGAATGTGTATGTAATAGCATAGAAAATATTGAGGCCAAAGGAGAAAATGCTGGTTATCAGCATTTTCTTCTTTGGCCTCAGTATTTTCCCAATCCTTTTCTGTAAAGGACATCAAAAACAGATACTGTTCAGGCAAAAAATTTCAACTTAAATCAAGTGTTGATTCAAAAAGGGTTAATTGATACAAATATGTTTTTGTTTTGGAAATAAATAATGATATAAGTAATGCACCTGTAATGTACATCTCGTGATGATATCCAGTTACTACAACCCTGGACCGATCAATAATCAATACAACCTGACTCTGGCTGGAGATCGTGGCATGCTGGTGTGTGGGCGGAGCTCTTGTAATGTACATCTGGTGACCTTCGACTGTAGCAAGTTCAAGGTCATACTGGATAGAACAGATGGCACAGATTACCCGTCTAGTATAGCTTACAGTGATACAGATAAACAGCTATATCTCACCAGTCATCTTGGAAATGGTGTGAAAATATATGACTTGAACAATCTGTGAGACAAAAATCGGGGTTATTCTGACTGTTAGAGTGATAGAAACTGTCAGACAGATGATGTTAAAAGTAGATAATGTGTTTGTAATAGCATAGAAAATATTGAGGCCAAAGAAGAAAATGCTGGTTATCAGCATTTTCTTCTTTGGCCTCAGTATTTTCCCATTCCTTTTCTGTAAAGGACATCAAAATCAGATACTGTTTAGGCAATAAAGGGGGTGTCTCAAATCTGCCCACGCATGAATTTTCTTTTAATTCTGCATGGTGATAAAGGACCATATACAAGCTATGAAAATGCATTTAGTTTCTTAGATAATCCAAACTGGATTCCAAAAAGCCACCTTGACTTATTCCCACTATGACATGAAACATGGCCCCTTTTTAATGTGTCCCAAAACTTTAGTTTTGTGTATTTTCAAGATCTGTCAATTGAATTTGATCCGAGACACATATGGCATTACATTCATACCAGAAAAGGTATTCGAGGAAATTATTATGAATGTTTTTTATTGAATTAATCATGAAAAAATGCATATTTTTCAGCAAAATTTTGGAAAAGAGTAAAATTGAATTCCAAAGTTAAGTATGTTGGAGTCTTTGTCAAGATTCCATATCATCACAAAAACATGCTACATATTTCCTCTTACTTTGAGCTAAATTATATAGAAATCCAAAACCGGTAACAATGTCATATACATATTATTGATGAAGGTGATGTTTTGGTCCAAAACTTGTATTAAGTAAAATTTTGATTGTGCGCCTAAAAACATTTTTATATTCAGTAAAATCAACTGTATCATACAGTACAAACCTACAGCAATATTGATGCCCAAAAAACTCATTGGAAAAAACATAGAATTAATATAGATATTACTTTTATTTACAAATTTACACGTATAGAAGCCAAGATAGGCATACATATACACATTGCAAGTTTTCTTTACTATTTGGTCACATTGTCTATGCACCATTTTTAGTGAGACTATGACATGCAATAAATGTCAAGCCAAATGGTATGAAATTGAAAAGACGCTTAGGACCGGGACGGTAAAGCATCAAAAAGTGCCCTTCCGGGTAACCAATACATAACCAAATATTTTTGCTCTAAAGGCCCCTAATGAACTAACATGATATAGAAGGCCCCCTACGATTCATTAAAAGACTGTTAAAGCATTAAATCTTTTCAGTTACACAGTTGAAAATATGCTTGCATATTTCAAAAGTGGCCCTATTGGGATAAAACAGGGTGCAATTATTTCCTCAAATTATTTTTCTGACCATAGCTGAACCTGTATTGATACACAATTTATACACATTTTAATGATGTCATATGATTAACATGTGGTTTAGCCATCAATAGCTCTTAATAGTCACATGGGTGGAGCTGGATTATCTGTTTCTGATACATCACAACAATATTTTCACTTTTGCACGATTGTCAAATGCCATCAGAGAAATCGGTGCTTTTTCTTATTTTCTTTTTCATGTTTCAAAAGATCTATAAATAACTCTAGCTGTTAGCTTTCATGAATCACAGCTGACTTGAATAATTTAAGATGATTTTTATAGAAAATTTCCTCTCTTTTTTGTAAAGTAGGTACACCTTGGACAAGATCTAATGCGACCCTGGACAAAAATATTGTAACCAACTTTGAAGTCTACCCCTTAGCAAACTTAAATACAAAATTTAAAACCTCATGGCTGTGTAAAGCTTTACAAAAAGAGCTTAATTTTATATATGAAATGTTTCCCCTTTTATGCTGCCACAGCAACAAAAGTTTATGACAAAAAGAAATTCTAATACACAAGAGTTGTACTCCTTTAACCAAAGGATACTTTTTATCAAGTTTCAAAAAGATTTACATATTAGATTGGGAGAAAAAAGAATTTTTGAGAAAATGCCAACAGACAGACAGACACACGGACAGATGACAGGAAATAACCGAAAAAATGCCTTGCATCTTGATTTATTCTCAGGTAAACTAAAATAACCAAAAAAGTAAACAAAACATTTGAAAAAAGTCATTTTTAAAAAATCTTAATTTTGTCCATTCTTGGAAATGTGCAGTATTCAGGGGGAAATTCCAAAAGCAACATTTTACCGGTTTTATTTTTTCTCGATATTTCACGATAATCATCAGTATATTTGTGCGCAACTTTTACATAATTTTCAAATCTTGACAAAAACTGGAACAAAGAAAATTTTTGAACAGAATTTGCTTAAAATATTTAAAAACAATGAATTTTTGGGTTACCCCCTTACATCAGTTGATATAAAACAATTTTTTGTACATAATTATATTATATTTTTGTTTCATACAGGATCACGGACTACTGGGCATTATTTTTAGAATAAATTACGCGATGAAACTAACAACCAGAACGCATGCACACTGTTTTAATCAGGGTACCCTCTTTTTTCATGGTGAAAACTTAAAATTCCGAGAAAATTGTTTTCTGGAATGTGCGATTTGAAACATTTCATGAATATGAACCGTTATCTAGTGTACTAACTTCACGCCAAATTTCATTAAATTCCGAGCGTGGGCAGACTCCCATGTTATTTTTCCTATTCGTGAGACACCCCCTTTCAACTTAAATCAAGTGTTGATTCAAAAAGGGTTAATTGATACAAATATGCTTTTGTTTTGGAAATAAATAATGATATAAGTAATGCTCCTGTAATGTACATCTCGTGACCTTCGACTGTAGCAAGTTCAAGGTCATACTGGATAGAACAGATGGCACAGATTACCCGTCTAGTATAGCCTACAGTGAGGCGGATAAACAGCTATATCTCACTAGTCATCTGGGAAATAGTGTGAAAATATATGACTTGAGTCATCTGTGAGACTAAAATTGGAGTTATTCTGATTGTTAGCGTGATAGAAACTGTCAGACACATTATACCAAAAGTATAGAATGTGTATGTAATAGCATAGAAAATGTTGAGGCCAAAGAAGAAAAATGCTGGTTATCAGCATTTTCTTCTTTGGCCTCAGTATTTTCCCAAGCCTTTTCTGTAAAGGACATCAAAATCAGATACTGTTTTGGCAATAAATTTCAACTTCTATCAAGTGTTGATTCAAAAAGGGTTAATTGATACAAATATGTTTTTGTTTTGGAAATAAATAATGATATAAGTAATGCTCCAGTAATGTACATCTCGTGACCTTCGACTGTAGCAAGTTCAAAGTTCAAGGTCATACTGGATAGAGCTGATGGCACAGATTACCCGTCCAGTATAGCTTACAGTGAGACAGATAAACAGCTATATCTCACTAGTCATCTTGGAAATGTTGTGAAAATATATGACTTGAGTAATCTTTGAGACAAAAATCGGGGTTATTCTGACTGTTAGAGTGATAGAAACTGTCAGACAGATGATTTCAAAAGTAGAGAATGTGTTTGTAATAGCATAGAAAATATTGAGGCCAAAGAAGAAAATGCTGGTTACCAGCATATATAAGGACTGTCAGACTTATGATTTCAAAAGAATAAAATGTGTATAATTATTATAGCATAGAAAATATTGAGGCCAAAGAAGAAAATGCTGGTTACCAGCATATATAAGGACTGTCAGACTTATGATTTCAAAAGAATAAAATGTGTATAATTATTATAGCATAGAAAATATTGAGGCCAAAGAAGAAAATGCTGGTTATCAGAATAATTATATAAGGACTGTCAGACTTATAATTTCTAAAGAATAAAATGTGTATAATTATTATAGCATAGAAAATATTGAGGCCAAAGAAGAAAATGCTGGTTATCAGCATTTTCTTGTTTGGCCTCAGTATTTTCCCACGTCTTTTCTGTAATGGACATCATTGCCAAATATTGTTTGGGAAATAAATTACAACTTGAATCAAGTGTTGATTCAAAAAAGGGTTAATTGATACAAATATGGTTTTGTTTTGGAAATAAATAATGATATAAGTAATGCTCCTGTAATGAACATCTGGTGACCTTCAACTGTAACAAGTTCAAAGTTCAAGGTCATACTGGATAGAACTGATGGCACAGATTACCCGTCCAGTATAGCTTACAGTGAGACAGATAAACAGCTATATCTCACTAGTCATCTTGGAAATGTTGTGAAAATATATGACTTGAACAATCTGTGAGACAAAAATCAGGGTTATTCTGACTGATAGAGTGATACAAACTGTCAGACAGATTATGTTAAAAGTAGAGAATGTGTTTGTAATAGCATAGAAAATATTGAGGCCAAAGAAGAAAATGCTGGTTATCAGCATATATAATTTGGACTGTCAGTCTTATGATTTCAAAAGAATAAAATGCGTATAATTATTATAGCATAGAAAATATTGAGGCCAAAGAAGAAAATGCTGGTTATCAGCATTTTCTTCTTTGGCCTCAGTATTTTCCCAAGCCTTTTCTGTAAAGGACATCAAAATCAGATACTGTTCAGGCAATAAATTTCAACTTAAATCAAGTGTTGATTCAAAAAGGGTTAATTGATACAAATATGTTTTTGTTTTGGAAATAAATAATGATAAAAGTAATGCTCCTGTAACGTACATCTTGTGACCTTCGACTGTAACAAGTTCAAAGTTCAAGGTCATACTGGATAGAGCTGATGGCACAGATTACCCGTCCAGTATAGCTTACAGTGAGACAGATAAACAGCTATATCTCACTAGTCACCTAGGAAATTGTGTGAAAATATATGACTTGAACAATCTGTGAGACTAAAATCGGGGTTATTCTGACTGTTAGAGTGATAGAAACTTCAGACACATGATGTTAAAAGTAGAGAATGTGTTTGTAATAGCATAGAAAATATGGAGGCCAAAGAAGAAAATGCTGGTTATCAGCATATATAAGGACTGTCAGACTTATGATTTCAAAAGAATAAAATGTGTATAATTATTATAGCATAGAAAATATTGAGGCCAAATAAGAAAATGCTGGTTATCAGCATATATAAGGACTGTCAGACTTATGATTTCAAAAGAATAAAATGTGTATAATTATTATAGCATAGAAAATATTGAGGCCAAAGAAGAAAATGCTGGTTATCAGCATTTTCTTCTTTGGCCTCAATATTTTCCCAAGGCTTTTCTGTAAAGGACATCAAAATCAGATACTGTTCAGGCAATAAATTTCAACTTAAATCAAGTGTTGATTCAAAAAGGGTTAATTGATACAAATATGATTTTGTTTTGGAAATAAATAATGATATAAGTAATGCTCCTGTAATGTACATCTCGTGACCTTCGACTGTAGCAAGTTCAAGGTCATACTAGATAGAACAGATGGCACAGATTACCCGTCTAGTATAGCTTACAGTGAGGCGGATAAACAGCTATATCTCACTAATCATCTAGGAAATAGTGTGAAAATATATGACTTGAGTAATCTGTGAGACAAAAATCGGGGTTATTCTGATTGTTAGAGTGCTAGAAACTGTCAGACAGATGATACCAAAAGTAGAGAATGTGTTTGTAATAGCATAGAAAATATTGAGGCCAAAGGAGAAAATGCTGGTTATCAGTATTTTCTTCTTTGGCCTCAGTATTTTCCCACGCCTTTTCTATAAAGGACATCAAAATCAGATACTGTTTAGGCAATAAATTTCAACTTAAATCAAGTGTTGGTTCAAAAAGGGTTAATTTATACAAATATGATTTTGTTTTGGAAATAAATAATGATATAAGTAATGCTCCTGTAATGTACATCTCGTGACCTTCGATTGTAGCAAGTTCAAGGTCAAGGTCATACTGGATAGAACAGATGGCACAGATTACCCGTCTAGTATAACTTACTGTGATACAGATAAACAGCTATATCTCACTAGTCATCTTGGAAATGTTGTTAAAATATATGACTCGTGTAATCTGTGAGACTAGAATTGTGTAGTCTTCACAGCTTAAGTGATATCTAACTTAATGCCGATTAATTGTAATAAACGATTAACATAATAATTTATTGAGTGACATTAACTTGTAGATGTTGTACATGTATCTTTATTGTTATATGAAAATATCAAAAGTGTTACATTTTGAGATGCCCTGAACTTGAAAATACTGGAATAAACTAGCATACAACCCACTCTTTTAGCATATCGACCTACAGAAGGTATAAATTGTGAATTGCCAGGAATCGGAATTGCAAAACTTGAAAACATTTATGTGACTTAACACTAATTATAAAGTAGAATCAGAATTGCAAACCTTAGAAATATGTATGTGCATTCACACTAACTACAAAGGGAAATCAGAATTACAAAACTGGAAAATATTTATGTGACTTTTCATTTACTATGGAGTGAAGTCAGAATTACGAAACTTGAAAACAAATTATGTCTTCACACTAACTACGGAGTAAAGTGTTTAGTTTACTAATATTTTCTCTTAATAGAGATTTGGATCCATTATCAACTATAGTTTTAAATCGATATTTTTGGTTTTGGATATTTTGATGATAGACAATGTGGTGGTTTTGTACTTCGTAGGTAACTGGTACGGTATAGAACTAGATCGGGCTGCAGGGAAGAATGATGGATCGGTTAACGGTGTAAAGTATTTCTCATGTCGTATGAAACATGGGGTATTCGCTCCCCTTTCCAGGCTCCAAAAGTAAGTACATGACATTACTTTCTTGTACATGATAGATATAGATCTAATACTTTCAAAACTTTGTATTTTATGCTTTTAATTGCTTTATATTGAAAGATCGGGGCATATTGTTTTACTCCTGTCTGTCTGTCTGTCAGAAAATTTAACATTTTGCCTTTTCTACAAAAGTATCTGACATACAAAGTTCAAATTTGGTATGTAAGTTCCTTTCAATGAAAGCTATCTGTTCCATACAATATGACCTTCCTCAAGGTCATCTGTTAACCCCTATTAATCCTTTACACAAAAACTTAACATTTTAGAAAAATTACTATGTCAGGGGCATTTGTGTTTCACAAACACATCTTGTTCTTCTTTTCAATACTAGGTTATTCATGACAGGGAATCAAGTGACACATCAATTACAATAATTGCAGAAAATCTCCCAAGATTTCTGTTCATACAATGCCAGTTTACATTTGGTTAGAAGCAGAATGTGTGTAAAAATATCAGGGAATTGTTGGTTGTCATTGATTTTTAGGTCACCTGACCGAAGGTCATGGTGACCTATTGCGACCGTGTTTTGTCTGTCGTCGTGCGTCGTGCGTCGTCCGTCGTCCGTCGTCCGTCGTCCGTTAACTTTTAACATTTTCGACTTCTTCTTGAGAACCACTGGACGGATTACAACCAAATTTGGCAGGGAGCATCCCCATGGGAAGCCGCTTCAGATTTGTATGAATCATGGAGTTATCTCCCTTTGGGGCCCCATAAGGGGCCTAAAAGGGGTTAAATAGGGTACATCTTAAAAAATCTTCTTCTCATGAACCGGCTGTTGGATTGGATTCACATTTGGAATTTAGAGTCTTTAGGGCAAGGACAACAAAGTTTGTACAAGAGAAAAAAATCCGTCTAGAAATGGCCGTGCTGGGGATGGGGGATGTGAGGGGGGGTCGCGCTATTAGTTAACTTAACATTTTTGACTTCTTCTTGAGAACCATTGGACAGATTACAACCAAACTTGGCAGGGAGCATCCCCATGGGAAGCCGCTTCAGATTTGTACAAATCGTGGAGTTATCTCCCTTTGGGGCCCCATAAGGGGCCTAAAAGAGGTTAAATAGGGTACATCTTAAAAAATCTTCTTCTCATGAACCGGCTGTTGGATTGGATTCACATTTGGTATTTAGAGTCTTTAGGGTAAGGACAACAAAGTTTGTACAAGAGAAAAAAATCCGTCCAGAAATGGCCGTGCTGGGGATGGGGGATGTGAGGGGGGTCGCGTTATTAGTTAACTTAACATTTTCGACTTCTTATTAAGAACCATTGGACGGATTTCAACCAAACTTGGCAGGAAGCATCCTAAAATAGAAAGCCGCTTCAGATTTTGTACAAATCATGGAGTTATCTCCCTTTGAGGTCCCATAAAGGGCCAAAAAGGGGGTTAATAGGGTACATCTTAAAAAATCTTCTTCTCATGAACCGGCTGTTGCATTGAATACACATTTGGAAGTTAAAGTCTTTAGGGCAAGGACTACAAAGTTTGTACAAGAGAAAAAATCTGTCAATAAATGGTCGTGCTGGGGATCGGGGATGGGAGGGGTTCGCATTATTACTTAACTTTGAACATTTTCTACATTTTTTTGAGACAGATTTCTACCAAACTTGGCAGGAAGCATCCCATTGGGAAGCCGCTTCAGATTTATACAAATCATGGAGTTATCTCCCTTTGAGGCCCCAAAAGGGGCCAAAAGGGGGTAAATAGGGTTCATATTAAGAAATGTTCTATTGTTGGATTGAATTCACATTTGGTATTTGAGTCTTTAAATAAGTTTGTACAAGAGAAAAAAAAACTGTCAAGAAATGGTGGTGCTGGGGGGTGCGCTATTAGTTAACTTTTAACATTTTCCTTAACTGTGTCTGCTCATTTGATTCAGGTGACCGATAAGGCCCTCTGGGCCTCTTGTTGAATATCACCTTATAAAATAGTTATTGGTGACCAAACAAAATTTTCTGCTGCAATAGTAGATCTATGATTTCTGAAAAGGTGAAATCAGTCTAGCTATTAGAGAAATAAATTGTCCTGGAACTACTTGTTTACTAATGTAAAATTTGTAAACATGTGCCATTATATTGATGCTTTTCTACGAAAACCTCGTATCTGCAGCTTGTTTTAACCCTTTCCCAAACAAGACCTGGTTTTGACGTCCCTCATAGGAAAGGCTTGAGAAAACAATGAAACAAAAGAAAAAACTGCTGATAACCAGCAGTTTCTCCTTTTGTCTCAATATTTTCTGTGACATATTTTACACAAATCCTATCTTTAATAACATCCATTTTGTCATTTGTGGCAATTTTTAGCTCTACTGGCCGAAGGCCAGTGGGGCTTATGTCATGGCCCTGTGTCCGTCGTCAGTCCGTCCGTCCGTGCGTCCGTGCGTGCGTGCGTAAACTTTTTCTTTAAACATCTTCTTCTCCAAAACTACTGGACCAATTTCAACCAAACTTCACACGAATCATCCTTGCATGAATCTCTACCAAATTCCTTCAAAAGAATAAAATCTGTGCAGAACTTGAATTTTAATTAATTTAATTGAATTAAATTTTCGAAAAATCTTTAAAAATTCTTCTTCTCCAAAACTACTGGACCAATAATCAACCAAACTTCACAGAAATCATCCTTGCATGAATCTCGACTAAATTCCTTCAAAAGAATAAAATCTACGCAGAACTTGAATTTTAATTGATTTAATTGATTTAAATTTTCGAAAAATCTTTAAAAATTCTTCTTCTCCAAAACTACTGGACCAATTTCAACAAAACTTCATAGAAATCTTCCTTGCATGAATCTCTACCAAATTCCTTCAAAAGAATAAAATATGTGCAGAACTTGAATTTTAATCAATTTAATTGATTTAAATTTTCGAAAAATCTTTAAAAATTCTTCTTCTCCAAAACTACTGGACCAATTTCAACCAAACTTCACGGAAATCTTCTTTGTATAAATCTCTTCTTAATTCCTTCAAAAAGATAAATTCTGTGTATAACTTAAACTTTAATTAATTAAATTGAATTAAATTTTCGAAAAGGTCTTTAAAGATTCTTCTTCTCCAAAACTACTGGACCAATATCAACCAAACTTCACAGAAATCTTCCTTGCATGAATCTCGACCAAATTCCCCGAAAAGAATAAAATCCGTGCAGAACTTGAATTTTAATTAATTTAATTGATTTAAATTTTCGAAAAATCTTTAAAATTCTTCTTCTCCAAAACTACTGGACCAATTTCAACCAAACTTCACAGAAATTTTCCCTGTATAAATCTCTTCTTAATTCCTTCAAAAAGATAAATTCTGTGTATAACTAAAATTTTAATTAGTTTAATTAAATTAAATTTTCGAAAAATCTTTAAAGATTCTTCTCCAAAACCAGTGGACCTATTTCAACCAAACTTTACAGAAATGATCCTTGCATGAATCTCTTCTTAATTCCTTCAAAAAAATAAATTCTGTGTAGAACTTTAATTTTGATGAATTAAATTTTTGAAAAATCTTCTTTTCCAAAACTACTGGACCAATTTTAACTAAACTTCACACGAATCTTCCTTGCATGAATCTCCTCTAAATTTGTGAAAATAAAATCTGTGTAGAACTTAGATTTTGATAACTTTTTATTAAATTGAATTTTCGAAAAATTGTTAAACAATCTCCTTCTCCAAAACTGCAGGACCAATTTCTACCAAACTTCGCATGAATCTCTTCCAAATTTCTTCACGATTGGATGAAAAGCTTGGCCGCTGTGGGCTAGGCTTATTTTTTGCTATATGAAACATAGTGTAATTTAAAGAAAATTTTAAAAACATTTCTGCTCCTTAATCATTTATTGGATTTCATTCTGGCGTAGCATGAATCTTCTTTGGATAGACCTCTATTGTATTCCTTGAAGAATTTCGTAGTCTAATTGTCTAAAAGCCAGTGGAGAGATACAGGGCCATCTTGGCCCTCTTGTTTAAGTGGATCACCCTAAAATTTTGTCGTTTGGGAAAGGGTTAAGCTGCAGATACGAGGTTTTTGCAGAAAAGCGACGATATTGTAACCTGACTGTACACATTATCTTACTTCAAGGATTACGGCTGCTATGGAAGAACGGTAAACAATGTTTTAATTTTGATTTGTGTAACAAATTGTTTACCCAAATATTGTTTTATCACTAATAAATTAACAATGCCTGGTGCCCTAAACTCATTCCCAAACTGAAATAATCTAGACTGTTCCGTTATGAGCGAGACAATAATACCATTTGAAATGACAGGGTTCTCCGCAGATTATTTTGAAGCTGTAGTGGCAAATTATATAAGAATAATTATGTAAGCCTTGAAACCCATAGTGTTTATGGAAATAATTGTGAGTAAAACATTATGGAAAAAGAAGAAATTACTCATGTTGAGCAATTTCTTCTTTTTCCATGATGTGTTATACTTATTAAGTATTACATTTACAATGATAAAAATGCATTATTAAACAGTTTTTGGCATGAAATACCTTAAAATGCTTCTATTTGGTGACAATGTTGAAGAAATGAAGCTGTGGGGTAATTTTGAAACTGTAGGGGCACAATACACTGATTTACATGAAGCTGTGGTGGGGCTGATAAGCTTATTAGGCTGGGGAGAACACTGAACGAAGATGCTTTCAGAGTTCCTATGTGTTTAGGACCATATTTTGGCAACAAAACATAATTATACATTGGTATATAATTGACAGACTTTTCAGATATTTGTCTTGTTTCATATTGAAAACAATGCAGATGGTCAACACTAACCCAAACAAGGAATCTGTAGGGTTGTTCAATTTGAAAGCTGCTATGGATGAGAAAATGGGTGTAGATTTGTGTAAAATATAGGAAAGAAAATATTGACGCAAAAGGAGAAAATGCTGATAATCTGCCTCAATTTTGCCTCAATATTTTACCAAGCCTTGAATATTAGGGACGTCAAAACCAGGTTTTGTTTGGGAAATGGTTAAACAATCTTTACCTTTCTTTGCCTCAGTATTTTCTGTGCTATATTGTTCACAAATCCTATCTTTATCAAGAGCCATTTTGGGGTCCACAGCAACTTTCAAACTGGAACAATGGGAATGTTTAGGAAATGATTTAAACAAAGTTGACTTGTTCACAAATGGTTTTAAGCCTACTAACACTTATTATTTACTATTAAATCCAAATTTAATTTTGCATGATATTGTATTGGAATTCAAAATTCACCTTAACCAAACGAACATGCAATAAGTAAAGCCTCTCTTACAACTGCTCCTGTGTGCGATCTATGTGCGGTCTAAACGGTAGGCATAATCGTGTGATGCATGCACGTGCAACATATGATTTTGGTGGACGCAACCACGACGCAGACTGCACTAAAAAAAAAATGAATTTACAATTCTTTAGCCTCTGTTACAACCTGTCGTGCGTTTTTATAAATCGCACATTTGAAAAAAACGCACAATTTCTAAAGACACATGACAGGTTGTAAGAGAGGCTTAATTATGACACAGAATAACGAATACTTGCCAGCAATCATACACTGTGGAACAGAGTTGATTGTTACTCTACATAGGCTCCCTATGTCAATCTACAAGGGACAGTCCCAAATACGAGATATTTCGAAAACCATATAAGTGAGTAATAACTCGAAGGTTCAGGTGAATTTTTATTACCAATAGGCATAGTATTGTATGCTGATTTTGATATATGTAACCCACCACGCTAAAAGGGACCTTATCAGAAGTAAAAAATCCACATTTTGACAAACTTGTAAGACTCAGCACAGGTCAACCAGATACTGTATGCTAAAAATGAACATATTGTAAAATGGAGAAAACATTCCAGATTTAGATAATTACATACAAGTGATAAGTGTCGGCCCTAGTCTGGCTGTGCGGACTGCGCAGACTGACTAGGGTCGATTTTTTTCACACTTCCCTTAAGGTCCCTTTTAGCATGATGGGTCACAATTATTTGTAAGTTCATTTAGACATACAGAAAATTACATCTCAGGTATGATGCTGTGTGATATATTACAATCTGCTTGTAACACAGTGTAATTACAGAACAATATGGATCTTGATCAGACTGTGCTTATGCACAGGCTGATCTGCATCCATGTTGGTCTCAAATACATGTACTACATCTCTTTTTGCCAAATCTCAGTTCTTGGTGATAACATTATTGTAACTCTATATTTGTTTAGACATACAGAGATACATGTCAGGTATGATACATGTACAGTGTGGTATATTACAATGTGCTTTTATCTGGTGCCTATCAGCTCTTTCACAAATGTTGGCATAATCTTCAGAGTTATAGATATAAAGCTTTTGGATTTTAATTGCTTGTACCCCTATCTCAAATGACAAAGTTTTTTAATTGATTTTAAAAACTGTAGCAGACAACAAAATGGAATTGGAAAAGATAGCACTTTGTGGACAAAATAGACAAAAAAAGGAAAGTAGAAACATTCTTTTTTCCGCAATGTTTTTCCAAGCTTTTTTTAGTAGGGATGTCAAAACCTGAGCTTGTATGGGAAACGGTTCAAGTAAATCATCACCTTGAGGATAAAATTTCAGACTTTATTTTGCTTTTATCTTTGTGTTTCACATTGTTTCTGTGCCAAACTTTAATTTGATTATCAAAATACGGTTTTATTTATCCAGATTCACCAAAGCTTTTGTTCAGTTTTGCTTCTATATGCACATTATTGCTTTATTTTGTGTTCATGGGTTTAGGGGATTGAATCCTAGATCAGCCAAGGATATCCTTTCTGATTTTTGGAATAAAAAAATAATTGAGCTGGGATCTGGAAAAACGTCCCTTATAGCCTTTTTTTTAAAATCGAGTTTGAAGATCAGCCTGTTGTCAAATGTAGTCTAATATGCATTCATGCTGCTCTCTTTAAGTTACTAATGGTCACAAAGAAACTGTTAGAGAACAACGTGGATCCTGATCAGACTGTGCGTATGCACAGGCTGATCTGGGTCTATGTTGGGCTCAAAAGCCTTAAGGGACGTTTTTCCAGATCCTGGCTCACTAATGTTCAAATGGAATATGGATAAAATGTCTACTTATTATGAGCAGCTGGTGGCTGAGATGGGATAAATGTTATTGCTTTGAAGTTGCACACGCTTTTGTGACAATCATAAGTTCATAACATCTAGGCAAAGATTTATTACCCTTCTGTCTATTTCAGGGGAAACTTCTACCTTTATCCTCTTAGCATTTTTTCAGCACTTTTAAAAAAGATAAGCTCTGTTGTCCTGGAACAGCTCTTGTTGAAACTTTCAGTTTGCTACCAAATGATTCAACTCAAACCCTGTTTTGTCAATATAAAGGAATAGATGAAATATTTATGGACCTAATTTCTAACATAGTCTTTTATAAAGTCGTAGTAATAAAGGATAATGTTTAAATATTAATGTTTTACTAGAAGTTTTTACAGAAATGAGATGACAGAGTATTGCATATTGTCGGCAACATAAAAAAATGCTTAAACTACAGCTTATTCAATCTCAATCTGATTAAAATCTGATTTTAAATTTTCAGTAACATCTGACAGGCACCTGTTATGGTTCATCTTCTGTGACCACTTTTGACCAACCAAATAAACGCTTAACTGAATTCTGAAAGCAATTAAAACCGTAAACAAGGACTGGAGGACATATGTGTATGTATGTGCTTGTCATGGAAAATCACATTCACAGAATATTTGTTGATTAGAGCAGAAATATCAGATTTTGGTATTCCCAGGGTCACTGCATCTTCGCTAGCCAAGGTTGAACCCACCTACGTTTGTATTCACCCTTGGCGGATTTAGTCCGATTTTCTTGAAATCGCGAAGCGCTGCCTAGCGGTTGTTCTGCTGGTTGTTTACGTCCATTATTGATGACGTCATTAACGCGCGTTTTCTTTCGCGTCATACGTCATGCGGATTATGTAAAAGTTAGCTGCTTTTTTGGTCGAATTGTCAAAAGTATAATAATTCGTCGATTAAAGTTAGGGAATTCCTGTCTTTTGCAGTGAAATTCTTAGGAAAAATCGCCCATCTCCGCGTTTTTGAGTTGCAAATGCAATGCTTTTTCCCGCCCGTTGTCATGATTTGGGTATTCATAACAAATGTATCAGTCGAAAATCTGATTGGTTCCAGCGAGACCTCGCTGGAACCAATGAAAACGCTTTCCAGGAGACCAAGAAAATCGTACTAAATACGCCAAGGGTGAATACAGAAACGACGTTACGTCGTAGATGTCACCCTTGGCTTGCGAAGATGGGGTCACTGAAGATGACCCCTAATTTTTGCCTGTCAGATGTTATTGTAATTTAGTTATGGATTTTAATCAGATTCATTCAAGCTGTAGTTGCAACTCTTGTTTGACCACACAATGACTCTTTTTGAGTCCCAAAAAGAAAAAGGCTTTGGAAAACATTGTGGAAAATGAAGAAATTGCTAGTTACAAGCAATTTCTTCATTTACCACACAGTTTTCTAGCCAAAAAGACCAAACAAATTGAAATTCAGTTCACATGGAATTTTTGTCAGCAAATTCATTGAATTTGGATCAGTCTAAAATTTTGCCATCTGGTAATGGGTTACATTTATTCAGCATGTTTACATTTCAGACTGGGTGATAAAAGATTCAGTTCCAATGAATCGTTAGAGACAATTAGCTGGGGTGCTGTGTCAGAACGGACGGACAAACGGACGGGGTCAGCAGGTCACCACAGGGATGGACGGCCACGCACGCCAAACAAACGACCAAAAAGTGTGACAGCTGAAAGCATAATGAGAACTCCCGGATCAAGCTCGAACTTTAAACTCGAGCTTGGAATGAGCGTGTTCTGTAATAATGAACTGGGTAAGTTTGAGTGATTGATCAAGATCATTTTGAAGGCCGCAGCCTTAGCGCAGTTGGTAGCGCATCTGACCCTCATTCGAGAGGTCCCGGGTTCGATACCCGGCCGCGGCTAATACCCTTTCTGACAAAATTGTCACCCACCAATGGGTTTGAAATCGTTAACCTAAGTGGGCGAGCAGCTGGAGGCTCGGTAAGGGTGTTGTGGTAGTACTGGTTTGAGAAACAACAGGAATCCATGGGTAGGTGCTCCAGCCGCCGTGATATGACCCTGGTAGTTGAAAACGGCGTAAAACCCCAATAAACTCAAACTCAAACTCAAGATCATTTTGACTGCCTACAAGAAAATGACATGGGAAAACATTGTGGAAAAAGAAGAAATTGCTTGTTGCAAGCAATTTCTTCCTTTCCCACAATGTTTTCTACCCAGAAACTCACAACAAATTTAAAAAAAATTCTATCAATTGAAATAAATGTCTGTAACATCTTTGAATTTGAATGGGAATAGGTCAAGTTATGCCCAAATGACAAAAGTATTCAAAAGGTTAATAAAATTAGGCACTATTTAGGACTCTTAGTGTGTAATGATTGAAGGGAAGTTACCAAATGACAGAAAAAAAGTGTGACGGCAGAAAGCATAATGAGAACTCCAGGATCAAGCTCGAACTTTAAACTCGAGCTTGGAATGCTTGGAAAAATATTGAGACAAAAGAAGAAAATGCTGATAATCAGCATTTTCTCCTTTTGTCTCAATATTTTCTATGCTATTTTGAACATGTCAGCTGTAGTAGTTCAAGCTTGGAATGAGTGTGTTCTGTAATAATGAATTTGGTAAGTTTGGGTGATTGGTCAAGGTTTAACCCATTACCACACAATGGCTCCTTTTAACTCCCTACAAAATAATGGCCATGGAAAACATTGTGGAAAATGAAGAAATTGCTTGTGACAAGCAATTTCTTCATTTCCCACAATGTTTTCTGTCCAAAAAGTCCAAAAGATTTTAAATTTTATTCACTTGAAATTGTCGTCTGCAACATCTTTGAATTTGGAACAACACAAAATATTGTTGTTTGGTAATGGGTTAACCCTTTCTCAAGCAGCAAAACTTTAGGCAGTGGCGGATCCAGAGGGGGTTCGGGGGGGTCGAACAAACCCCCCTCAGTAGTCTGATTATTTCATTTTCATGCAGGAATTCAGTCAAAATTGCATAAAACTAGGAAGACGAACCCCCCTTCTGTATGTCCGAACCCACCTTTAGAATGTCCGAACCCCCTTCACAGAAATCATGGATCCGCCGCTGCTAAATGACCCAATTGAAAGCTGCTGCTGACAAAGGAATGCATGACATTAAAGATAAAATTTGTGAATAATAAAAGCACAGAAAACATTGAGACAAAAGGAGAAAATGCTGAATATCAGTATTTTATTCTGATGGCTCAATGGTTTCCCAAGCCAATTTTCTTGGGGACCTTAAAATCAGGTTTTGTTTGGGAAAGGGTGAATAGCATGCCTTGAATGCAGCTTGACCCTTTCACAAAAAGAACGTCGGCTTAAAACTGCCACCGCCCGGTGACCTGCAATATTTTACCTGCCACCGGCCGGCAATCGGGGGTTTTAACTGCCACCCCCTGGTGCCAGCCCGATAATCTGACAGCGGCAGGCTAGTTTTCGAGGAATTTAAAATCTAGACTGCTCTCAAAAGTTAACATTGTTCTCAAAATATCTAAAGCTTCCAGTAGGTTGAATTGTGAATATGTCCCCTAAATGCAACGAAAAGGGTTAAAGCAAGGCGCCAGCCAAAAAGCGCCCTAGACAAGAACCTGGGGCCCGTTTTACTAACGAACTTACGCAAGAATTTTTCGTAGATTTGAACGTAAGTTCAAATTATTTGCGTAAGTGCGTTTTACTAAAATGTTCGCAGCTAAGATTTGCGTAAGTTTTTGCGTAACTTTACGATCAAAAAATGTTTGCGTAAGTTTTTTCGTAACTAATGCCAGTGCATCAATTTACCTTTAAAATGCCCCGTAATGCATGTTAAATGATTCAGAACACTGAAAATAAAGCCTAACTAATGCCATTTCTTTTATCCTCGATTAAATTTCTTTAATGAGCCCCTGTGCACCCCAAAAATTTATCGTGTGTTGTGGTGACGTAATATATCGGCATATGCTGACCTCATTCATAACGTGTAAAACAACCGATGTAAACAGCATAGAAAAGAGTGGATTTTGTTGACAGGCAAGGATAGATATGAATGGGTAGTCATCTTATTTCAAGGAAATGATTGGCCTGTATTATGAATCGAGGCCATTGTTATCTTTGGAATTTGCCACCTTACCAAACACAACATATGACGATTTCTCGTGTAAAAGTAATGGAAACTTCACTTGTACAAACACTATTCAAGGACACTTTGGACTTAGGAAACTTAGGAAAGTGATTGTGGAATTCTTTGAATCCGAAAGCCAAATGGATTATCGATGGTAGGTGTTATGTAGTTGTTTGAGTTTGATCCGTTTTCCTGTTCAAGTTTTGAACAAAATGTTAAATTTGTTCTATGTTTCTAATCCCAGTCCACACTGACAACACACGCCCCGTGACACGGGCCCAGCCCAGACATAAATCGCTCAGTTCCATGCTCATTTTAAGTTAACATTATTTTGCCAGTACTTGCAAATCGAAATTGTGCTTTGAGATTTGAAATGAACATTCTTGAGGTTGACTTGAATGAACAGATAGCGGCAGCCTCGGTGCTTTTCAAATATTCACGGCCGAGTGCTGCACTCAATGCTGACAGCTGTGCCCAGGCCTGTTTCAGTATTTTGCAAGCTTTTCCCATTATTTATCAACTTCTTATCGCTAGTTATGAATAAAAAACACTATACTGCAAAGATAACTTTACAAGATTTGTTATTTTTGTCGGAAAACTAATCCGAGATGAGAGCAAAAATGTCCGCCATTGTTGTTTTATTTTCAGAGTTACGACAATTTTTTTCTTACGTTCAAAATTTTCTTACGATCGTTTAGTAAAACGCACTTAAGAATTTGCGTAAGTTTTTTTTTAACGTAAAGTTACGCAAAAACTTACGCAATCTTAGTAAAACGGTACCCTGATTCCCAGGAACTACTACAATCGGCATGACTATGATATTGTATAGCGGATGAATTTTTCCTGATTTATATTTAGGGCCCTAGTCTGCACTCGGTAGATCACCGTCCTGCCACCTACCAACACTAACTGCCGCCTCCCTGCTGCCTTTCAATCTCCGCCTTGCCACTGGCAGATATTTAGAAATCAGACGGTGGCATGTCAATGGCATGACAGCGGAAGGCCGGGTAAAGGAAAGTGGCAGTTACGATTTTCGTAGGCCTTCAAGCACCAAGACCGAGTAAAAATCGCGCTGCAGCCCGCCTGCCACTTGACAGCCACCGCGCGACTTCGAAATGCACCCCGCTGGTGGCAGGGCGACTTGCAAAATTGGAAAAAAATCGGGCGGTGGCAGTTAGAATTTTAACTTTTCGTTAAAATTCTAACTGCCACCTAGCAGCGTCCTAAATTCCAACTGCCGCCTGCCGATATTGCCTGCCGCAGGGCTGCCACTGGCCCAATTTATTCGAAAACTGGCAGTTATCACGCCGGGCGGTGGCATTTAGTGATTTGTGACCGTAGCATTACAGATGTACTTTGGTATATTGGACAAACAGACTTCAGTGAGATTATGTTTTCTAAAGCTTTCTTAGATAGGTTTGTCAAAACTAGTCTTGTTAATGAAAGAGTTAAGAAACATTCTGGCCTTTTTTTCAATGTTTGAGTTCAAAACTGTGCCTTTAATTGCAGGTGTAGTTCGGTATATTGGACCAACAGACTTCAGCGAGGGAGTATGGGTGGGAGTCGAACTCCGGACACCCAAGGGTAAAAATGATGGCTCCGTCCAGGGAAAGCGTTATTTCTCATGTCGGCCCGATCATGGACTACTTGTGCGACCAAATAAAATTACTGTTCGAGGTATAAGTGGAGCAAAGCTCGTATCTGAAGTATATGGTGGTTCGCATGTGGAACAGTCTTTTACCAATGGTGATTCTAAGGAGAATGGAAATTGAAAAGCCAGAGAGCTTCACCCTCCTGCAATCAGTGATGCCTATTGAAATTCCTAAGTACAGGTTTTAAAAAGATTTGGAAAATATTGAAGAAAATGCTGATAAACAGCATTTTCTCCCTTTTCCTCAATATTTTCCACCTTATCAGTATAATCACAGAGAATGTCAAATTTTATTTGTCGTCTGCAGCACCTTTGAATTTAGAGCAGTCTAAATTATGTTGTTTGGGAAAGGGTTAATTCAAAACCAAATAGTGCTTGTAATCAGAGCAAAAGATGAGAAGGCATTCAAAATAGGATATTTCTCTCATTGTTCATCAACCCCTCATCTTCGCAAGCCAAGGGTGACATCTACGACGTAACATTTAGTCCGATTTTCTTGGTCTCCTGGAAAGCGTTTTCATTGGTTCCAGCGAGGTCTCGCTGGAACCAATCAGATTGTCGACTGATACATTTGTTATGAGTAACCAAATCATGACAACGGGCGGGAAAAAGCATTGCATTTTCTACTCAAAAATGCGAAGATGGGCGATTTTTCTTAAGAATTTCACTGCAATAGACAGGAATTCCCTAACTTTAATTGACGAATTATTATACTTTCGACAATTCGACCAAAAAAGCAGCTAACTTTTACATAATCCGCATGACATATGACGCGAAAGACAACGCGCGTTAATGACGTCATCAATAATGGACGTAAACAACCAGCAGAACAACCGCTAGGCGGCGCTTCGCGATTTCAAGAAAATCGGACTAAATCCGCCAAGGGTGAATACAAACGTAGGTGAGTTCAACCTTGGCTAGCGAAGATGTCAACCCCTATGTTGTAGGTACTCATTTAAATTGTCTCCTGGAGAGGATTCCAATGAAAACAATCAACATTGGGTTTAGATTTGAAATGACAAATTTAGAATCCCTTTACTCCCTACACCCCATTACCTGTTGCTCTGCATGTTATTTCATTTTGATGCTTTTCAACAAAAACCTCGTAACTGCAGCTTAAAATAAGCTGCAGTTACAAGGTTTTTGTTGAAAAACAGCAATATAATGTACTTGAACTAGTTTGCACTAACATGTTGACATGTCCAGTGAATCTTTGTATTGATGGTGTTTGTGTAAAACTATTGTAAATGCATACAGATTTGTTTGTATTTAGAGTAGTTTTATGCAAACTCAATGCTTTATCTTCTGTAATAACACTTTCCCGAACATTGACACTATTTTGATGTCCTTGATAGAGAAGAGTTTTGAAAACATTGAGGCAAAAGAAGAGAATGATTTTCTTCTTTTCTTTGGTATATTATGCAATTGTATGCATCAATATTCATTGCATTGTCTACAACAGCTTTGGAAATAAAACAGTCCAAATTCTTGCAGTTTATCTGCTTTGCTGCTGATCATAAGCATTTTGTCCCTTTCCCTCAATGTTTTCCTAAACCTCTCCGATTTGGATGTCAAAACAAAACAAAAGTTTTGTCTTCTCTTTTTGGTACCTTTTTAGCGAGCCGGGACTTTATGTCCGGGGAGCTAATGTCACAGCCCTAGTGTCGGCGTCGCGTCGCGTCCCGTACCGTCCCGTCCCGTCCCGTCTTCACTTGAAAAACTTTAACCTGGTCTATATCTCAGGCACTGTTAGAGATACAGCCTTGATATTTCATACATAGATACATCTCGACAAGACCTTTCATTTGGGACCATGACCTTTGACCTTGTGACCTTGACCTTGGAGTTTGACCTACTTTTGAAAAACTTTAACCTGGCCTATATCTCAGGCACTATTAGAGATACAGCCTTGATATTTCATACATAGATACATCTCGTCAAGACTTTTCATTTGGGACCATGACCTTTGACCTTGTGACCTTGGAGTTTGACCTACTTTTGAAAAACTTTAACCTGGCCTTTATCTCAGGCACTATTAGAGATACAGCCTTGATATTTCATACATAGATACTTCTCAACAAGACCTTTCATTTGGGACCATGACCTTTGACCTTGTGACCTTGACCTTGGAGTTTGACCTACTTTACAAAAAATTGCTGTTTTTGTGACAAGCTCTCGTATAGGCGAGCTATGTTGTCCGCGGACAACTCTTGTTTTTTATTCATTTTTTATCAGTCATAAAAATCATGTCTCACCGGTTTTGAGAGGAGAAGAATTTATTTGTAAATCTGATATTGGTAAAGGTTTGAAAATTCTGAGTCTTCCAAGTTCACATCTTATTCTTTATGTCACAATTCATGAAATGTTGTTAACCTTTTCCCAAATGTTATTTTTATACTGGTCCATATTTAAAGGAGGCACAGATGGTAAAATTGTTGATTTCAAAAGTAGAAAATATGTAGGTTAGTCAGTGCATAGAAATATTGTGAGAATTTGTTGATAATCAGAATTTTCTTCTTTTGTCTCAATGTTTTTTCAAGCGATTTCTATTAGTTACATCAAAACCAGGTCTTGCTTTGGAAAGGGTTAAAATAATTAAAAGTACTTGTAAGTTCTTTGAAATGGCATCGTAATGCATGCATTTGGAACTATGTTTCATTGCTCTTGAAATTTCATCTGTATCATATAACATTACAAATTTTTATTACACTATGAGCATAATGAATTTATACAGTTTCATTTCCAATTTTGTTGTTAACCTTTTCCCAAATGGCCAAATTTTAGGGTGATCCTATTTGAAAGTTGCTGTTGACGACAAAAGAGATGTCGTGAAAGAAAAAAAATGTGTATAAAGAAACAAGGAAAATATTGAGACAATAGGAAAAATTGCTGTTTATCAGCAGTTTCTTCTTTTGTCTCAATGTATTCCCAAGCCTTTTCTATTAGGGACGTCAAAACCAGGTCTTGTTTGGGAAAGGGTTGAGGGGTTAAATTAACCGTTAATTTTGATGTTGATCTTTGTTTTTACCAGTTTCTAAGCACCCATCATACATCTTGTCCAATCAGATGATTTGTATTGTAATACGGATTTAGACAGTCCAGGACTGTTTGTTCATTCCATATGCCTGTCTGTCAGTCTGTCCTTCTCAGTGATAATTTGCCAAGTTAATAGAGATACAGAGATGAAAAAAAATAATAATAAAGCAATCCATGACTAGAAATATATATTTTTACACCAGAGTAATTATACATGTATTTATTATGCAAGGGTTCTAGTTTGTATCATATACTTACAACTGATTGTATGAAAAAAGGAAATTAGTATGTGAAACAGCTCAGAATTTGACTTGACTTCAGTGATAATTTCCTTTACACCAATGTATTCTTATTTCCTTAAATTGATTTATGAAAGGTTACATAGAGCTAGTCAGAAATAATGTTAAAACATTACAGTAAATTACAAGACATCGAAGTTAGAATACTCTCAGGTTACGATATATGTGTCTTTTATATGCCACCAACAAATATGGTCGTATAAATTGTATCATCTTTTCTGTCCATCTGTCCATGCACTCATATTTTGTTATACCCCCGCAAAACGAATGTTTTATTATACCCCCGCAAAACGAATGTTTTAAGGGGTATACTGGAATCAACCTGTCTGTATGTATGTATGTATGTCTGTATGTATGTATGTCTGTCTGTCTGTCCGTGGACAAAATACTTCTCCAGAGCATATCTTCTAAACCATATATGCTACCAACTTTAAACTTGGCACACTTATAGATCTTATTGTGGGAAAGTCTTATGTACAAGAATCGTTACTTTGCCACGCCCACTTTATGAGTTATTGCCCTTTGTTGTTTGTACCCTTGAATTTTTTGTCTGGAACATATCTTCTAAACCATAAGTGCTAGCATCTTCAAACTTGGTACACTTATACATCTCATTGTGGGGAAGTCCCATGTACAATAGCCATTACTCTGCCACGCCCCCTTTTTGAGTTATTGCCCTTTGTTGTTTGTACCCTTGCATTTTTGTCCGGAACATATCTTCTAAACCATAAGTGCTAGCATCTTCAAACTTGATACACTTATAGATCTCAATGTGGGGGAAGTCCCATGTACAATAATCTTTACTCTGCTACGCCCACTTTTTGAGTTATTGCCCTTTGTTGTTTGTACCCTTGCATTTTTGTCTGGACCATATCTTCTAAACCATAAATGCTAGCATCTTCAAACTTGGTACACTTATAGATCTCAATGTGGGGGGAGTCTCATGTAAAAATAGTCTTTACTCTGCCAAGCCCACTTTTTGTCTTATTGCCCTTTGTTGTTTGTACCCTTGCATTTTTGTCCGGACCATATCTTCTAAACCATAAGTGCTAGCATCTTCAAACTTGGAACACTTATTGCCCTTTTTTGTATAGAAAGCTTGTGCGGGGGTATCAGGTCACATCCTGTGACAGTTCTAGTTTACACAGCTCCTACTTTAAATTTTTGGGTGGATTTGCATGAAATTTTCATAGAAAATGTTCCTAGTCACCTGCCCAAAGTTAACTTGCGCATATTTGTGGGAAAATATGAATTTTGACAATTCATGGTTCCTAAATAGTCTGTATCTTTATTAGCTCACCTGAGCACGAAGTGCTCAAGGTGAGCTATTGTGGTTGCTCACCGTCCGTCGTCCGTCCATCCGTCTGTCCGTCCGTCCGTTCACAATTTCTTTAAACATCTTCTCCTCCTGAACCATTGGGCCAATTTTGACCAAACTTGGCTGGAATGTTCCTTGGGTGCCCTTTTTCAAAACTTGTTCGTTAATTTTTGATTTTCCAAAAAATGTGGGTGTGGCAGGGCGGGGCTTAAAAATCCTAAGAAAATTATTTAAAAATCAACCATTGGGTCAATTTGAACCAAACTTGGCAGGAATGTTCCTTGAGTGACTCTCTTCAAGTTTTGTTTTCAAATTTTAAGATTAGTAAAAAAATGTGGGCGTGGCAGGGTGGGGCTTATCAGACTTACTAAGGAAGATAATCAATCAGTGAAGCCGTAAGACTTTTAGTGTTAAAGTTGCCTCCCTTGGTCCATTTAGATAAACTTGGATTTTATCTGATCAATGATCTAGACTTTCCCCAGCTTAAGTAAACAAGTGAGGATTTAATCTAGCTGTTATCAGTGTTCTGTTATCTTTTCTTTGGATTTATAATCAGACTTGCTTCTATTTTGCAACTTATATTCTCTAGCTCTTTACTAAATTATTATAAAATTAATTATTATGCAATGAAGAAAGGGCCCTATGTTGATGATTCTTGGGGTTTATATAGGGGTTAAGAGTTCTATCTCTAACATTTTGACCATTGACTTGGAAAACTTTTTCATCTCAAAACATTTAGCTATGTATTGTTCAGGATACAGTAACAGTATTTTTACATAGGGCTCTATGTTGTTGATTCTTGGGGTTTATATGGGGTGAACCCTGTTGAAAATTGGAACTTTCTCATTGATATCATGGGAAAAGGGGCCTAAAAGACAAAATCCTTGTTTGCATTGTACTGGCTACAATATTGGACCAATGTTCATAAAACTTGGTCAGAATGTTTGTCTAGTCACAGAGATGGACCCTACAGAAAATTGGAATATTCCATCGGATACCACGGGAAAAGGGGCTATAATGACAAAATCCATGTTGGCAATTTATAGGCCGTAATGTTGGCTTAATCTTCGTGAAACTTGATCAGAATCTTTGTCTATTCACAAGGATGAAGCTTGTCAACAATCGGAATTTTCCATTTTGATATCATGGAAAAAGGGGCCTTTATGACAACGTCCTTTTTAACACTCTAGAAGCAACAGTTTTGGTTTAATCTTCATGAAACTAAAAAGAATGTTTGTTTTAGTCACAAGGGGTGAGTTCATGACGAACGCGAGTTCAACTCGGGAAAGCCTGTCTAAAAATAATTTCCGCATGCGCATAGAACAATCCATTTGAACGACTTTATCCACTGACGGATGTAAACAAATACACGTGCTTAGTAGATTTGAAATTTAGGCCACAAAATGCAATATACAAATCGAAATCAGTTAACATAAATGATAGTCCGTGTTAAAACACTCATACATGGCACAAAAAAGTATATTTTGATTAAATGCACGAGTTTTTTATTCGGACCTGGCTTTTGTTAGCTCACCTGAGCACGAAGTGCTCAAGGTGAGCTATTGTGGTCGCTTTTTGTCCGTCGTCCGTCCGTCCATCTGTCCGTCCGTCCGTCCGTCCGTCCGTTCACAATTTCTTTCAACATCTTCTCCTCCTAAACCATTGGACCAATTTTGACCAAACTTGGCAGGAATGTTCCTTGTGTGATACTTTTCAAAACTTGTTCGTGAATTTTTTATTTGTCAAAAAATGTTGGCGTGGCAGGCAGAAAGGGGCTTATCAGACTAGAAATCATAAGAAAATTCTTTAAAAATCAACCATTGGGCCCAATTGAACCAAACTCGGCAGGAATATTCCTTGAGTCACTCTTTTCAAAATTTGTTCACAAATTTTTATATTTGTCAAAAAATGTGGCCGTGGCAGGGAGAAAGGGGCTTATTAGACTTAGAGAAATCATTAGAAAATTCTTTAAAAATCAACCATTGGGCCAATTTGAACCATACTTTGCAGGAATGTGCCTTGAGTCATTCTTGTCAAAATTTGTTCACAAATTTTTTCATTTGTCAAAAATTGTGGCCGTGGCAGGGAAAAAGGGGCTTATCAGACTTGGAGAAATCATAAGAAAATTCTTTAAAAATCAACCATTGGGCCAATTTGAACCATACTTGGCAGGAATGTGCCTTAAGTCATTCTTTTCAAAATTTGTTCAGAAATTTTACATTTGAAAAAAAAAACATGGCCGTGGCAGGGATAAAGGGGCTTATAAGACTTAGAGAAATCATAAGAAAATTCTTCAAAGATCAACCATTGGGCCAATTTGAACCAGATCTTGCAGGAATGTGCCTTGAGTCATTCTTTTCAAAATTTGACCACAAATCTTTTTATTTGTAAAAAATTGTGGCCTTGGCGGGGAGAAAGGGGCTTATCAGACTTGGAGAAATCATAAGAAAATTCTTTAAAAATCAACCAATGGGCCAATTTTAAGCAGACTTGGCAGGAATGTTCTTTGAGTCTCTCTTTTCAAAATTTGTTCACAGTTTTTTTCATTTTTAAAAAACTGTGACTGTGGCAGGGAGAAAGGGGTTTATTAGACTTAGAGAAATCATAAAAAAATCTTTAAAAATCAACCATTGTGCCCAATTGAAGCAGACTTTGCTGGAAGGTTCCTTGAGTGACCCTTCTCAGAACTTTTTCGCGGATTTTTGATTCGTCAAAAAATGTGGGTGAGGAAGGGGCTTATCGAACTTAAAGAAATCATAAGAAAATTCTTTAAAAAGCAACCATTGTGCCCAATTGAACCAGACTTTACTGGAATGTTCCTTCAGTTACTCTTTTCAAAATTTTTCCATTGGAAAAAAAATGTGGGCATGGCAGGGAGGAAGGGCTTATCAGACTTAGAGAAATCATAAGAAAATTCTTTGAAAATAAACCATTGGGCCAATTTTCTATTTCCCTTATCTGTTGCTCTCAGGCTGGCCCCATGTTTATCTTATGTAAACAAATAAGGGATTAGCTTTAGCTTATCAGATGGTAATCTTTCACTAAATTCTATCAATCACAGACATAATCTTGTTAATTGAGCCTATCATAAATGATCAATCTCTAACAGATCAGTATGCTTTGAAAATTAGCCCTATGTTGTATATTGCGAAATCATGAAATAATTGTTGAAAATTAACTAACTCAACAATTGTGCCAATTCATACCCAACCTTACAGGATCGATTGGAACAAAATTATTTCTTAATTGTTTCCAAACAGAAAGTCCTTATAAGTTTCATGCCTTTGAATTTGACAAAATTGCCATTATCACTCTTGTCATCTTGATTCAGGTGAGCGATTTAGGACCATCATGGTCCTCTTGTTGTTATTGTTCGCCTTTTTGGCGCCATCTAGGAACCCGAGTAACACCAGCCTTGGCCAGGGTTAGTGGAGTCGAGGTTAAAAGGTTGAAATGACGTCACTAGCGTCGAACCCGAGACTGTTCATATGGAACTCGAGTTACCCGGGTCGAACCCGTGTTGCCATATGAACTTACCCAAGGATAAACCCTATAAAAAATGGGAATGTTCCAGTCGATATCATGAGAAAAGGGGCCTTAATGACAAAATCCTTGTTAGCACACTAGAGACAACAATTTTGGTCTAATCTTAAAGAAACTTGTGTTTGTCTAGTCACAATAATGAACTCTGAGGAAAAAAGGAATGTTCCATGGGATGCCTTGGGAAAAGGGGCCTTAATGACAAAATCCTTGTTAGCGCTATAGAGACAATAATTTTGGCTCAATAATCATGAAATTAAGTCAGATTATTTGTCTAGTCACAAGGATGAAGCCTATTGACAATGGGAATATTCTGTTGGATATTGTGGGAAAAGGGGCCTTAAAGACAAAATCCTTGTTAGCAATGCAGATGATACAATCTTTTTTCAATCTTCATGAAATATGTTCAGAATGTTTGTCTATTCACAAGGATGAAGACTATTGAGAATTGGAATGTTCTTTTGGATATCATGAGATAAGGTGCAATTATTTCTCACCTTGTAAATCTCAGTTCAGGTGAGCGATTAAGGACCATCATGGTCCTCTTGTTAATTAACCCTTTCCCAAACAAGACCTTGTTTTGAAGACTGTATTAGAAAAGACTCGGCAAAAGAAGAAAATGCTGATAATCAGGAATTTATTTTAAACATTGATTATTTAGTGGTCTGCAACATATTTCAAATTGGCGACTTCCAAGTTTTCTGTTTGGGAAAGGGTTAAAAACAATTTTCAAGAATGATTCCCTTATTCCATATATGAGGGACATAAATAATCTTAAATATTATTAGTGATATTTTCTCTTGTGCCAAAGTAGTGTTTTTAGTTTCATAGCTATATTAGTGGGATGTCAAGGTTCTAATGAATTCTGGAATTTTCATTGCAGAATTTTATCCATTTAGAGATTTCTGCGTAATTTTAAATCAGTTTTTGTTTGGTAGGGTAACTTTATACTAGTATGGTGCATGCATGATATTTTTGCATGTGTTGACAAATTTCACCCATGTAAACAAAGGAAAAGTACTACTTATTTTCTATGTAATTTTGCATGTGTTGTTATGAATCTTGCAGGTGTCTGCAAGATTCGAATCACCACATGCAAAATTACAGTTTTTTAGTATTTGAAATTACTTAATTTACAAAGGTAAAATTGGTCAGCATGTGCCTTAACCCTTTCCCAAACAAGACCTGGTTTTGACGGCCCTAATAGAAAATGCTTAGGAAAACATTGACGCAAAAGAAGAAACTGCTGATAACCAGCAGTTTCTCCTTTTGCCTCAAAATTTTCTTTGCGATATTTAACACGAATTCTATTAAAACCTAAATCTATTTGTTGTCTTTAGCAGATTTTGAATTGGACCACCTAAACATTTTGCCATTTAACCCTTTCCCAAACCAGACCTGGTTTTGACGTCCCTAATAGAAAATGCTTAGGAAAACATTGACGCAAAAGAAGAAACTGCTGATATCTCTTTTTGTCTCAATATTTTCTATGCCATATTTAACACAACACAAATTTTTTCTTTAATAAATTACATTTTGTCATTGGTTGAAGTGGATTACCCTAAAACCTTGCTGTTTGGGAAAGGGTTAAGAAAGGGTTAATATCATGACTGGACAACAGAAATGTCTCACTTCTTTGTAATGGAGCAGCTTTAACTTATTTTTAATGCACTTTTCTTCTTGTGTTTGTATGTTTTCTTTTCAATTATAGGTCATTCACAGAGTTATGTATCATCTCAAAATTTTCTTCATTTTCACTCATTTATTTCAGTTTTTCCCAATTTGCAAAGTTTTATACCTGTCCGATTCGAAAGGAATTGCAGACAACAAAATATATTCTGAAGAAGATGTTTGTCTTATAACACATAAAAAACTGAGAGAAAAGGAGAAATTGTTGCTCGTCTTAACTTTCTTCTTTTTTCTCTACGTTTTTCCAAGCGTCCTCTATTGGAGATGTCAAACCAGGTCTTGTTTGGTAAAGTTTAAAGAAAATGGAAAAAAAGCTGAAGATCTGCATTTCCTCATTTTCTTTAAAAATTATTCTTATAGACCTTGTGAATTGAATCATTTCACTAGGGTACAGTCTTTTTAGCTCACCTGAGCACAAAGTGCTCAAGGTGAGCTATTGTGGTCGCTTTTTGTCCGTCGTCCGTCCGTCTGTCCGTCTGTCAAAAATTGTTGTTACCACTCTAGCATCCACAAATATTGACCAATCTTGACCAAACTTGGTCAAAACATGTATAACCATAAGTTCTCGGATGAGTTCGATTTTGAGTCAGATCGGACCAGGAAGTCCAGAGTTATATGCCCTTGAATATCAAAAATGGCTAGTTTTGACTTTGTTACCACTCTAGTATCTACAAATATTGACCAATCTTAACCAAACTTGGTCAAAACATGTATGACCATAGGTTCTCGGATGAGTTCGATTTTGAGTCAGATCAGACTAGAAAGTCCGGAGTTATGTGCCCTTGAACATTAAAAATGGCTAGTTTTGACCTTGTTACCACTCTAGTATCTTCAAATGTTGACCAATCTTAACCAAACTTGGTCAAAACATGTATGACCATAGGTTCTCACATGAGTTTGATATTGAGTCAAATCAGACAAGGAAGTCTGGAGTTATGTGCCCTTGAACGTCAAAAATGGCTAGTTTTGACTTTGTTACCACTCTAGTATCTACAAATATTGACCAATCTTAATCAAACTTGGTCAAAACATGTATGACCATAGGTTCTCACATGAGTTTGATATTGAGTCAAATCGGACAAGGAAGTCTGGAGTTATGTGCCCTTGAACGTCAAAAATGGCTAGTTTTGACTTTGTTACCACTCTAGTATCTACAAATATTGACTAATCTTAACCAAACTTAGTCAAAATATGTATGACCATAAGTTCTCGGATGAGTTTGATTTTGAGTCAGATCAGACTAGGAAGTCTGGAGTTATGTGCCCTTGAACGTCAAAAATGGCTAGTTTTGACTTTGTTACCACTCTAGCATCTACAATTTAATATAATGTTTTAATTTGTCAGATTGATTGGACTTAAAAAACAGAGTTGTGTGCCCTTGATGGTTACAAAATTGCCATTTTCTACTTTGTTTTCTCTCAAACAGCAATAAATATTAACCAATAAAAAAATCTTGGACATAATGTTGATGAGAATATCTTAATCAGAACAGAGTTATGTGCCCTTTACTGTGACAAAATTGTTGTTTTCTTCCTCTTTGTTTTTACTGTAACAGCTGCAAAAAATTGATCATTCAAGATTATGAAAGCAGTTATAGCTGGATCATAATCTCACATCTTAAATTATGTGCTCTTGAACTTGACAACATTGGGACTTTCATTCTATCTAGGTGCAGGTGAGCAATTAAGGACCATCATGGTCCTCTTGTATATTATTGCCTGGGAAAGGGTTTAAATTTTACAAGCATTTATATAATAATTATCATGTTCAGTACATTTTCTTTCTTTATTGATTTATTGGAAAGGGCTTGAAAGAATATGGTGTACTTATAAGTTTTTTTTCCTTTTATCACAACATCAAATTTCTATTGACTAGACTGGATATTTGTTGCAATAAAGAGATGAATTATTATTGATAAAATCAGTGTTGGTAGTTTTTGATCCACAATTTGAATTTGAGATGGGGTTTGAAAAGTGGCCCTTTTAGCATTTGAGACAAACATTGTCATGATCAGCCGGCAACCTGGTCATGATCTATGTTCTATAATAGCCTATACATTTAATGAAAACATGGACTATGATCAGCCTACATATACACGCAATTTGATCAAGATCCATTTTGTTTTCTAACAGCTTATTCATGACCAAAACATTTTTGCAACTGTAAGTTTGGAGCCTCAGTCCTCATCAGATTGCATTAAAGTACAAGCTGATCTCGAAATAATGTAGATTCAAAAGCTGTAGGGACCTTCTTTCCAAAAATGTTGATAATTTGCATTTTTTATACGCCCGAAGGGTCGTATTATGTTATGGCCCGGCTCGTCTGTCCGTCCGTCTGTCCGTCCGTCTGTCCGTCCGTCCGTCCGTTAGCAATTCCTTGTGTGCGCAACTCATCCTACAGTTTTGATCGGAATTCGATCAAACTTGTCACAATGAATCTCCATGGTGTCTAGTTGTGCATACCACTTACGGAATTTAATTAACTCTTTTCGTTCTTGAATCATCTGCCCTTGAATTAAAAAAATGCACATTTTCTTGTGTGCGCAACTCCTCCTACAGTTTTGATCAAAATTTGATCAAACTTGCCACAATGAATCTTCATGGTGTCTAGTTGTGCACACTGCTCACGGAATTTAGATAACTCTTTTCGTTCTTGAATTATCTGCCCTTGAATTTAAGGAAAAATGCCTATTTTCTCAAAAATGCCCATTTTCTCCTGTGCGCAACTCCTACAGTTTCAACCAGAATTTAATCAAACTAGCTACAATAAATCTCTATGGTGTCTTTGTTGTGCAAAGTTTTGATAACTTTTCTGTTTTCATGTTTGAATTATCTACCCTTGAATTGAAAAAATGCCCAATTTTACTGACAAGCCCCTCTGGGGCGTATATGCGCCGCTCTGCGAAGCTCTTGTTTGCTTAATGTTTTATCATTATATTTTCTACCAAGAAAGACAAAGAAATGTAAAATTGTTATCTGCATAATCTTTCAATTTGGACCACCATAAAAAATGTTGTCTGGGAATAGGTTAACCTGCATAAATGGGATTAGAATAACAATGAAAGCCTATTTCAGTATGAAATTTATTTAATAAAATATTTTGCACATTTTTCTTTCAATATTTTAAAAAATATGCTTAGACTTAGTATTTGTCTTTATTTCAAATGAAATACAGAAAATGAATAAATATTTGAATGATAAATGCATATATAGATAAAAAAAAAAAGAAAAGAAAGACAGTCACAGTAAAATTCGTTTAGTTGTCTGTATCCGTGTCCCGTGCTATGATAGCCAGTAACGGTGAGGGTACAGACTGTTTGTAGAGCTTTTCTTCACTCAGACCGCTAAACCACGAGACGGACTCGAATAACCCGTGCTTCTGATGAAGAATGTTGAATCGTCTGTCGTCGTATTTTCTGAAAAATAATACAGAGGAATGGCAATGAATTTTGTGCTAAATCAGATTATCACCGCTTTTTCAACAAAAACCTCGTAACTGCAGCTTATAACAAGCTGCAGTTACAAGGTTTTTGTTGAAAAGCGACGTTATATTTCTATTAGTTGCATGTAGTTGTGTCCCGTGCTATGATAGCCAGTAACGATGACGGTACAGACTGTTTATAGAGCTTTTCTTCACTCAGACCGCTAAACCACGAGACAGACTCGAACAAACCGTGTTTCTGATGAAGAATGTTGAATCGTCTGTCGTCATATTTTCTGAAAAATAGTACAGAGGAATGGCAATGATTTTGTGTCATCAGATTATCGCGGCTTTTCAGCAAAAACCTCGAAGCTGCAGCTTAAAACAAGCTGCAGTTACGAGGTTTTTGTTGAAAAGCGAGATTATATTTCTTTTAGTTGTCTGTAGCCGTGTCCCTTGCTATGATAGCCAGTAAGGGTGACGGTACAGACTGTTTATAGAGCTTCTCTTCACTCAGACCGCTAAACCACGAGACAGACTCGAACAAACCGTGTTTCTGATGAAGAATATTGAATCGTCTATCGTCGTATTTTCTGAAAAGTAAAACAAAATAGTGAAAAAAAACGACGTTATATTCCGTTTATTTGTTGGTAGTCGTGTCCCTAGTATTTTCTGAAAAAATAATACAAGGGAATGGCAATGGATTTTGTGCTATATCAGATTACTGCTGCTTTTCAACAAAAACCTCGTAACTGCAGCTTAAAACAAGCTGCAGTTACGAGGTTTTTGTTGAAAAGCGAGGTTATATTTCTTTTAGTTGTCCGTAGCCGTGTCCCGTGCTATGATAGCCAGTAACGGTGAAGGTACAGACTGTTTATAGACCTTTTCTTCACTCAGACCGCTAAACCACGAGACTGACTCGAACAAACCGTGTTTCTGATGAAGAATGTTGAATCGTCTGTCGTCATATTTTCTGAAAAGTAAACAAAATAGTGAAAAAGCGACGTTATATTCCGTTTTTTTGTCCGTTGTCGTGTACCTAGTATTTTCTGAAAAAATAGTACAAGGGAATGGCAATAGATCTTGTGCTATATCAGATTACTGCTGCTTTTCAACAAAAACCTCGTAACTGCAGCTTAAATCAAGCTGCAGTTACGAGGTTTTTGTTGAAAAGCGACGTAATATTCTTGTCAGTTGTCTGTAGCCGTGTCCCGTTCTATGATAGCCAGTAACGGTGACGGTACAGACTGTTTATACAGCTTTTCTTCACTCAGACCGCTAAACCACGAGACTGACTCGAACAAACCGTGCTTCTGATGAAGAATGTTGAATCGCCTGTCGTCGTATTTTCTGAGAAGTAAAACAAAAGAAACAGAATGCAATTAACTTGTTAAAAGTTAATGTGACTTTCTCATCTTAGATAAAGTAAGAGCCTTTGTTTTGTTAACAAATGACAAAGTCAAACATTACGCGTATAAAAATACACCCGGCAAACTGCAGGAAAGAACATTAATTTTGCAACCAATTTCTTATACATACATATTATATTTTCTGCTAAAAAATCACCACAAAAATGAGAATTCTTTAGGACAAAAAACAATCCTAAAATGCGAAATTTCGTTCGTACCATTAATTAATTACTTGTAAAAACAATGTATGCCGTAGTTCCTTTGTTACATTTAACCTTTTAAATTCAAAAAAAATATTCATGAGGTTTTGCTTTTCAAACTTTAGAGAAAAACTTGAATGAAAGAAGAAAATGGGTTTTCAAGGACTTTACCAGCCTATTGAAAGTCTTCCATAACATGATTTCTATCTTTACCATTCCAGTGGCGGATCCAGGATTTCTTTGAGGGGGGTTCGTTTTTACAAAAAGGAGGGTTCGTTTTACAAGTATTACGCTTTTTTGACTGAATTTCTGCATGAAAATGAAAGAATCAGGCTACAGAGGTGGGTTCGTTTGAACCTCCCGACCCCCCCCCCCTGGATCCGCCACTGCATTCAAATGTATATGGGCGGGGATCTGGAAAAACGTCCCTTATAGCATTTGAAATACTCGTGTTTTATGACTAGCCTGTACCTACGTGCAGTTAATTATGACTTATGTCCATACTGCTGTCTTAAGGTTTACGAACTGAGAATGAAATGCAGAGCAAGAGGCGAAATTTGAAAAGTGCCAGTAATTCCTAAACTGTGTTACATTTCCATTCCAAATACCAACATAAGCATTTTGTATGGTTTAGAATTTTGAATTAATGCATACTTATGGAAATATTTGACAAAAATGTTCAAAATTACCTCCCTTGCATATGAATATATCTAGTAAAATAATATTTGTAAATTATTTTCTTATTGAAGCATAATCTTGAAACCTGGCACGGTGAATAAACTTATGTGAAGTGCATTTACAAGTGCGTGTAATTTGATGCGTTTGTATGGCTAGAAAGTGGTGTTTTCATTCTCAGTTCGTAAACCTTAAGGTTTCTACAGGTCACGAAGAAGCTATTGAAGACCAACATGGTTACTGAGCAGACTGCGTGTATACGCAGGCTGATCTGGAACCATGTTAGGTTCAAAAACCTTAAGGGACCTTTTTCCAGATCCTGCACAATAATTGTTTTACAATTTGACCAGTCAAAATATTTGCTGTTTTAGAATTTATCAAATACCTGATGCATTTTGATATGAATTTCTGTCCTTCCTTTGATACAGACTCTGGTTTAAATCTTGGCTGGAAGTCCTTGTCTAAAGCATTGTGTCTCGTGATGGCCTCCGTTTTACCGCGATGTGGCGGTCTGCAAAGAATTTTTTTTAAAAAAAATGTCAGATTGATATACACTATAGATTTACTTATTAGGTGACTAATCCGTGATTTTAGGGTAGCGTAGACTAAGATCAGCCCGCATAATCATGTGCAGTCTGATCTTGGTCTACGCCACCAGCTCGCCCATATGACATTTAAAAGTCTTTGTCTAGAACACGGTGTCTCGGTGGCGCCAGTTTCAGCGTGTGATCTGCGAAGAAAGACCTTTAACCCTTTCCCAAACAAGACCTTGTTTTGACGTCCCTAATAAAACAAGTATCTGGTGTTGTATGCAACACATAAAGTCCCCTACCGGCTTCACATTGACTCAATATGGTAATCAATAATAGATTAAGATGAATAAGTTATTGCAGGATCCATTTTTTGCCATATTTTCACTATTTCCGTTACCATAGCAACCGCACTTTTCGTCAAAGAACAAAGATAAAATGATGTGCATAATCTACACATTGCCATCTAGTCATATACCAAGTCTCATCAAATTAGCTTGCTTACTAAAAAACTTATCGCAGGATCCAATATTTTTTGCCATATTTTCACTATTTTCGTAACCATAGCAACAACAATTTTAGTCTAAAAACAAAAATAAAATGATGTGCATAATCTACACATTGCCATATAGTCATATACCAAGTCTCATCAAACTAGCTTGCTTAGTTATTATCTTATCGCAGGATCCCATTTTTGGCCATATTTTCACTATTTCTGTAACCATAGCAACCTCAATTTAAGTCGAAAAACAAAAATAAAATGATGTGCATAATCTACACATTGCCATCTAGTCATATACCAACTTTCATCAAAAACGCTTGCTTAGTTATTAAGTTATCGCGGGATCCAGATTTGAGCGGACAGACGGACGGACAGACTGACGGACGGACAGACGGAGGGCAAACCTATAGTCCCATCCGGTGTGAACACCGGTAGGGGACTAATAGGCTTGGGAAAACATTGAAACAAAAGAAGAAACTGCTGATAACCAGCAGTTTCTCCTTTTGTCTCAATGTTTTATATGCCATATTTTACACAAACTTTATCTTTAATAACTTCCATTTTGTCATTTGTGGCAGTTTTTAAATGGATCACCTTCAAATTTTGCCGTTTGGGAAAGGGTTAATTAAAGGAAAGTAGAACTGGTCGAATCACGCTTTTCGTAATTAAAGATAAGGGGTTCGAAAATGAATTTGCATTTTGCCATTTACACATTTTTACTTGTTTCCGAGATCTTCGTTGGGATCGTTAGAAAAAATCCATTCTTCCATCGAAACGGTACATGTATGCATTCTATTTTTCACATCATTTATTTGTCTAAAGCATTTTTCTAATTTGACTAGCCTAAAACATTATCGTTTGCGAATGGTTTAGGACCCATTTTCCAAAGCTTAGGTCATATTTGGTCAATAATGCATCCGTTCATTTATGCCTACCTTCCGTATATCATATGATATGTCAGAACTCCTAGAGAGTAGATATCCGTGGTCTCCGATATGCAGTCCTGATAGATCTGTTCTGCTGCAGAATACTCCACGTTTATACGGGGTTTGGGTCGGCTTGGCCGGTCATGGATCACTTCTGCGGTCTCGAACCCAGTCTGGAAAGCGAGAATATAAACTTCGGATACATCTGTCAAAATTTACTTTTGTTCTGTTGCTTGCGGCATTGGGACTTTAAGATAAATGTTGCATTTTCAAAACAATCATTTTATTCAATGCGTAGTTGACTGTAGCTATATCAGCATTTTTAGCTCGACTTTTCGAAGAAAATGAGAGCTTATACTGTCACCCGGGCGTTGGCGTCGGCGGTGGCGTTGCAACCAAGGTTAAGGTTTTACAAACATCAATAACTCCCATACTATCAAAGGGATTCAACCCAAACTTGGAATACTTATTCACCATCACACCCTCTACCTTACTACCGGGGCCCATAACCCTGGCTCCACTATATTTGGAGTTATGCCCCCGTTATACTAAGCAACTTAGAAAGTCGAGCGCGCTGTCTTCGGACAGCTCTTGTATTCTTTTGCCTGAATATATTCACAAACTTTTTTTTATTGAGAACATCAAAACCAGGGCAGGTATTCACCAACCAATTTTATGCCCAGTATAGGCCTGCTTTTAATGGTACACAACAATTAATTTGAATGGCCGAAATACACGTCTGTACCATTCAAATGGGTTGCAATGTAATTTGAAGATTAGACATTTGTTTAGAAATCTTGGTTAATACGACATCGGGACTTGTTTGGGAAATAGTAAAGCAAGCCACCTACCAAACATGGATATCCTTTATCATTGATAATTATTTTCCGTGGACAAATCGAGCCGTGTGCTATGTCGTGTTCGTGCAAGAAGCGTAGAGCCATCATGAGATTAACACAGACAAACTTTGCGTGGGTCTCTTGGAAGATGCGTCTGAAAATTAGAGTTTATACAACTTTTAAGTAAACTACTTACGAATTTATTTGTGAAAGACCTTTTTACTCACCGTCATAAAAAGTAACCACTTTTCAAATAACCCTAATTTTCATAGTTCTTAATGCCTTTTTGTTTTTAAACATTAATACGCATTCCCAATGATTCCTTTTCACACCTCAATGGTTAAATGCTTGCAACATACCCAGAAAGATGTTTAGTTGTTATATGGGCGCAAAACAGTATTTAAGGATACAAAGTTCAATTTTGTTTACTTACAGCTGTCATTTTCTGCATAAGTTGACGCTGTTAAAACGCAAACAAAAGTTCCATTTCAATTTTATAGTCAATCATTCCGTTGAAATGATAGAGGTCTATGAAAAGTTAGCACTACCAGTATAGAATGTCTCAATATTAAATGTTTGATAATAACCGGAAGTGGTTGGTTGGTAAAGTGAAGGAAAACATTTTCTTAATTTGGAACTTGCCAAAGACCAAACAGAAACAAAAGTTCAATGAATAGAGCAGTTGAGATGAAATTGGGGGTTGGTTGGGCTAAAACCGGAAATCGCCATTTTGCAAGGGTCTCGGGTGTAATAAAAATCACCTATTGGTCACTAATCATTTCGAATAAAAACAGTATAATAAACGAATATCCTTATTATTCATTTTTGGCCCGTTTCCGGCCCTATATAAAGCCGTGAATTTCAATAGTGTGTCTCGTATCTATTACAAATTTCCTAGAACTACCACCAAGCTATCATAGCTAGTGGGGTAATTCAACTGTTTTAGATACTTTCACGAAAACATTTTTACTTGCCATGCTTCAATGTTTTGTATTTATTTCGGTACATTTATGAATAATCCTTAAATTGCCGACCATTTGCATTAGACAAGTGGCTACTTTTTATGACGGGGAGTATAGTTTATAAATCTACCAAATAGCCTGTATTTGGTAGAAATGGAATACATAATCTTTAATCTCTCTTCTTCTTTTGCATTTTTCTCTATCATTAATTATCACAATTTATGATGTTTCGATGTTCAAAATGCAAATATACATTTCGATATTATATGGTTATTGAAATGAAAAGTGTTTGATTACGTAAGTAAAGCATTTTATTGACGCCTCACAAGATAAAAGCTTTGGAAAAGAGGCATTTTTTTTCATTTCCACTGATGTTTTCTACAAGGAAAGACACACATATGCTTAATTTACTTGGAACTATCGTTTGATATCTTTGAATCTGGACTAGACTTAAAGTTTGTCGTCTGGAAATGGGTTAAGTGATTCCCCAAAGACCGTGTGACGATATAAACCTGCATATTCTGTTCTGACTACCTTAAATGCACGTCAAACATGCGCAAGTACATCTTCGCTAGCCAAGGTTGAACCCACCTACGTTTGTATTCACGGGAAGTTTCTAGTTAGCCGGTCCCTAAACTAAATGGTCGCCAGTAAAGTGACAAAATAGAGTAACTTTTCATCAATAATGAAGAAATAAGTGGGGGTGTAGGGGCAGCAGCCCCCATAAATAATTTCAAAATAAAATAAAGCGGGGGTGTGGGGGCGGCAGCCCCCAAAAATACTTCCTAGAAAATAGGGACCGGTATACTAAATGTGTTCCGAATTCATCCTTGGCGGATTTAGTCCGATTTTCTTGAAATCGCGAAGCGCCGCCTAACGGTTGTTCTGCTGGTTGTTTACGTCCATTATTGATGGCGTAAATAACGCGCGTTGTCTTTCGCGTCATACGTCATGCGGATTATGTAAAAGTTAGCTGCTTTTTGGTCGAATTGTCGAAAGTATAATAATTCGTCGATTAAGGTAGTTCACCCCTAATGAGATTGACGCGACGTCGGAATTATTCGGGCGACGTCGAAAACATTCGGCGGTGGAACGTTCCACCGCCGAATGTTTTCGACGTCGCCCGAATATGTTCGGAGACGTATCGAATGTTAACCGACGTCGCACGAATAATTCCGATGTCATGTAATCTCATTAGGGGTGGTTTACTTTAAAGTTAGGGAATTCCTGTCAATTGCAGTGAAATTCTTACTGGAAAAATCGCCCATCTTCGCGTTTTTGAGTTGCAAATGCAATGCTTTTTCCCGCCCGTTGTCATGATTTGGTTACTCATAACAAGTACATGTATCAGTCGACAATCTGATTGGTTCCAGCGAGACCTCGCTTGAACCAATGAAAACGCTTTCCAGGAGACCAAGAAAATCGGACTAAATACGCCAAGGGTGAATACAGAAACGACGTTACGTCGTAGATATCACCCTTGGCTTGCGAAGATGGCGCAAGTATAATGTTGGACCTCTTTGCTCTATTTCAAGACTTACTTGTTTTCGTTCTGTTCCAGCAATGCCTCCATGCACGTGACGGGTGGCCTGATTTTCCTCACAGCGTATATCCGGTCCTTGATATAACTGGAAGTGGGTAGACTGTAACAGTGGAAAGTAGTTTTTATCAATTACCGCATAATGAAGCTTTTTGACACTTAGTAAGATTAAGGCTTTAGAGAAACATCGTGGAAAATAAAGAAATTGCTTGTAACAAGCAATTTCTTCATTTCCTACAATGCTTTACGTAGAAAGGCCAAAACGGTAAATCAGGAGGTTTCAGACGACAATGTGCGTCGACTACCAGAAACTGCAGAGTGAAATAACGCTATGCCCATATGAGTAATGCATCGTGGTATATTACAAGTGTGGTCACAAAAATATGCAAAGTTGCAAAGCAATAGCCACAAAGAGGGTGGAAATAAAAGTATATGAATAGTTATTGTAAAGCATTGGGTCTAGTTCGAAAATTTGATTTAAAAGTTCTTAAAGATTGCACATGTTTAATTGAAATTATAATTGTAACTATATTTCAAGACAGGCTTACCCCTGACTGATAGTAATCAATGGTTTCTCGAATCTATGGTATTTTCTCTCGTCGATATTCTGAAAAAAATACCAGTCGTGTATTTTTTAAGGTCTAACTACAACTGGAAACGGTGGAATTAAAAACAAGATGTGTTTGTGAAACACGAATGCCCCGAAATGGCCATTTTTTTGCTAAGTTTTCGCATCTTCGCAAGCCAAGGGTGACATCTACGACGTAACGTCGTTTCTGTATTCACCCTTGGCGGATTTAGTCCGATTTTCTTGGTCTCCTGGAAAGCGTTTTCATTGGTTCCAGCGAGGTCTCGCTGGAACCAATCAGATTGTCGACTGATACATTTGTTATGAGTAACCAAATCATGACAACGGGCGGGAAAAAGCATTGCATTTGCAACTCAAAAACGCGAAGATGGGCGATTTTTCCTAAGAATTTCACTGCAATAGACAGGAATTCCCTAACTTTAATCGACGAATTATTATACTTTCGACAATTCGACCAAAAAAGCAGCTAACTTTTACATAATCCGCATGACGTTTGACGCGAAAGACAACGCGCGCTAATGACGTCATCAATAATGGACGTAAACAACCAGCAGAACAACCGCTAGGCGGCGCTTCGTGATTTCAAGAAAATCGGACTAAATCCGCCAAGGGTGAATACAAACGTAGGTGGGTTCAACCTTGGCTAGCGAAGATGAAGTTTTCGTGGATAGGGTTGATAAGGGTTAACAGATAACCTTGAGGAAAGTAATTTTGCATGGAACAGATAGCTATCATTGAAAGGGAGTTACATACCAAATTTGAGCTTTGTATGTTGAATACTTTTGGAGAAAAGGCAAAATGATAAGTTTTCGGACAGACAGACGGACGGAAAGACGGACGGACACGAGTAAAACAATATGCCCCCTGATCTTTCAATACGGGGACATAAAATGATAAAAACGATAAAATATTGAAGACGTTACTCTCATGATACCCGGCACTTACAACATTTGTAAAACTGCTACTTATCATGGAAATTATCAATAAAGTCATTTTTTTATCTTACATTTGACAACAAATACTTTTTTGTTGGAAATATTATGGGAAAAAAAACATAAAATTTTATGTGACAGACTTTTTTTTGCGCGTCTAGTATATAAGCATTTCTTTTTCTTTTAGTTTCGTTCAATATTTTCCAAAGCCTGTCAGATGTAGCAAAATGCTCCACTGCTTGGAAAATGATAAATGTTACGTTTACCCTATGATATTTGATGCCCGTGGGTATAACACTCGCTACGTCCTTCCATTTTGTCATCGGACTCGTCGTCGAAAAGCTGCCGATCGGGAACAAATAATAATCCTTCCCGATCCTCGAATTTCTCGGAATGGACGGATCCAAACTGGAGGTCGATTTCTGGCTGTCCTGACTGGCCGATCTTTTGCTAAACTTGATCGTTGCGCGCTGATCCGTGTCTGCATCTTCGTCGTTGACAGGATGGTTGTTGTTTCTTGACAACATATCATGTATTGGTGCGTTAGCACCGAACACGAAGCCATCTCCGAATTCCGGACAATCTCCGCCCGATGTTCGTTGATTTCCGGAAAGTTCCGTCATGTCGTCATAGACACCTGTTGGAAGTTCTGGTACCAGGTTTCTTGTTGCCATCAGTTGATCGGCGCGCAATTTCTCGTACACCATGGAAACCAGAATCTTCTTGCTGATCTGCTTTAATGTTGGTGGGCTTTTGTATTCTGAAAAATGCCACAAAGACGATGGATAATCACGTGATACAAAAAAATCAGCAAATTATGAATAATTTTGGTAATACGGGAGAAGGTGGACAGACGTCACGCATTAGCTGGGTGTGGTAGATTTTTGAAAAATCAGCTGATAAAAAGTAATTGAAGATCAACCAAAATTTTAGTTGGTCTTCAATAACAATTTTTATCAGTTGATTTTTTTTCAAAAATCCACCACGTCCAGCTAATTCCTGGCATTTTTCCATCTTCTCTGCTTCAAATTGATATCAAATTGGTTCAGTATCAACAAAATTATTGATGACTTTCCGAAATTCTGAGTCACGTAATTAACCACCGTGATAAACCCAAGAAACCCAACACCAAGTACGTCTACTGGTCTATCGCTTGGTTGTATGACAGTTTTGGTTGGTAATACCGAGTATTTGTGATTCAGTCTCCCATTAGGCTTGTTAAGTCCAAGTTTCTAGAAAATTATCTCGATGTCTTAAAAGAAACAAGCAAAACTATACATATACCTCTATATTAAGTTATTCTAAATGGAAAGGCCTAATTTTAAATCGAATATTTCTTTAGGGTACATAATTATGCTCTTAATGCAGTGTATCCTAAAGAGATGCATGCGACGTTGGAATTATTCTGGTGACGTCGTAACATTTGGCGGTGGAACAATCCCCCGCCGAATGTATACTACGTCGCCCGAATAGGTTGGGATACCTAACGAACGTTAACGACGTTCCTCAAACAATTCCGACGACGCATAAATCTAATTGGGGGTGAACTACATTAAGGAACTGATTTTTCATTTATAACATAAAACAAGTAGACATACACGTACACGTGTTTACATAATTATTCCTTCTCTAATCACTCGAAGACTTTTTTACACCGCCCCTTACCTCCACTTTCACGTTGACGTCTCGATCCGCTGCCTTCCCGTGTTGAACGATCCACCATTTTATGTGAGACATCCACGTCAGCACGATCACCATCCTGTCCGCCTGTCGCGCCATCCACTATATCGTGAAACGGCACAGCACCACGCCCACCGGGCGACGTACCCCGACGTCGTGGCGACGCGCTCTCTTGTCGTGGTGACGCGCTCTGGTGTCGTGGTGATTTCCGTGGTCGTGATAGTCGGTAGACGGACATGAAGTCGTTATAAATGTTGTCATGGCTTTCTTCCAGCTTCTCATCGAGAATGTTGACTGACTGCTCTAGTTTAGCTGCTGCATTTTCTAGTTGTGTTAGAGATATACTGGTTCTCTCGTCCACACTTCGGGATCTGTCTGTCGCAAATTCTGTGTCCGAATCATCGTCCTAGATATATAGAAAGATTTTTTATGAAAAATGAATTAAAGGTGAAAGACGGTCAGACACTCTGATGGACGTTTTATGTAGTTTATTACAACAATTTCATCAAGATTGATCTAGTTTTAAAACTGTCCCACGCATACGACAAAAATGGATATAATTTATAATGATTGAATTTGTGTACAATACAGCATAGAAAATATTGAGGCAAAGGGAGAAAATGCTGATTGTCAGCATTTTCTTCTTTTGTCTCAATATTTCCAAAGCTGTTTCTATCAGGGACGTCAAATCGGCAATTTCTCTTTCTCTCTCTCAAACTTTTCTATAAGAATGTTGACTGACTGCTCTAGTTTAGCCGCTGCATTTTCTAGTTGTGTTAGAGATATACTGGTTCTCTCGTCCACACTTCGGGATCTGTCTGTCGCAAATTCTGTGTCAGAATCATCGTCCTAGGTATAAAAAAGCTTTATGTTATAAAATTCTCCATTTTTCTCAATATTTTGTAAGACTTTGGATGCAATAAGAATTAAAAAAGGCAGACGGACAGAAACACGAATGTACGTTTTGTATAGATTGGTACACCAATTTCATCAGGATTGTGTTAGTTTTAAAACTATCGCAGGCATAGGCCTACGTCAAAATGGATATTTTTAAAAATAATGATTTAATTTGTATACAATACAGCTCAGAAAATATTGAGGCGAAGGGAGAAAATGCTGATTGTCAGCATTTTCTTCTTTTGTCTCAATATTTCCAAAGCTGTTTCTATCAGGGACGTCAAATCGGCAATTTCTCTTTCTCTCTCAAAATTTTCTATAAGAATGTTGACTGACTGCTCTAGTTTAGCCGCAGCATGTTCTAGTTGTGTTAACTAGAGATATACTGGTTCTTTCATCCACACTCCGGGATCTGTCTGTTGCAGATTCTGTGTTTGAATCACCGTCCGAGGTATAAACAATTTTTGTTGAAAAAAATGATTAAAAGTGAAAAACTGTCGCACGCAGATGGCAACTATGGATTTTGATAATCAAATTTGTGCAAAATACAGTGCAGAAAATATTGAGACATAAAAGAAAATGCCCTAATATTTTCACAGGTTTTTGTCTTTCTTTCTATCTTTCTACAAGAATGTTGACTGACTGGGAACACTTCCAGTTTAGCGGATCTACCAAAATGGCGTCCATTCATCCTGCAGTCCCCACATCCCCGCTTAATTTCTTTTTAAAATTATTTATCGGGGCTGCCGCCCCACACCCCGCTCATTTTCCTTTTTATTGATATAAAATTACTCTATTTTATCCCTTTACTTCCTAAAATAACTTCCCAAGAATGTTTAGACAAAAGAAGAAAATGCGGAATGTCAGCATTTTCTACTTCTGTCTCAATGTTTCCGAAACTGTTTTATCATGGAAATCAAATCAGTAATTTCTCCTTTTTAAATTTGTGTTTGTGGCAAAAGATGGAACGGCTTCAATGACATACCTTGAGTCTGCGATCAGCCGAGTTACATCTCAACATTTCAGCAATTCTGCGCAATCTTCTTCCCATATTTTCGTTTTTTCTCCAATTTTTCCACCGTTATGCTATTTTACTTGTATTTACAAACAATGGCGGTCAGATATTGCTACGCAACCGACGTCAATATCCAACGACGTCTATAGCGGATGTGACGTCAAGCGACAGGATAACGTCGACGTCGAATTCGCGCGTTACTCTTGCGAGTTGATGCAGTCTTAGCGTTATGGAGTTTTTCCGATTATTTTTACTTGGTTGGTAAAGCAATCAATCGACTTTATACATATCGTAACGATAATGCCTTTTGACACGCGCGCGGTCAGTTTTACATTTTTAGAAAACATTGAGACAAAAGAAAAATGTTGAAAACCAGATTTTTCTTTTTTGTCTCTATATCTTCTACGCTATATCGTGCAAAAATGTCACATTTTTCGTCTTCTATTTTGTCATCTGCAGGAGCTTTCAATTTGGAACATTCTATTTTGTGTTGTTTGGGGAGGGCGTAAGCGATAATGCGTATTTAGGGAGTAGGCTACTTGTAAACCATCACCCATTACAAAACACTTCGTACACCATCGAGCGTCATCCGTGTCAACGGAAATTGACGAGGGTGTTCCTCGTCAATTTCCGTTGACACGGATGACACTCGGAAATTGACGAAGGTAGCTCTTGGTAATTTCCGTTGTCACGAATTACGGCCGAAGTTACAGAGCATTTCTCGATTTCTATCAGTAGAATCTTTATGTAAAAGATCATGGACATTGCAGTGTCTTTCAAATGGAGGTCATTATAACTAAATATGAGTCGGGATCTGGAAAATGTCCTTTATAGCGTTTGAGAATACAGTCGGCACTTGTTTAATCCGAGTCTTCTCTGATGTAAATAAGCTCTTTAATATTTCAATTTTTCGTCAATAGCGAAAAATCAAAATATTAAAGAGCGTATTTACACCAGAGAAGACTCGGATTAGCACTTGTTGTGTCGAAGTCTGAGGGGCCGTCAAAATATATCGTTATATCCGGAGTTCGACTCATCTGTTTGTGTTCAGTTTCGAATTGATTGAAATTTGATCAATTTTGTTGCTCATCAAATGCGTTCATGATTGAAATATAGCAGGTAAAGGAAAGAAATAACTCGAAACAAGCAATTTCTTTTCTTTTTCTACTAAATTGCAATGACTATATACGTACACTTATTATGATATCATTTTGTTAAAACCTTTTGAAATCGATTGGTGAGGACGGGACCAGCCTTTCGATCAGAACTTCGACTCATCCGATGTCGAGATAACGAGTGTCAACTGAACCATATTTCCTGATCAGTTCACGCCTATGTGTATTCTTATCAGGATCCATGCCGCAACTCTTACGGAAGTTATAAATAGGTGTTGAAAAAGTTAAAACAGAACAACATGGATCTTGATCAGAATGTGCGTATGCACAGGCTGGTCTAGATCCTTGGTCTCAAGTGCATTTGTGACCCGTCGCGCTAAAAGGGACCTTATCGAGTGTGTGAAAAATATCGACCCTAGTCAGTCTGCGCAATCCGCGCAGCCAGACTAGGGCCGACACTTTTCACTTTTATGTAATTTTCTAAATCCGGAATATTTTCCCTATCTTACTATACATGTATGTTCATTTTTCCAATACAGTATCTGGTTGACCTGTGCTGAGTCTGACAAGTTTGTCAAAATTTTGATTTCTGGAGTTCGGATAAGGTCCCTTTTAGCGTGACGGGTCACATTTCATGATCATTTTCCAGATCACAGCTCAAATATTCTGATTCAGTTACATGTGTTGTTCGTGTAGGCTTAACTATCTAACAATGGGGAATCACGCGGCACAGCAATTTAATCTTCAATTTAATTCTGTTGAACCGTTGCCAGACGGGTTGAAGCAGAGATGGTGGAAAAAAGACAGTTTTTACAATGTAGATGGATATGGTAGATTTTTTTTCTTTTGAAGATCAGCCGATGATAAATTTATTTACCAAGTAAATTTCTATTTGATCGCCAATAACTTTTTTATTAGCCGATATACTAAAGATCTATATGTACAACATCCACCTCATTCCTTACAAGTGTATTTCTGTCTTCTCCAATCAAAAGTGAAGTCAAAGTCAATTATCAATGGGAAATTTGAAGATTTCCCCAATGGCAATGACTTTTGTGCTAAAAATAGACTGTGTTACTCCGTTATGTTTTGATAAACCGTCAGTGTTGTTATATAATCTCGTAACTACGGCTTGAATCAAGCCGTAGTAACGAGCTTTTATAACAACACCTATAAAATACTGTTTGTCCGAAATTATGTCACGGTTACCTAGATAAAATCGTTCCCCATTGCTGAGTCACATGATTCCACACCACGTATCTCAGTCCTCGTACAGAAGACCTAATCCTTTTCCAAACGGCACAATTTTAGATCGGTCTGATTATCAAAGAATTTCAGATATAAACAAAACAATAATAGGCTACTCAAAATGAGCATGTGATATCACATGAAATAAGACGAAACTGCTGATTCTTAGCAATATCTTCTTTTCACACAATGTTTTCCCAAAGCAATTCTACTGGGGCTAATCCTTCCCAAACAAGACGCCCCTATTAGAAAAGTCTTGAGAAAACATTGAGGCAAAAGAAGAAATTGATGATAATCAACAATTTTCCCACTGCGTCAATATTTTCTGTGCTCCATGAAAGATAGGCGTATCGAAAGGATTCTTTTATTCTTATTTTTTATCATCAAATTCAGTCGGACCCCGCTGAGAAAAAACAAGAGGGCCATGATGGCCCTGTATCGCTCCACTGGCTTTTAGACTTTTAGACTACGAAATTCTTCAAGGAATGAAATAGAGGTCTATCCAAAGAAGATTCATGATACACCAGAATGAAATCCAATCAGTGGTTATGGAGGAGAAATGTTTTTAAGATTGTCTTAAATTTACACTATATTTCATATATCAAAATATAAGCCTAGCCCACAGCCGCCAAGTTTTTCCATCCGATCATAAAGGAATTTGGAAGAGATTCATGCAAGGAAGATTCCTGTGAAGTTTGGTTGAAATTGGTCCAGTAGTTTTGGAAAAGAAGATTGTTTAACGTTTTTTCAAAAATTTAATATAATTAAATTGATTAAAATTTAAGTTCTCCACAGAATTAATTTTTCTTTAGAATCTAGGAGAGATTCATGCAAGGAAGATTCGTGTGAAGTTTGGCCGAGTAGTTTTGGAAAAGAATATTTTTCAAAAATTAAATTTAATTAAATTAATTAAAATTCAAGTTCTGCACAACATCTTTTTTTCCTTTTAAGGAATTTGGAAGAGATTAATGCAAGGAAGATTTCCGTAAAGTTTGGTTGAAATTGGTCCAGCAGTTTTGGAGGAGAAGATTTTTTTTAAAGATTTTTCGAAAATATAATTTAACCCTTTCCCAAACGACAAAGTTTTAGGGTGATCCAAATTCAAAGATGTTGCAGACAACAATTCCAAGTGCATGAAATTTAAAATGTGTTGGTCTCTTGGGTTAGAAAACATTGTTGGAAATGAAGAAATTGCTTTTCACAAGCAATTTCTTCATTTTCCACAATGTTTTCAAAAGTCATTATCTTATAGGGAGTCAAAAAGAGTCATTGTGTGGTAATGGGTTAATTTAATTTATAAAAAAATTAGTTCTATACAGAATTTATTTTTTTTTTTTGAAGGAATTAAGAAGAAATTCATGCAAGGAAGATTTCTGTGAAGTTTGGTTGAAATTGGTCCAGTAGTTTTGGAGGAGGAGATTTTTTAATTTTTTTTCGAAAATTAAATTAATTAAATTAATAAAAAATTTAAGTTCTAGAAAGAATTTATTTTTTGAAGGAATTAAGAAGAGATACATGCAAGGAAGATTTCTGTGAAGTTTGCTTGAAATTGGTCCAATAGTTTTCGAGTAGAAACGTTTTTTACAGATTTTTTGAAAATTTAAATCAATTAATATAATTAAAATTCAAGTTCTGCATAGATTTTGTTCTTTTGCTGTCCAAGTTTTGTCTTGATAGGTAAATATTTGTAACTGCTAGAGCGTCAACAAAGTCAAAATAAAGCCGACAATGACAATTTTGTCAATTTCAAGGGCACATAACTCATGATGTAAAATTCAGATCAAGCTGAAAGTTATACTTCGGCAAGATCTTATAGTCACCATCATTCTGGACAAGTTTTGTCCTGATTGGTTAATATTTGACGTTCCTAGAGTAAAAACAAAGTCAAAATGGCCATTTTTGACAATCAAGGGCAGATAACTCTAGACTTTCTACTTCAATCAGAATTCTTTGAAGGAATCTGAGAGAGGGTCACCAAAGGATCATTCCTGTGAATTTTGGTTGAAATCCATCGGGTAGTTTTTGAGAAGAAGATTTTTAAAGAAAAAGTTTACGGACGGACGGACGCACTGACGCATGCACGGCAGACACAACACCATGACAATAGCCCGATGGCCTGAAGGCCAGTGGAGCTAATAACGACATATCATACTGTTCGCCTTAACCCTTTCCCAAACAAGACCTGGTTTTGACGTCCCTAATAGAAAAGGCTTGGGAAAACATTGAGACAAAAGAAGAAACTGCATATAATCAGCAGTTTCTCCTTTTGTCTCAATATTTTCTAGTACATATTTTACACAAATTCCATCTTTAATACCTTCCGTTTTATCATTTGTGGCAGTTTTTGAATTTGACCACCCTAAAATTTTGCCGTTTGGGAAAGGGTTAATCACCGATTTATGTTGATACCATGACTTCTCCATTTTTGGCAAACAAATTTGTGACCCGTCACGCTAAAAGGGACCTTATCCCAACTCAAAAAATCCAAATTTTGACAAACTTGTCAGACTCAGCACAGGTCAACCAGATCCCGTAATCGAAAAATGAACATCAAGTAAGATAGGGAAAACATTCCGGATTTAGAAAATCACATAAAAGTGAAAAGTGTCGGCCCTAGTCTGGCTGCGCGGACTGCGCAGACTGACTAGGGTCGATATTTTTCACACTTCATATAAGGTCCCTTTTAGCGTGACGGGTCACATTTACATTCGTGAAAAGCGGTAAAGAAAATATATCATGGTGTGTTTTTTCACTATTTTGTTTCAACATTGACACTATTGAGAATAGATTGTGATATCAAAATATATTAGATATCAAGATGGATAGGCCTACTAAAATTTGGTAGATCTAGACTATTCAATTTTGGCACTTCTGTATCGAAATCAAAACTTACAAATGATATATCGTCGGTATTATTGCAAAACGTCGTAACTGCAGCTTTGATCAAGCTGGAGTTACGAGGTTTTGCAATTGCACCGACGATATTCTCACTAAGTATGTTCATGAACCCTTTCCACAATTGTCACATTTATATGGTTTCCTGCCAGTATGTATACTTGTGTGGCTCTTTAAGTCGATACTTTGTGTAAACCCCTTTCCACAAATGCCACATTTATATGGTTTCTCGCCAGTATGTATTCTTGTGTGTTTTCTTTAGTTGCTAGTAACTGTAAACCCCTTTCCACAAATGTAACATTTTTATGGTTTCTCGCTAGTATGTATTCTTGTGTGTTTTCTTAAGTTGCTAGTAACTGTAAACCCCTTTCCACAAATGTCATATTTTTATGGTTTCTCGCTAGTATGTATTCTTGTGTGTTTTCTTAAGTTGCTAGTAACTGTAAACCCCTTTCCACAAATGTCACATTTTTATGGTTTCTCGCTAGTATGTATTCTTGTGTGTTTTCTTAAGTTGCTAGTATAATCCAATTTTTTTCACCTGAGAGGGTGTGTCTAAGCAAAGAGGTTATTCGACGAGTTTACTGCTCGATATTTTGGTTGAGATAAGAGAAAAACGTGCGACACGAGCATGAACACATTTCGAAATTGAAAGAATGTTCAATTGTAAAATGTGTTGTTAAAAAACCTCGTAACTACAGCCTGATACACACTGTAGTTATAATGTTTTGCAATAATACCGACGATTTACCGCTAAGCGGCAAGGCTGTTTCTCCTCAAACTAAATGTAATGAACCGTTTATTTGGCTCCGCCCTGTCTCCCGAATAAAAACAGAATATAACTGTAAACCCCTTTCCACAAATGTCACATTTTTATGGTTTCTCGCTAGTATGTATTCTTGTGTGTTTTCTTAAGTTGCTAGTAACTGTAAACCCCTTTCCACAAATGTCACATTTTTATGGTTTCTCGCTAGTATGTATTCTTGTGTGTTTTCTTAAGTTGCTAGTAACTGTAAACCCCTTTCCACAAATGTCACATTTTTATGGTTTCTCGCTAGTATGTATTCTTGTGTGTTTTCTTAAGTTGCTAGTAACTGTAAACCCCTTTCCACAAATGTCACATTTTTATGGTTTCTCGCCAGTATGTATTCTTGTGTGTTTTCTTAAGTTGCTAGTAACTGTAAAACCCTTTCCACAATTGTCACATTTTTATGGTTTCTCGCTAGTATGTATTCTTGTGTGTTTTCTTAAGTTGCTAGTAACTGTAAAACCCTTTCCACAATTGTCACATTTTTATGGTTCCTCGCCAGTATGAAGTTTTGTGTGTTTCTTTAAGCTGTTAGTTTGTGTAAAACCTTTTCCACAAATCATACATTTATATGGTTTCTCAACTGTATGTATTATTGTGTGTTTCTCTAAGCTGTTAATTTGTGTAAAACCCTTTCCGCAAATGTCACATTTATATGGCTTTTCACCAGTATGTATTCTTGTGTGAATTCTTAAGTTGTTATTAATTGTAAAACCCTTTCCACAAATGTCACATTTATATGGTCTCCTGCCAGTATGTATACTTGTGTGGCTCTTTAAGTTAATACTTTGTGTAAAACTCTTTCCACAAATGCCACATGTATATGGTTTCTCACCAGAATGTATTCTTGTGTGTAACTTTAAGCCGAGACTATGTCTAAAATCCTTTCCACAAATACCACATGTATATGGTTTCCTTTCAGTATGTATTCTTGTGTGGCTCTTTAAGTGGCTATTTTCTGTAAAAGTCTTTCCACAAATGTCACATTTATATTTTTTCTCGCCAGTATGTATTTTCATGTGTCTCCTTAAGCTGCTAGTTTGTGTAAAAGTGTTTCCACAAATGTCACATTTATATGGTTTCTCGACAGTATGTTTTCTTGTATGAGTCCTGAAGCCGCTTATTTCTGTAAACCCCTTTCCACAAATGTTACATTCAAATGGTCTCTTGTCAGTATGTATTTTTCTATGGCATTTTAAGTTTAAGTTTGTGGAGAAACAACGTCCGCAAATGTCACACTCATACGGTTCCTCGCCAATATGTATCTTTGAGTGTGCTTGTATGCTCGTAAACTGTGTAAAACATTTTCCACAAATGTCACACTTATACGGTTCCTCGCCAGAATGTATCCTTGTGTGTGTTTTTAAGTTCGTAAACTGTGTAAAGCATTTTCCACAATTGTCGCATTTATACGGTTTTTGGCCAGTATGTATCCTTGCGTGTGTTTTTAAGCTCGTACACTGTGTAAAACCTTTTCCACAAATGTCACATTTATATGGTTTCTCGCCAGTATGTATTATTGTGTGTTCCTTTAAGCTCGTATAGTGTGTAAAACATTTTCCACAAATGTCACATTTATATGGTTTCTCACCAGTATGAATTCTTGTGTGTAGTTTTAAGTACGGAAGCCCTGTAAAACATTTTCCACAAATGTCGCATTTATACAGTTCCTCTCTAGTATGAATTCTTGCGTGTGCTCGTAAGCTCTTAAAATGTGTAAAACATTTTCCGCAAGTGCCACATTTATACGGTTTCTCAGCATAGTGTTTTTCTGCATATACGTCACAATTATAAGGCTTGTGTTTTTTGTTTTCTCCTTCGCTCAATGTTTCCATAGAAACACTTTCAGCACTGGAATCGTCATAAGCTTCCATTTCTCGAAAATTGGGAGATAGGCCTAAATCCAAAATAAACCTCAACTTGGACGCCCGCTTTAATCAGAAAGTCGACACGAACTTTATGGCTGCCAGTTTATTTCGGTTCTGCAAGTAAAAATAAATGAGCCGGGATCTGGAAAAACGTCCCTTATAGCATTTTTCAAAATTGAGTTTCAAGATCAGCCTGTCGTCAAATGCAGTCCAATATGCATCCATGCTGCTCTCTTTAAGCGACTACAGGTCACGATAAAGCTATTAGAGAACGACATGGATCCTGATCAGACTGTGCGTATACACAGGCTGATCTGGATCTATGTTGGGTTCAAAAGCCTTAAGGGACGTTTTTCCAGATCCTGGCTCAAATAGAATTGCGGTCATGCGGTTCTAAAAACTTCACATTTTATGGCTTACAATCCTTTATAAGATAGCAGTGTTCTCCCCAGCCCAATAAACTGTATAAACTACAGCTTCATGGAAATTAGTGTAATGCCACTACAGCTTCAAAATTACCTCTACAGCTTAATTTCCTCAAAAAAAAAAGGTTACCAAATAGGGGGATTTGTAGACTTTTTATGTTACAAAGTGATGAATACTGTATTCAAATAAAATTAAATGTAATAATTGTGTATAAAAACATTATGGGAAAAGAAGAAATTGCTCAAATTGAGCAATTTCTTCTTTTCCCATTATGTTTTTATTCACAATTATTTGCATGAACACATGCATGTCAAGGTTTACCAATACTTGTTACTTGCCACTACGGCTTCAAATTATTCCGGGGAGAACCCTGGATAGCACACACTTCGTGCATCTTCGGGCGGCATCCACGAAAACGGAAATGGCGGGGATATCTTCAATAATTTCCCAAACGACAAAATTTTAGGGCGACCCACTTCAAAAACTGCCACAAAAGACAAAATGGTTGTTATTAAAGATAGGATTTGTGTAAAATATGGCATAGAAAATATTGAGACAAAAGGAGAAACTGCTGGTTATCAGCAGTTTCTTCTTTTGTCTCAATGTTTTCCCAAGCCTTTTCTACTAGGGACGTCAAAACCAGGTCTTGTTTTGGAAAGGGTTAAATAATTTACGTTGCTACGTATGACTTCCGCGATATACGATGTTTTTTTTGCAATTAGAGTCTAATGATTGATTGAAAACAAATCAATCATAGTCTAAAGTCAACTTTGACAAAAGTGCGTGAAATGACCTAAACTCGTTGAAATAGGGAGAAAGGGTCATGCTTAGACATAACAAAAGCGGTATGGAAAAATGGAAAAGCAACACAAATCAACAAAATCATATTTTGCCAAATCATTAGAAGGAAAACAATAACGGAGAAATCAAACACAAAATAGGTCCGTAGGAACAGGAGGAGGGCTATGCCCCTCTCCTAATGTGGGCCAATAACCGAATTTGTCATGTAGGCCTAATACACTGAAAATTTAGGGGAAAATCCAATTTAGCCCCTCCAATATTCAGACACTGGTCCGGAGAGAGGCTTGGGCCCCCCTTCCCTGTAAAATTGCTTCCTACAGGCATTTAGCCATCATAAGACCTACAAAATTAGCCCTTTCCCAAACGGCAAAATTTTAGAGTGGTCCACTTCAAAAACTGCCACAAGTGACAAAATGGATGATATTAAAGATAGAATTTGTGTAAAATATGGCATAGAAAATAGTGAGACAAAAGGAGAAACTGCTGGTTATCAGCAGTTTCTTCTTTTTTTTCAATATGTTTTCCCAGCCATATCAAGTAGGGACGTCAAAACCAGATCCTGTTTGGGAAAGGGTTAAAACCTGGGCCCCATCTAATCAACGAACTTACGTTTATTCTATTTTTTCGTAGATTTGAAAATTACTAGTTTTAATGTAGTTGTTGTTGTTGAACTTGTTGTATTCTAAAAATAGTAACATAAAAAGTGAAAAGTACAACGAAATGTACATGTATGTGTTTGACGTGGTTTGTTGTAAGTTCAACCTTTCGGGGGTTTTTTTATCAGTAATTTTGGGGTTATCAAGGCTTTAAACAGTAAATTTTGGCATCGGCAGTAGTTACGAACAAACTAACGTCAACTTTTTTTTATCGTAAAGTTACGCACTTACGCAAAAAATTTGAACTTACGTTCAAAGCTAGCCAGCTACGAAAAAAAAAAAAAAAAAAAAAAAAAAAAAAAAAAAAAAAAAAAAAAACCGAACGCAAAATCTGTTTTATATACAGAGTTTCACTTTTAGACTTTAAGGAAAATAGGTGGTTTGTTTTACAGGAAAATAGTCCCGTCAATTTTTTTTCATGGAGTTATGAAAAAAAATTCAACCAATCAGAACGCTCGGATTTGTCTCAATGGCTTCCCAAACCCTTTCCATCGGGGGTGTCAAAACGATGTCTTGTTTGTGAAAGGGTTAACAGAAACGGATTCACAGAATTGAAAATTCTAATTTCACGTCGCTCGAAAAAATCTGATGTTTTATAATTCTCAAAATGACCACATTAGGGTTTTCTACCTTAAACCTTTCAAATGTCTGGAAATATTGATAGAAAATGTATCATGATGTTTATATTTCAACATAATTTTTATATTCTTTCATTCATTCATTTTTTGCAATTGGTTAATTTAAAATCGCAATCCGTATCTTTTTTCAGGAATTGGTTGATTATATCTAGTCATAATCACGGTGTATAATCACATGACTCAGAATTTCTGATAATCTTCAATATCTTTTTTAATACTTGACCAATTTGAATTCGATTTAAAGCAGAGAAGGTGGGGAAATGCAAGGAATAAGTTGGACGTGTTGGATTTTTGAAAAATCACTGATAAAAAAGTTATTGAAGATAAACAAAAAATGTTTATCTTCAATAACTTTTTTATCAGTTGAATTTTCAAAAAAAAAAAAAAAAAAAAAAAAAAATTACGTCCATCTAATGCATGACGTCTGTCCACATTCTCTGCTCCAAACCGAATTCAAATCGGTCCAGTACTTACAAAACTAGAAGATTTTCTGAAAATATTGTATCACCTGATTATCCACCGTGATAATGGTACCATTACCAAAGGACAAAATTTTAGGAAGGTCCAAATTGAACGATTCTGCAGACAACAATTTCAAGTGAATGGAAATTTAAATTTTTAGGTCTTTTTGGATGGAAAACATTATGGGAAAGAAATTCCTCGTCACAAGCAATTTCTTCACTTTCCATGATGTTTTCCACGGCCATGTTTTGTGGAGAGTCAAAAAGAGTTATTGTGTGGTAATGGGTTAATATCCATTTTTACAGCATAAACTACCTTTGCGTCATCAATTCATTCATTTCTTTATTTATTTTTTGATTCATTTTATTCATTTTTTTTATTTTTGATATGATGTAAATGAGCATTTTATCTTGGTTTCAGGTCCATTCAAATTCAGCCATCATATACATAGAGTTATTTTGAAAACTTGTTGATAAAATTTTGATCAGATTGAGAGGATTTATCTAAAAACATTTTTTAGAGAATGAGAGTTAACCCATTCCCCAAAAAAAGCTCAATTTTAGACCGCTTTAGACTGAAAGCTGTTACAGACGACAGTCTACATCCTATCCCAAAAATAGCGAAAAAAATATATAAAATAAAATGCTAGCCTTCAACATTTCTTAACCCTTTCTCAAACAATACCTGGTTTTGACGTCCCTAATAGAAAAGGATTGGGAACAAAAGAAGAAACTGCTGATCACCAGCAGTTTCTTCTTTTGTCTCAATATTTTCTGCGCTATATTTTACACAAATCCTATCTTTCATAACATCCATTTTGTCATTTATGGCAGTTTATGAAGTGGATCACTCTAAAATTTTGTCGTTTGGGAAAGGGTAAAAAGGGGCGGTAAAACCAGGTCCTGTTTACAGGAAAGGCTTAACTAGAAAAGACAGCAAATTTAGACGGTTTCAAAGGAACAGGAAATGCGAAACAAATTCAGGTAATAATGGATGGAGATAAATTTACCAAGTTCTTTCTAATAAGGTTATTTCATCTAAGACCCCCGCACACAACAGCCTCCGAGAGTCGTCCTTGGAGTCTTAAAACGCCGCTCAAACGTTTAGTATTTGTTATTTTTAGCAACATACTCTCAATTCCAAAGGCAGCGTTTTGGTAACAATACTCTCGAACCCAAAGCCCTTTAATGTTGGATGCACGTGTTCTTTATCGCTGTATATTAAATGCACGTGCGTCGTCATTGTTTTCTCCACATGTTTAGGGAGCCTCGTTTTGATAATATCAATTTTTGACTATTTTTTTTGTAATAATTTTCATGTATACAATGTTGATTTCCCATCAACCCATCGTCTTTGCCTCCGGAAGTGTGTTCTGTGGGTACAGACTATTTAAAACATAAGTGAAAGGACCTTATTAGGACAATGAAGGCATAAAGAAAGCTTGTTGGTGAAAGTGATTTTTCTGGGTACAAGCGTTGCCATTTTTTCTTAAAAGTTATAATGTGGAAGGTCCCCTATTATTGAAACTGGGTTTAAATGTTTCGTAGACATGATTAGACATCCTTAGTCAAATGTTACATTTTGACTAATAAGGAATTTAAGCATGTAGGAAATGCCAACACTGTTTAGTCCTATGCTATCCCTAACGACTAGAGTTGAGGGTGTTATAATGTAAAAGCTTTTGCAGATGAGAAAATGGGTATTTATTAACCCATTACCACACAATGACTCTTTTTGACTCCCCTCAAAATAATGGCAATGGAAAACATCGTGGAAAATGAAGAAATTGCTTGTGACAAGCAATTTTTTCATTTCCCACAATGTTTTCCATCCAAAAAGACCTAAAAATTGAAAATTCCATTCACTTGAAATTGTCGTCTGCAGGATCTTTCAATTTGGACCACCCTAAAATGTTGTCTTTTGGTAATGGGTTTTAAGATAGAGATTGTGTACAATATACCACGGACAATATTAAGGATAAATGAGAAAATATTGAATAGCAGCATTTTCTTCTTTTGCATCAATGATTTCCCACACCATTTGTACAATGGAAAAGGTCTAAACCAGGTCTGTTTTGGAAAGGGTTAAACCTACTACTAAACGGCGATATCCATAATTCTCAAAAAGATGTGGAAGAAAACAATGACTTGGGAAAAGAAAATGATGATTGAAATCATTTTTATCAACAAATTCTTCCATGCAAAATGGCAATTTCAGAATACTTGGAAACATGTTCAGCTTCTACCTCTTTATTTCTCAAAGTTTTCTACAATAGGAACCTTTAATGTCATTTGACTTGTGACATGATAAACACGCATAGATATAAAATGATTCAAATTAATAATAGTGCTTACCTTTATATAGGCCTACCAATGTCCGAAAATGTTGTTTTTAGAATAAAATATCCACTTTTACTGTGAAAAGAAACAACAATTTGTAATTTACAATGAGCACAGAACACAAAGACAATTTTCTATAGAATGGTAGGTGTACCCATCTTGTCCCAGTTGTTCTTTTATTGTATTCACGCTGTGTGATTTATTGGTTTCATGCTGGGACTGACCGCATCGGTGGATCCGGGATTTCTTTGAATGTGTGCGAATATACAACAAGAGGGGGGTCTTTTTTCTCGTATTACCGTCGACTTCGACTGATAAGCATGTTTAATAGATTAGTTATGCAAACGGCAAACTGTACACCTTTGATCATAGTGGAGCATGCCGTTTTAGAGACACTTAACCCCTCCCTAAACAACAAAGTTTAACCCTTTCTCAAACTACAAAATTTTAGGGTGATCCACTTCAAAAACTGCCACAAATGACAAATGGGTGTTATTAAAGATATGATTTGTGTAAAATATGGCACAGTGAGTATTGAGACAAACCAGGTCTTGTTTAGGAAAAGCGGGTGTTCAAATACAAAAGCTTCTGCAGACAACAAAATGAAAATTAATAAAGATTTGATTTGTGTGTGACAATAACAGGGAAAATATTAAGGCAAGGGGAGAATGCTGATTATCATCATTTTCTTCTGTTGTCTCAATGTTTTCACAAGCCTTTTTAAAAGGAACGTTAAAACCAGGTCTTACTTTAAATTTATAATGGTGGAAAAAAAGAGTTGCAAATTGAAGGATAATAAATTCATGACAAATGATGAAAATCTATGCATTTACTTTCTATGGCCGACAATTAATTAAAAAGTTGATGTAAAAGGAAAATTTGCTAACGTGTGTACATGTATAAGTATTTTCTTCTCTTGCCTCAATCTCAAAGGGTGGATCCAGGATTTTTTCCAGGGAGATCCAAGTCCAAATGATGGCTTAAAATTCGATAACGAAAACCTCACAACTGCAGCTTGTTTTAAGATGCAGTTACGAGGTTTTCGTTGAAAAGTAGCGATATGTAACATAACACTAAAGCTATATACTCAAACCGATGCCAGAAGGGTCCGAACCCTGCCCCCCCCCCCCCTGTAGATCCGCCCTAGACCCCCCAAGACTTTTCTATTAGGGCTGTGAAGATTGGTTCTTGTTTAGGAAATAGTTGACCCATTCCCAGAAAATGACTCTTTGATTCCCTATGAAATAATAGCTTTGGAAAACATTGTGGAAAAAAAGAAATTGCTTGTGAAAAGCAATTTCTTCATTATTCACAACGTATTCCTACCTAAAAGACCAAAAAAGAGTTAAATTTCATTTATTTTGACATTGCCATCTGCAACATCTTTAAATTCTAGCAAATGTAAACCATTGCCGTTTGGGGATGGGTTAATGACCGGACATCCTACAAATAAGTTTAGTGCTATTGAGGCACTCGAAGAAATCCTTTCCCGAACAATAAAATGTAAACTTGTCAAATTTGATACTGTAAGTGCAGAAGACAACTAGGCTAAAAAGATAATCTTTAATATGACCAGTGAATATTTAAGAAAACATAGATTAATGTAAAAACAGAAAATGCAGTTTATCGGGAGTTTCATTTTATTTTTCAAAGTTTTTACGCGATCTCTAACAGGGACGTAAGAAACCCTGGAGGTATTGTTTTGAAAGGGGTTACCAATTATAAAATTTTATGTGAAAGTACTTAAAATTGAGTTTACTGAATCCACTGGGGATAGAAATGGGCTGGCTTTATCGCATGTACTGAAAACAATGAATCCTGATTAACATCACGGTGGTTAATCACGTGACTCAGAATGTCAGAGAATCATCAATAGTTTTGTTAATAATTGACCAATTTGAACTCGGTTTGAAGCAGAAAAGGTGGGTAAATGTCAGGAATAAGATGGCCGTGATGGATTTTCGAAAAATCAACTGATAAAAACAATATTGAATATCAACCAAAATTTAAAGATCAACAAAACTTTTGGTTGATCTTCAATGACTTTATATGGGAACTGATAATTATTTAATCCATTTCTTCATACATATTGACGCTTTTGACGGCCAATAAGAAAAAAATAGTGAAAACAATGTGCTCGTGACAAACGCTTTCTACATTTCCTGCAATGATTTATACGTAGAAAGACCAAAAACATGTAGTGACAGTAACTCGATATTTCTTTTGTGTCATCCAATCTAACTAGAAAGCCCTTCAGTCGCTACAAGGGCTTGAAAAGGTTGACGACCGCACGGAAGCATACAACGCCATAACAATAGCCCACTGGCCTGACCAGTGGAGCTAAAACCCCGTCGACTGGTAATGGCTTAACCCTTTCCAAAACGGCAAAATTTTTCGGTGATCCACTTCAAAAACTGTCACAAATGACAAAATGGTTGCTATTTAAGATAGGATTTGTGTAAAATATGGCGCAGAAAATATTGAGACAAAAGGAGAAACCGCTGATTATCAGCCAGGCCCGTAGGAAGCAATTTCATATGGGGGGGGGGCTAAAGCCCTTGTCTTGAATATTGGGGGGGCTAATTTGGATTTTCCCAAAATTTTCAGTGTAAAATTAAGAAAATTCGGCATTTTTGGCCAACATTGGGGGGGGGGGGGCCCTGTTCCTACGGGCCTGTCAGCAGTTTCTTTTTTTGTTTCAATGTTTTCAAAAGCCTTTTCTATTTGGTAGGTCAAAACCAGGTATTGTTTGGGAAAGGGTTACAATCCTTTCGTAGTCTTATTCACAATGAAATCTGGACTGTAAAATATGGCTGTATGGGAAAGTGTAAATTAAATGAAATGTGAAGTAGAATGTTGATACATATGAACCGTTTTCACTGCGCAATAAGGATTAAACATGTTGGGTGTTTTGTGTTTTACTCTATCGGTTTCATTAGCTTTTGCCTCCGATAGACGACTGATTAAACAGATCAACAGTTTGAGGGAAGACCTTAGCTTTGCCAACAGCGATACTGTTACGCTTTTTGAACATTTTGAGAAAATGAACGAGACAATTTGGTCGAATAAATTGGGATACTCAATGGCAGTTGGAGAAGAAAATATGGTAAGGACGTTCACAGACATGTTCCGCCATGAATTTTCGGCTCTACTAAAAGGATTCGAATCGGAAAAGAAGATAAACCGACGAGATATACAGGATGTTAACAATCGTCTTGACGCTGGAATGAACAAATGCAACACGGAATTAACCAAGCTGCTTGAACGGACAAATCACTTGAACATGCAGTTATCGGAACAAGCTAAAGCGTTGGAAAAGAGTAGTTCTGACTTACGGAAAGAGCTTCAATTGGGAAGAGAATCAAAGGCCCGGGTTCTAATTGATTATGAAGCCATGAAAAGCGAGGTTTTGGAATTGGTGAAAAACGCTTCGACGATCATCGAATCTTTAGATTGCATGCCGAAAAACACTCCCGATGTGGTTACATTGCAAACGTCAACGGTAACCCAGGAACAGACAACTTCACCGGTACCGATTTCTAGGGCATGCAAAGATGAACAACTATCTGGAGTTTATGAAATATTTTTCGATGACTCCCCGACCTCTGTTTATTGTGACGCCGACATAGACGGCGGTGGCTGGATCGTCATTATGAGACATCAGGACGGATCAGTGGACTTTAACAGGACTTGGGACGAGTACAAACACGGGTTTGGAGATGTAAACGGGGACTTTTGGATCAGGAATAAGTTTATACACGAACTTACAAAATCCAGATCAATGGAGCTCAGAGTGGAAATGGAGAAAACTGACGGTACTAAATCGATCGCCAAGTATGCCGTATTTAAGGTGGGTTCGGAGGCAGATAAATATGTTCTGACTGTGTCCGGGTATAGTGGGACGGCGGGGGAAATGTTCGTAAACAAACGCATTGGACATGATGGTATGAAGTTCACAACATATGACCAGGACAATGCTCGGAATAAACGTGGGAACTGTGCACGATATTTCGGTAGCGGTTGGTGGTATAACACCTGCTACAGTGCTCTTTTAGCAGGCGTTTATTCTATAACTCTTGGACAGACTAAGCTAGGAGACAGCTGGTACTTCCCGGGGGTGTACGGATATATAAAATATGTAGACATGAAAATTCGATGAAATCAATCTAAATATATACCAAAGAAAAGTGGACAATGATCGTTATGTCGATGTCCAAGTGAGCCACCAAATTACTCCCAGGTATCCGATGATCGACAAATCAGATTTTTGTACAGTCGTTTCAAAATAGTAAAACAATTTCCACGGTGGATAATCACGTGATACAACAATTTTAGAAAATTTTCAATAATTTTGTTAATAAGGGATCAATTTGAATTCGGTTTGAAGCAGAGGTGAACCGACGTCACGCATTAAATGGACGTGGTGGATTTATGAAAATCAACTGATAAAAAATATTGAAGATCAACCAGACTTTTATAATTTATTACTGCAACCCCCCACACCATCTTCTCTGCTTCAATCCGTATTGAAATTGGTCAAGTATTGCCAAAATTATAGATGATTTCTGAAATTCTGAGTCACGTGATTAACCATTGTGAATATACATGTAGCATATAGTTGAAATAACGTTGTTATTCCTCTTTTTGAACCATATTTGAAGTCAAGGCAACAAAAATAATTAGTGTTTATAAAAAGTATATATAACATGTTACCGTGTACTGTATGTTACTGCAAAGCAAAAATATGGCTTCTGTTTTGAGAGAAAAAGACAATCGACATTTTTCTATTCCATCAAAGTGATCATCAACATTTTCTCCTGTTGCCTAATTATTTTTCATGCTATAATTCACAAAAATTCTTTATTCATTACCATACATTTTGTAGCCTGCAGCAGTTTTCAAATAGGACCATCCTAAAATTTTGCCATCTGGAAATGGGTTAAACAGTCATGCAAAATAAATAACTTCTAGTGTTGTTGATTTACAGATCACATGTGATCTTGTTTTATGGTCAATTTGAAAGAGTCTATAAGGAATGACTGCACTGTTTCTGTGCTTATACTAGCCTGGGCCCCGTATTACTAAACATCTTACGACCAAGTTTTTGTGTAAGCTGTGTAACAAGACATATGATTGCACTAGAAATCCGACTGAGCCAATCAGGGCTGTGTTACAAGTAATTATGCAATAATCAAACGTACGATCTGTAGTAATACGGGCCCCTGGAGTCCATATTATCAACGATCGTACGATTTGTTTTTGCGTAATTACTTGAAACAGCAAACCTGATTGGCCCAATCTGATTTCTCGTACAATCAGATGTTTTGTTACACAGTTTACACAAAACCGTGGTCGTAAGATCGTTGATAATACGGGCCCCTGGTCCCCGTTTTACTAACGATCTTACGATCATGTTGTTGTGTAAACTGTGTAACAAGGCATCTGATTGCACGAAAAATCGGATTAGGCCAATCAAGTTTGTTGTTATAAGTAATTACGCAAAAAATAATCGTAAGTTCGTTAATAAAACGGTCCCCTGGTCTCTACATAACACAAACTTCGACGTCTAAATAGTCTTTAGCATTTATTATGAATAAAAGTGTAAATATACTATTGCACATAAGGTATCATCCTCGCCTGACAAGTGTGAAATTCACTGCGTTACATTACACATGACTGTATTCATCATTCCCTGATTTTGTCTGGTTTGATTGCTATGGAAACTCATAGCGTCCAGCAAAATGGCGCAATACACATTGCATAGCAGCAGATAGATGGGTTGAAAAATAGAGGGGGTGAAAACATTCGGAATTTCCCAAATTAAGTCTGATTTGATTGCTATGGGAACCTATAGTGGTCATAGCTTCAAATCAAATGAGGCCATAAACAGTGCAGAGCAGCAGATAGTGGGCGGAACCATTCAGAACTTGTTATATCAAATCCAAACCACATGTTGTATCTAACTAGAAAGACCTGAAGGTCTTGAGTCGCTCCACAGGCCTGAATTTCTTTTAATATCAAATCCAAGTTTTGACTAGATTTTTGAATACTTGTGGTTCTTGAAGCAAAAACAAAGTCAAAAGCAGCAATCATGTGGTCAATGCAAAAAGAAAGTAATTGATTGACTGCTATTTTAGGGATGTTAGAGCGATAATAAAATTGAAAACTGTGATTTTGCCAAATTCAAGGACACATAATTCAGTATGTATATTTAAAATCAAATCGAAAATTAAACCCATGCAAGATCTTATGGTCACTCTCATTCTGTTCAAATTTTGTCTCTATTAGTCAATATTTGTGGCTTCAAGAGTGGAAAAAGTGTCGAAAACTGAAATTTTGTCAATTTCGAGGGCAAATAACTCAGATTGTAACTGTGTGATCATGTTGAAAATTACACATAAGCAAGATCTTGTTGTCAACAAGATTCTTTCCACGTATCATCTTGATTGGTTAACATTTGTGGTTGTTAGAGTGAAAACAAAGTCGAAAATGGCAATTTTGTCAAATTCAAGGGCACATAACTCATGATGTAAGATTCCGATCAAGCTGAAAATTGTACCAAGGCAAGATCTTGTAGTCAGCATCATTCTGCCAAAGTTTTGTAATGATTGTTCAATATTTGTAGATTTTAGAAGAAAACTAAAGTCAAAACCTGCTGTTTTTGACTTTCAAGGGCAGATAACTCAGGTTATTCTGGTTCAATCCACATTCTTTGAAGGAATCTGAGAGAGGGTCACCCAAGGATCATTCCTGTGAAGTTTGGTTGAAATCCATTCAGTAGTTTTTGAGAAGAAGATTTTTAAAGAAAAAGTTTACGGATGCACAGACGGACGCACGCACGCACGACGGACACACCGCCATGACAATAGCCCGCTGGCCTGAAAGGCCAGTGGAGCTAAAAATTTGAATAATCTTGTTAAGACGGTTCCAATAAGTATCCATAATATGGGGTTTGATTTTGTATTTTGAAAAGCCATTAACCCCTCTTATCTGTAATTATGCACCTGGTTGTTATGTGCTGATGAGTATTAAATGTGTCTACATTTGCAATGCAATTATAAATGACCAATTTTTCCCAAAGCAATGTTTTATTTCGGAGTGAGTAAAATCACACAGGATCTTGTTTTATAGTGTTTTTGGAAGAATATATCATAAGAAATGGTTTGACTGTTTTCATGCCTATCACGTCTTGGTTTGCACATTTAATCCCTAATTCATGGTTTAACCCTTTCCCGAACAAGACCTTATTTTAGGCCCCAAATAGAAAAGGGGAAAACATTGAGGCAAAGGAAGAAAATGCTGATAATCAACATTTTCTCCTTTTGCCTCAATACTTTCGGTGTTCTCCTTTTGCCTCAAAACTTTCGGTGTTATATTATATGCAGATTCTTTCTGTTATGACACAAATTCTGTTTGTTTGCAGCAACTTTCAAATTTTGTCCTTAATAACTCAGTATCTTGTTTAATTTTCTGTTTGGTAGAATCTATTTGGAATGGCTTGACAGTTCTCATGCTTGTACTGTCTTGGTTTGTACATAAAACAATCAGCCTCTGTCCTTCATCCAATTTATAGTTTAGCCCTTTCAAAAACAAGACCATGTTTTAGGTTCCTAATAGAAAAGGCTCATGAAAAATATTGAAGCAGAAGAAAAGCAGCATTTTTTCCTTTCGCCTCAATATTTTCTGTGTTTTATCATATGCAGATCCTTTCTTTAATGACATAACTTCTGTTTGTTTGCAGCAACTTTCAAACTGGAAAGTCTCAATTTTGTCCTTAATCACTCTGGATCTTGTTTAATTGTCTGTTCGATAGAATCTATTAGGAATGGTTTGACTGTTTTCATCCTAGTACATGTACTATAATCTTGTTCTGTAAATAACATTGGCTGCTTTCCAACAAAAATCTCGTAAGTATTGAAAAGTGACGATCAAACACTCGAGTCCTTGTTATTCATAGCAGATAAAGTCACTCAGAATCTTGTTTAATTGTCTGTTTGATAGTGTCTATAAGGAATGGTTTGGCTGTTTTCATGCTGATACCATCTTCGTTTGTACATAAAACACTTGGACTATCACTATTCTTCTGCATCAAGTCAGTACTGAAGTACAAATACTCTTCAAAATAATCACAGGCTTTGAAATACAGAACTAATAATTTGTGACCCGTCATGCTAAAAGGGACCTTATCCGAACCCCAAAATCCAAATTTTGACAAACTTGTCAGACCCGGCGCAGGTTAACCAGATCCTGTATGCGAAAAATGAACATTATAGTAAGATAAAGAAAACTTTTCAGATTTAGAAAATTACATAAAAGTGGAAAGTGTTGGCCCTAGTCTGGCTGCGCAGACTGCGCAGACAGACTAGGGTCGATATTTTTCACACTTGGATAAGGTCCCTTTTAGCGTGACGGGTCACATATAACAAAAGTTTTGAAATTCAGCTCGAACTTTGTCATCTGGTAAAGGGTTAACCATTCCTCAATAGCAATGAGTTAATCCATAACCAAACTACAAAATTTTAGACAAGTCCAAATTCAAGGATGTTGCAGACGACAACTTGAAATGAATAGAATTCTACCTCTTTTGTCTTTTTAGGTAGAAAACATTGTGGGAAATATGATATTGCTTGTCACAAGCAATTTCTACATTTTCCACAATGTTTTCCAAAGCCTTTATCTTGCATGGTGTCAAAAAGCATCAATGTATAGGAATGGGTTGATTCAGTTTTGGAATTAATGCCTTTTTTCAAATTCGAGTTTGACCAACACTTGAATCAATGGAAAATATATATACAGTCGAAACTGTCGTATGCAGCCAGCCAAGGGACACATCAAAACTGACCACATATGACAGTTGGCTGCTTAACACAAAATAGAATATTCTGAAGGCTGGGTTTAAGTGTCTATTTTTATGACTGGCCCTATTAGTATGAAGTAAAAGCAAGTGTTGTAAAGTAAAAAGGGTATACTTTTATATGATATTTAAGTGTTTATCACACCTTTTCATGGTTTATGCACATGATTAGGCAAATTGCCAGATGCATTATCAATATTCACATTACCTGTCACAAAATTAGTCGTGCATGGCTGCTTAAGGGGATATAGGTAAAGAGCAATTGGGACAATTAAAGCTGGCCACTGACCACATTAGACATCATATTGCTATTCACAGTTACTTCAAAGAGTAAAATTGCATGGGGGGACCTGCACTGGCTGCATACGACAGTTTGGCTGCTATACACAGGTGGCCGCTAACAGTTTTGACTGTATTGAACAATGAAATAGATTATAACTAGAAATGTCGCAAAGCAGACAAATGCCCCCCACCGTGTCACTGAAAAAGTGCTATAGGTCAAAAGGTTCTTTAGTTGGAGCACAGAAACGGATTTTAAACATGCCACTTGTGACCTTGACCTTTGACCTTCATGTCTTAAAAGCTAAAGGGCTCCTCCTTGGTTTATGGGCAACAACTGTGTAAAGTTTAACGATCCTAGGTCAACCAGTTCTCGACTTAGAGAACAGAAATGGATTTTAAGTAAAGTCCAACTGTGACCTTGACCTTTGACCTTGGTGACCCCAAAACAATAGGGCACCTCCTTGGGTCCGGGGCAACAACTGTGTAAAGTTTCATGATCCTAGGTCAACTGGTTCTTGACTTAGAGCACGGAAACAGATTTTAAACAAAGTCTGATTGTGACCTTTACCTTTGACTTTGGTGACCCAAAAACGATAGGGCACCTCCTTGGGTCATGAGCAACAACTGTGTAAAGTTTCATGATCAATGGTTAGAGCATGGAGACGAAAAAGTCAAGGGACGGACGGATGGGCAGACAGATGGACAGACATACAGACAGACATGGTGAAATCAATAGACCCCATCTACTAGGTGGGGGTATAATCATTTTACTTTTCAATTAAGAGATCATGACAACAGGACAGTGATATTATTTCCTACAGAATACCCACCAGTTGATTGAAGGCATCAGTGGAAAAATCTCGTCTGCAAACTTGGATAGAACATCATTCTGAAATAGGGAAAATGGAAGGGTTACAAATGTTTTGTCACATTAGCAGAGCAATAGGTGATATATAGTAAAATACAAAAGAGAAGAAGTGTTAGTTAAACATCTAAAACTTTCAAAAGTGTGACCACAATTTTCAACCTGTATTACTGATTACCAGCATTTACTCCCCTTTCCTCAATATATTCCAATCTATCAAAGAAAATTGTCATTTCGAGTCATGCTGATTTCCTTGTCTGCTACACAATTTGATTAATCAAAAGCAATGAATTTTGTGCTGAAATTAGACTGGGTTTACTGTTATGTATTGATAAATCGTCGGTTTTGTTATAAAATCTCGTAACTTCAACTTGAATCAAACCTTATGAGATTTTATAATGACACCTATGAAATGGTGGTCCGAACTTATACTAGATAAAATCGTTCCCTATTTGGTCAGTTTCAAAGTTTTGTTTAGGACAGATTTAACTATTTGCATAAGGGAGGTAACTTACTCTTGTTAAAGCTATTATGATCATCTGATAGACTAGAACATTGTGTCTAGAGTTGTCTTTCTTTTCTTTATACAATTCAATAGCTTCTGACCATTTCTTGTATTTCAGTAACATCCACACAGCTTTCAGGAAACAACCTTCTATCTCGCTGTTATGAAACAAAAACAGAATAAAAATAAAGGTAAAAACATTCTACATTTGTTATTTAAATTCTAAACTCTTTGTTGTGGGTAAGCATTTGTATCATCTCTTTTAAAGGAATTCAAAAGCCCTTCATCCCAGGAAAATCCCTGCTGAGTTTCAGCCTTATTGCTCCACTGATTTGGGGGTAAAAAAAATAAACCAACATTGATCCTCGAGAGAAAGATAGATGGAGAGCAGGTGTGAAGACAGCCATGCGTGCAGCGAGCCAGTTATCTGGAAGGGAGCCCACTGACATGGACCATGCTTCTACCCCTGCACGTTAAAGATGAAACCCGGGAGTGAGTGAGTGAGTTTTGGCTGTCCCCCCCCCCCCCTTTTCGCCTTTCAGAAGCTAAAGTTGTTGACAGATTAAGGCATATCACCCCTAATGAGATTCACGTGACGTCGGAATTATTCGTGGGACGTCTTTTAACATTCGTTAAGTATCCGAACCTTTTCGGGCGTTCCACCGCCGAATGTTTTCGACGTCGCCCGAATAATTCCGACGTCGCATCAATCTCATTAGGGGTGAACTATCTTAAACAATTTTATAGAATTAATCACAAGGTACATTACTTTACCAGTTTAGTTTTTGATACAAATTATTTTGGTTCAAATAAACCCAAGGAACATTCCATTCAAGTCTTATTGGCCTACTTCCCCTCATTTCATGCCACAACATACAAAAATCTGTTATGAAATCAAATTCTTTTAACAATTTCGGCAGAAATTGACCAATGGGACAATTCAACATTCCTGCTAATTTTTCACTTTCTTTGCCCAGTGGTTTAGCAGAAGTTTTTCAAAAGAGTGGACGAACATACTGGCGACAATGAGCAATCACAAAATCTCCCCTCAATTGAGGTGAGCTTGAATTGATACCAACCTTGTAAGCAGTATATGTACATGTACTAGAATAGCTGTTTCTACATCACTGGACAAACAAGGCTCTGATATACACTTTAATGCTCTCTCATAGATTAGTAGCTGAAATAAACGAGCGACAAAGAAATAAAGCTATAATTACTTCACAGTAAAAGAGAACTAAGTTGATATATATATATATATCTTTTATTCAAACCAGAAGGTCATAGACCCATGAGGCATATAAATTTACAACAGAATATACAATATGGCGAACAGTAAATATAGCCAGTAAACAAACTAAAATGATTTGAAGCAAAGAATACTCACACCAGTCCATTGCTAAAAGAGAACCAAGTTTATTCTTAATTGTTTTTTTAGCTTATAATTCACTGATAAAGCAGTATTTTTAACTTTTAACATGGGGTAAATGAAAACTTTTCCAAATGGTAAAGTGTGATACCTATTCAATTTGAAAGGAATAAAAGACGACAAATTTACTGGTAACAAAATATGTAATATGTGTATTTTATAGCGTATAAAAAATAAAAGCAATGATGATCAGCTATTTCTTCTTTGGCCTCAATGTTTTCCCAATCAATTTCTGCTATAGATGTTAAAAGGAAGTCTTCATTGGGAAATAGTTAAATTGTATACCCAAGGTCATAATAACACATATTCTATTTCCTTGTTCTAAAATACAGTAAATGAATATGTGACCCATCACGCTAAAAGGGACCTTATAGGAAGTGTGAAAAATATCAATCCTAGTCAGTCAGCCCACTCCGTGCAGCCAGACTAGGGCCGACACTTTTCACTTGTATGTAATTTTCTAAATCAAGAATGTTTTCCCTATCTTACTATATGTTTTCCCATTCTTACTATATGTTCATTTTTCGCATATAATATCTGGTTTACCTGTGCCGAGTCTGACAAGATTGTCAAAATTTGGATTTTTTGACTTCCGATAAGTGCCCTTTTAGTGTGACGGGACACATATTAACAGACTTACATTCTGCTTCCTTCTAATGAATGCTGAAACTCCAAGCTTTTTATTCCAGGCCTTCTGACCTTGATGCAAAAACTTTATCTGAAAAGACAACAATCAAATGTATTCATATCTTACCAATTATTTGAAAAATACCTGTATCATAGACACAAACTCTTTTATTCATATAAAGTCGAAACTCGTTGTGTAAAGTTTTGTGGGCCGCTGTAAATACTTCGACTTATCTGAAGTTCCACAAACATTAGCAATCAAAACCTAAAGTTTTCCAGGAAGTCTTCAGCGGAAGTCGGGGTATGGCTAATACGACGATCTGAATAACACTTCGGGAAGGAGGGGTCGTATTTACCTGTGTAATTGTTGTACGATGTTAAAATATTTCAAGTAAAATGAAAACGGTAGCTTAAAATTACCCGTTATTGACAAAATTTAGGTAACAAGAGTCGTCTGCAAAAAGCCTTTCTTTCGCATGTATTTTTCCCAGTTTGTGCAATCTCACAGTGAACTGACAGCAGAATGCGATCAGCCCAGTTTTCACACCTTTCGATCAAGATTTTAATCCCAATGTTAAAAAATGTGTTAATCTCCTCAATTGGGGGTTTGACAGCCTAGACAAAGTGACTTTGCTAATCAATTCACAAACTGAACAGGTAATGTTAATGTGAAATTTTCATACCAACTGGCATAATAATTGACTCATCCGAAGTTGACGATTCTCCCATTACACATAATACGCACATGCGTAATGTAAAAAGAAACGTGAATATGTCATAGGTTGATTTGTATCGGTTTTATGGCCAGTTTTGCCATATTTGTGTTTCAAAATACACATAGAATGCACGAAAACAAGTCTTATAAATCAATTTTACTAGTGGGAGACCCCTGAACCCCCTTAAGAGCGGGTATACCCTCTCCCGTACTCTCCCCCTATTGGGCCTATGGCACTTGTGCGTAATGTAAATAAATTTCTGACTACGCCCATGATCACCCTTACCAAAATATTAGCCCTGCCGCAAACAGTTGCGGCAACTTCGCTGCAAATTTGCGGCGAATTCGCTACAAATATTTGCCGCAAATTTGCGGCCACTTCGTTTTTCGTATGCAAATTAGCTTTCTGGCAAACTATTTGCCGCGAAGTTGCTGCAAACTGTTGCTGCAAAGTTGCAGCGAACTGTTGCTGCAAAGTTGCCGCAAACTGGTCCAAATTCTTCTCGCAAACTTCCCGCAACTATTTGCCGCAAAGTTGCGGCCACTTCGTTTTTCGTATGCAAATTAGCTTTCTCGCAAACTATTTGCCACAAAGTTGCTGCAAACTGTTGCTGCAAAGTTGCAGCGAACTGTTGCTGCAAAGTTGCCGCAAACTCATCCAAATTCTTCTTGCGAACTTCCCGCAACTATTTGCCGCAAAGTTGCGGCCACTTCGTTTTTCGTACGCAAATTAGTTTTCTCGCAAACTATTTGCCGCAAAGTTGCAGCAAACCGTTGCTGCAACTTTCCAGCAAACTGGTTTGTTTATATTTCTTCCAATCTTCCCGCAAACAAGAAAGCTATTTGATTGAATGCAGAGTAAAATAGGTCACCTTTTCGTCAATTTGGGATTTACATTCAACCAAATACTTCCTCACTAAAACCGGAAGAGGCTTTAAATGAAAGTAAGGCCTTGGAAAGCTTTTGATTACATTTGGTGACAGTGATCAGTTTCACATTTTCTTAAGAAACCTCGCTTTACCCTATCCCAAACAAGACCTGGTTTTGACGTCCCTACTAAATAAGGCTGGGGAAAACATTGAGGCAAAAGAAATAAATACTGATAATCAGCATTTTCTCCTTTTGCCTTAGTATTTTCTAAGCTAAATACACAAATCCTTTCTTTTTCTATTTTGTTGTATGCCGCAACTTTCTAATTAATTAAATACCAATTCATTAAAATCTTATCCGAAACTTTTAATTTCTTAAATTAACAGAAGTTGATGTAGATAACAGTTTTTAAAGAAGGCATATTTCTCGGATAAAAGTTATCTTTCTCAGCTCATTTTCACAAGCAAAACAAATAACAATCCTCACCAGGAAGAACAAGATTCTCAATAAACACTTTTAAGGTAGTCCACCCCTAATGAGATTTGTGAGACATCGGCATTATTTGGGCTATGTCGAAAACATCTGGCGATGAAACTTTCCATCGCCGAATGTTCACGACCGAGCCTGAATAGCTTCGGATATGTAATGATGCCGCCAAAAAACCCTGATGTTTTGTGAATCCCAAAATGGCCACATTACGGGTATTCTACCTTAAATCAATATCGGTTGTTGATGCATCAAGTATAATAGGCTGACATTATTTTGTGTTCATTAAGTCTGTTTATTTGATTTTCGATGCGGCATGTTGTTCATTCTGTGTATCAAATCTTCAAACAATTTGTAGAAACGAATTCGCAGTCTGTTGTCCAAGAATCTTTCGTAGTTTATATTGTGCAGGTCCTTCTTCTTCGAATTCTGTATCACTTATTTACACTGTAGATTTTTCTAACACTTTGATATTCATTCTATTGGGCAATAATATAGCCCATTCCCTAAAACACTCCATACATTGCGGCCCTGTTACACTTTACACTTATAGGGCATTACTACAGCCCATATTTACACCAAGTTGTTTCACAAGTGGACACAGGCGGTCAACTGGTCTCTTCAGAGTTTTGTTGATTGGTATATATATAGATCTCGGTCCCCATGCAAGTTTCTTATCTGTGATAGGTCTACATGATCCAACCAATTTTCTGCTTGTTCAGGTCGTAAATTTAAATCAATCACCATTATGATGTCCCCAATAGCAAAGTTTTAGTAACAAGCATTTGATTGACCATTAGAAGTATATGAAGCTAAATTTTTTTGTAACTTCTTACAAAACTTGTCTGTACATGTACATGTGATTAAAGGTAAATATTAGTCCAGACTGTCCATACTTTAGATGTACATTGATGTTCAACACTTCAGTTTAACTTTAAGTATTTTAGAAGAGCTGACGGACAGTTACTTGTCAAAGTTGTTTAATTTCAACGACGTTTTTCTTATCTTTCATGTCAAAATTGGACTTCTCTGTTGCTGTACGTAGTAGCCAACAGTCTTCATATCTCCAGCATTGTAAGGTTCTGTTTACACTGGAAATAAACAAAAACAGACTTGTAATGTTTAAATTGTGAACAAAAACATTTTTCTCATAATGTGGGGCATTTGTAAACATTGATTTTAACAAGAGGACCATGATGGTCCTATATCGCTCTCCTGAACCTAAATGATATGAGCAACACTTTTGTTCAATTCAATTAATATTTATTAGATCTACTTTAAGACTGAAAAAGAACTTATGGCCAATAAGGTTGTGAAAATCTTACTCATCCGAGATCTAAATTATGGTGCCAAACATTGTATAGGGCTCCAGATAAGAGGGGGTGGTGACTTTTCAAACTGCAATAATGCTGTCAGTGATCATCAAACCCTATGTTGTAGGTACTCATTTGTATCGTCTCGTCGAGACGATTCAAATGAGTACCCACAACACAGGATTTGAATTTGAAAAAACAAGAGATGTTTGTAATACATATATGCCCCCTCAAGGGCCTACATTTGATGTAGGTTAAAGTCCAAGGTCAAGTTAACAAGGTCAAAGGTCATGGTCAAATATGAAAGGTCTTGGTAGGAGGTGTCTATGTGTGAAATATCAAGGCTGTATATGTAAAAGTAAAATGAAACATAGGCCAGGTTAAAGTTTTTTAAAGTAGCCCAAATGCCAAGGTCAAGTTTATGGTCAAATGTGAAAGGTCTTGGTTGGAGGTGTCCATGTGTGAAATATCAAGGCTGTAGGTGTAAAAGGACATGATATATATGCCTGGTTTCAGTCTTTTTAAAAGTAGGTCAAAGTCAAAGGTCAAGGTTGCAATATTCAAGGTCATGGTCAAATGTGGTAGGTCTTGGTAGGAGGTGTCTGTGTGAAATATAAAGGATGTAGATGTAATAGGACATAAGATAAAGGCTACGTTAAAGATTTCTAAAAGTATGTAATAATCAAAGGTCAAGGTCACACAGGCCAAGGTCATGGTCAAATGTGAAAGGTCTTGGTAGGAGGTGTCCATGTGTAAAATATCGAGACTGTATTGGTAACAGGACATGAGAAATATGTCTAGTTTAATTTTTTTAAAAGTAGGTCAAACTCCAAGGTCAAGGTCAAAGGTCATGGTCAAAAGTGAAATGTCTTGGGTGGAAGTGACGATATGTGTAATATCAAGGCTGTATGTGTAAAATGACATGAAATATAGGCCAGGTTAATGTATTGTAAAAGTAGGTCAAACACCAAGGTCAAGGTCACAAGGTTCAAGGTCATGGTCAAATGTGAAAGGTCTTGGTCATAAGTGTCCATGTGTCAAATATCAAGGCTGTATGTGTAAAAGGACATGAAAAATATAGGCCCAGTTTATTTAAATTTTAAAAGTAGGTCAAACTCCAAGGTCAAGGTCACAAGGTCCATGGTCAAATGTGAAAGATCTTGGTAGGATGTGTCCATGAGTGAAATATCAAAGCTGTATGTGTAATAGCACATGAGATATAGGCCAAGTTTAATTTTTTTAAAAAGTAGGTCAAACTCCAAGGTCAAGGTCAAAGGTCATGGTCAAAAGTGAAATGTCTTGGCTGGAAGTGACCATGTGTGAAATATCAAGGCTGTATGTGTTAAAGGACATGAAATATAGGCCAGGTTAATGTATTATAAAAGTAGGTCAAACACCAAGGTCAAGGTCACAAGGTCCAAGGTTAAATGTGAAAGGTCTTCGTTGTAGGTGTCCATGTGTCAAATATCAAGGCTGTATGTGTAAAAGGACATGATATATCTGCTAGGTTAAAGTTTTTTTTTTTAAAATAGGTCAAAGTCCAAGGTCAAGGTCCAGCTCTGGTGAAAATTCCCAATGAGGACCCAGAATGACCCATGTTAAGACCTCATCTTCATTTACAAACATTTTGAAGACAGTTTTAGAGTAGATTCTTAAACAAGAGTACACAAATGCATTTTACATCACTACAGTCTAATTTGCAGCTGAATCTGAGTGACAGTATGAATACCAACTTGTTTTAGTTTTTCCTAATTTAGGTAAAAACGTCACTATTTTTCCCAATTTCACTGGCCCCTGGCCCCAAATGAAAATTGGTAGCAAGACCCCTGAGGTCACAAGGTCCAAGGTCATGGTCAAATGTGAAAGGTCTTGGTAGGATGTGTCCATGAGTGATATATCAAGGCTGTATGTATAATAGCACATGAGATATAGGCCCAGTTTATTTTTTTAAAAGTAGGTCAAACTCCAAGGTCAGGGTCACAAGTTCCAATGTCATAGTATACTGAAATGAAAAAGTTTAGTCAGTATAAAGTTTTTGGGCAATAACTTTGTCTAAAACGTTTTACATTTCCAAAATGTTTACTCATAACAATCTTCAACCAATTTAGAACTAGTCGGTGAAATTCAATTGGCATCCATGTTTTACTTCACCTTCTTCTCGACAATTCATTCCAAAAGGGGTCAAATGGAAAAGTCACAGCTTCAGGGGTGACTTTTTGTAGAGTCTAAATTCCTGGTAATTGACATGAAAAATCGGTCTTTGTGTCATATCTTGGTAGAATAGAAGTCTCTTTGTTGACTGTGAGTGAGAAAACTTCTTTTTAATGGAATTTACAGTAGATTATGGTTACCTACGCACCCAGCCTGTTGCTCCTAGCATTTTTCTGCGTTTTCAAGAAATCGTTCTATCAGGACCAGTAGCTGGTTTACCACTGATACAAAGTTATCTATTGTAGACAGACAATTAGAAAAAATAACTGACATTCAATATTTGTTGCACAATGCCTGTAATCTGACTAAGCCAATGCTCGAAAAGCCAACTCTCGGGTAAATGGCCAGGCAAGTAAAAGACAGACTTTTTTTTAACAAAATGTCATTATTGAACAAATTGGTTACAGTGTAGTCAATTTTCAATGTTTTTTGTCAGTTTGGACGTGACGTTAGTTGATGACGTCACAATTAACGTTTATTCCAAATACGCTGTTTTCAGGGGTATCAATGACCAAAAGCTCATGCATGTGCGTATTTTTGACAACAATTACACCAACGCTTAAAACTGAAATTGCTTGTCAAGTTCAAACTGTAGGAAACCGCCAGAGTTTGTAGGTTATGTAGATGGTTTCTAACATTGTCATTTTTGGCCAAATTGATTAAGCCAAGGTGCTAAAATCATGTAAGCTGGTACCAATTTTATTGAGGATTTTTTGTATCTGGGCTATTGCCTTTGGTTTGCATACATTTATACAGGAAAAAGACTTGCGCCTTTACTGCAGCAAGTGCACCTGTCACATTTTGAATTTCTTTTAGCACAAACCTAAAAACTAAAATTTAGCAACATTATTTGAAGATGTTTGTTAAGCGTTGCTTGAACAAATATTGTGGGAAATTTTACACTGATATGTTGTATTTTGGCCGAATAATTGACCATCAAAAATACTGACTAAACTTTTTCATTTCAGTATAATATGTGATAGGTCTTGGTCGGAGGTTTCCATGTGTCAAATATCAAGGCTGTATGTGTAAAAGGACATGATACATCGGCCAGGTTAAAGTTTTTAAAAAGTAGGTCAAACTCCAAGGTCAAAGTCCAAGGTCATGGTCAATTGTGAAAGGTCTTGGTAGGAGGTGTCCATGTGTGAAATATCAAGGCTGTATGTGTAATAGGTCATGAGATATATGCCGGGTTTATATTTTTTAAAAGTAGGTCAAACTCCAAGGTCAAGGTCACAAGGTCATGGTCAAATGTGAACAATGTTGATAGGAGGTATCTATGTGTGAGATATCAAGGCTGTATGTGTAAACAAGAGCTGTCACTGTAAGATGACAATGCCCCCGACACCGCTTTGATTTTAAATTATGGCCAATCTATGTTCAAGGTCAAGGTCATCCAGGGGTCAAGGTCACCAAAGTATGTGCCTACAGAAAGGTAATGTACCAAGGAATGTTGTGGTAAAGTATGAAGCGAATATGTTAAGTAATAAGGAAGTTATGGCCAATGTTAAAGTTTTTGGACGGAATGACGGAAAGACAGACGGACGGACGGACGGACAAGTCAAATTTATGATGCCTCCCTATCGGGGGCATAAAAAACATGAGATATAGGCAAGGTTAAGAATTAAGTGTAAAAATCAACAAAGGGCAATAACTCCCAAGAATTTGATCAGCAAGGTTATGATTCTTGTGCACTGCACCTCTCCATAATAAAATCTATCCACCTGTAAAGTTTCATGATTCTACCTTACATACTTTTTGAGTTGTGCTCTAGACAAGAATCAAGTTATAAAATCAACAAAGGGCAATAACTCAAAAATTTGATCGGCAGAGTTACGGTTCTTGTGCACTGCATCTCTCCATAATGAGATCTATCCACCTGTAAAGTTTCATGATTCTACCTAACATACTTTTTGAGTTATGCTCCGGACAAGAATCAAGCTTGAAAATCAACAAACGGCAATAACTCAAAAAGTTTGATCGGCAGAGTTACAGTTCTTGTGCACTGCACCTCTCCATAATGAGATCTATCCACCTGTAAAGTTTCATGATTCTACCTTACATACTTTTTGAGTTATGCTCCGGACAAGAATCACGTTTGAAAATCAACAAAGGGCAATAACTCAAAAAATTTGATCGGCAGTTACGGTTCTTGTGCACTGCACCTCCGTAATGAGATCTATCCACCTGTAAAGTTTCCCGATTCTACCTTACATACTTTTCGAGTTATGCTCCGGACAAGGTTTGGTCTACGGACAGACCGACCAACGGACCGACCTACCGACCGACACTTGCAAAACAAAATGGCCGCCACTCTGTTACCTTACATTAAGAAGTAAAGGGATGAAATAGCGTATTTCTTCATCAATAAAAGGGAAAATAAGCGGGGGTGTGGGGGCGGCAGCCCCCATAAATACATTCAAGTGGACAAGGTAAATGGACGCCATTTTGGTAGGGACCGCTAAACTGGAAGTGTTCCTACCCCCTTTTTCTTCGAAAGGGGGCATAACAATTACATGACTAGAATATTGATAAAAGACTAGATGCTTGGGGACTACTGCACTTTACCGGTCGGTGCATTTTCAACGAAAAGGCACGTGGAATATGGTATCTAAGGAGTATATAAGAAAGGGCGCGTGAGCAGGGGGCAAAAACGAAAAATAAGCAAAGAATAGCAAAAATAAGGTCAGAAATGAACAGATCATGCATTTTTATGGTTAAAACTAACCTTTTTAACCGTTAGTTTTAACTAAATTCTCGAAATTTAGCTCAAATCATCCATTGCTTTCGGCACAAAATGTAGCGGAAGTTGTTGCTTGGAAAAAGTGGGCGGAGCGTAAATCCTTGATTTTCATTGGTCGATGCAAACGCCATCAAAGTTTCAAGTCTTTGCTTTGTAACCTGAAGCATATTTTCGCTTTCAAAATGTAAAAAATATTGACTATGATCAGTTGAAATTCACTCCTTGATATATGGGGGCTGCCGCCCCCAAACCCCCGCATTCAGTAAGTTTTTTTCTTTTGTTATTTATTCAATGAAACTAATGACTGGCGAATGGTTAGTTTACTTCTCGCTTAATATGGGGGCTGCCGCCCCCACACCCCCGCTTTCTGTACGTTTTTTGCTTTTGCTATCTATTCAATTAAAACCTCTGATACTTTGGAATTGTAACCGGAATATTTTTTAATGAAACTGCATTGAAATCTAACACCAAAAGCTTATATCAGTGATTTATTTCTATCGGAATCGCCGTAGGAAAAATTCAAGATGGCGGCCATCAGAAATCGTAAACAAATTTTGGCTCCGCCCACTTAGCAACAAGAATCCAAAATGGCGGACACTATCTATCTATTAGTACTGCAGCACCCCCTCGCGGAGATTTTGTGCAGGTCTGCGCGTCAGTGCAAGTTGTTAAAAAGATGGGAAAAGTGAATCTAAAATAATGTGGGAATGTGAAAAAAGATAGTAGTGTGCTGTTAAAAGTTGTAACGTTTAATGTGCAGTGCAGATAAAACAGATAAAAACAGATATACTTTTTATGGTTTACAATGGTCAATACTGCTGACTCCTCTTTTAAAGGAGTCAATTGTCGGCAGCATGACAATATTTGACGGCAGACGGTTCCACTCCACAACAGCTAGAGGAAAGAAGGAGTACTTATAAACATTTGAAGTAGCTTGTAGCTGTCTGTATGCGAGGGGGTGCGTGTGTCTTGTGAGTCTTGTGGGGTGTTGGAGGTATGGTGGCACTGGGACTGCAACAAGGCCATTTACAATTTTGTAAAATAGACAGAGTCTGGCGTCTGCCCGTCTATTTTCGAGGGTGCGCCAGCCCAATGTACAAAGCATGGCAGTCACACTCACATATGTGGAATAGTTGGATGTGACCCACCTTGCTGCTCTATGCTGGACCATCTCCAATTTTCGGGTATTTTGTTTGGTATGGGGGCTCCACACAGGGGAAGCGTACTCGAGTATGGGGCGGACAAGTGACTTGTAGGCCATATCGCGTATACCTTGGTGCTTTGGTTTAATATTGCGCCTTATGAATCCAAGGGCCTTGTTTCCAGCACTGGCAACTTTACCTATGTGGTGGTTAAAGGATAAGTCATCACTTATCTCCACACCAAGGTACTTGGAATGCTTAACGGCCTCAAGTACTTGCCCATGAAGTGAGTATTGGGTAGGGATAGGAGTTCTAGCTTTGGTAATATGGATGACATTACACTTACTTGGATTGAACTCCATATCCCATTGCAGTTCCCACTGGTGGAGCCGATCCAGGTCGTTCTGTAGTATGACCGAGTCCGCCTCTCGTGAAATGGCAAGGTATGCAGCGGTATCATCAGCGAACAACCTGACACGGGAGGCGACATCTTGAGGCAGATCGTTTATATAGATCAGAAAGAGGATAGGACCGAGAACGGACCCCTGGGGAACACCAGAGGTTACTGGGACTGTATCGGATGCTACGTTCTCGATCACTACCCTCTGCGACCTACCTGCAAGAAATGCCTTAATCCATGCCAAGCTGCTGCCTCTGACACCATAGTTGTGTAGCTTGTAGAGGAGTTTAGTGTGACTGACCTTGTCAAAAGCCTTACTAAAGTCAAGCAAGACAAGGTCAGTCTGTTTACCTTGTTGTAGATTTCTTGCCAAGTCCTCTACCAGCGACACTAACTGTGTCTCACATGACCTCTTGGACCTGAAACCATGCTGAAGGTCATAGAGAATATTGTTACCGTTCAAATGTGACATGAGATTTGTAGTAACAATATGCTCCATGAGCTTGCAGCAAATACATGTGAGGGAAATAGGTCTGTAGTTTGAGGCCATGCATCTCTCACCTTTTTTGAAAAGTGGGCTCACATTTGCTTCAGACCAGTCAGCTGGGATGGTTCCTGTTGAGAGAGATTGTTGGAAAATTACTGCCAGAATAGGAGCAATCTCCTCTCTTACCTTTTGCAGCACTAGTGGCTTTAGCTGATCTGGTCCACAAGCCTTGTGGGGGTTTAAGTCCTTCAGGAGTTTCAGGATACCATGCTCTGAAATGACTATGTCTGGCATAGGGGTATAGGCATGAGATTGACGACCCTGTATTTTCTGTTCGCATAGTTGGCTGAGTTTCAATGGAGACTTTGGTGTGAACACAGAATGAAATTGGTTGTTAAGTATATTGGCCTTAGTCTTGGGATCAGTATACATAACACCATTTTGTTTTAAGGGGGCTATACCTTGTGAATCTTGTCTGGTATTTTTTAGCAGGGAGAAGAGCTTCTTTGTACTGTAGGTATTTGTTACCTCATCTGCAGTTTCATGCAGACACCGACCGGTAAAGTGCAGACTAGCCATGGGAACACATCTAGTATACCGGTCCCTATTTTCTAGGAAGTATTTTGGGGGGCTGCCGCCCCCACACCCCCGCTTTATTTTATTTTGAAATTATTTATGTGGGCTGCTGCCCCCACACACCCGCTTATTTCTTCTTTATTGATGAAAAATTACTCTATTTTGTCACTTTACTGGCGACCATTTAGTTTGGGGACCGGCTAACTAGAAACTACCTAATCCGAGTCTTCTCTGATGAAAATTCGCTTTTTGATATTCTGTTGACACTCATTTACATCAGAGCCGAGTCCTATTCAAAAACCGGAGAAAAGTTATGTCAGCATTTCATCGTCCGATTGTTTAATTATCTTAAACGCTATCCCCAAAAAGCCTTATGATACCGATCAATGTACTATTTATTGGCGTGTATGATAAAAAATTCAAGACCAAAAAGTATTTCAAAAAGGTTTATAGGCAATGTTTTGCAACAACCCTCACCTGAGCAGCCTTTGTTTACCATGACCTTCCATTTAAAACCACGTGATCAACGCGAAATCTCGCACATGGAATGCGGGTTTTCCCAGATTATGACGTAACGGTAGAATTTGAAAGAAAAAAGAAATAAGATTATTTTATTTTTCAAATTGACGGCCCTTCTGAAATAATATAACAATAACGAGTTTAAAAAAAACTGATAACATGAATAAATAAATAAATGAAATATATCAGAAACGTCCGGCAAACGTTTTAAAGCTAGTATTCGCACCAATAATGTTTGCTACTATGTTGGGTCAATTCCATAACTTATGAGCATGGAGAACGAAATAAACGGAATTTCTCAGGAAAAGCAATACCATTCAAGTTGCAAGCTGAACAGATCGACATAAATTGATTTCCACAACAAGAACACTCCATAATTTCTGAACAAAGGCTGTCACGTGACTTGAGAAAAATTCGTAATCAAAGGCGATCACGTGATAGTCACGTGGCGGTAAATTCCGCTCTATTTTTGAACGAGACCTGGTCACGTGATCTGCAATAACAATGGCGACGAAATGGAGTGGAAATAGGGGGTTGTTGAGTTTCGAAAGGTTATACTCTTCCAGCAGGCCGATTTGAAATGAAATTTTTGGTCAAGTATGACAAAAAATGATTGATTGATCTATACCCTATAGAATTTTACCGAGTGTTGGATATAATACACATAAACAGACGATGAAATGCCGCCTAACTTTAGGCGCTGTTTTCTTGCCTTTTCAAATAGGACCTAGTTCTGATCAAAATGAGCGTTATCCGAATGTCAAAAAGCGATTTTTGATCAGATATGATTCGGATTAGAAACTACCCTAAAAATAGAATTCCTTTGTGTACCAGCGTGGTCTCGATTCAACTGCGAATATCTTCGCCTATACCAAATGTCATGCCGTCAGACTAAATATGCATAAACAACAATGTTTTATACCTCGATTCTCGACCAAGCTGCTGAAAATAACACGTTATTTGATGAATTAAATTGACTTTTCGGTCTTCTTTACCGGTTCGTTGAAATCTTAGTTTGAAAATATTCGTTTGCGCATGCTCAGTTTATACTAGAAGCCTCTTTTGAACTTCCCGTTTAGACTAGAGTACCTGGAAGTTTGCCGATATTTCTTAAAGCTAATAAACGAAGCGAAGAAATATAAACAAGCTACAATGTGAATACAACTTGGAAAGATCCAATAATAAAATTTATGAAACAACAAAATTGGGGACATTTACATAGCTTCTAAAAGGGGCGGCTAGAATGGGCTAAGCCCCTCCCCAAAGTTGCCCAAAAATGCCGAAAGTTTCTTTTTAAATACACTGAAAATTTAGGATCAATCTAATTTTACCCCTCCGATATCTAGTAACTGGCTCTGACAGGGGCCAGATTCTCATTCCTTATGAAAATCGCTTCCTATGGACTTGACAGGCCCGTAGGAACAGGGGGGGGGGGGCTAAGCCCCCAATGTTGGCCAAAAATGCCGAATTTTCCTTATTTCACACTGAAAATTCAGGGAAAATCCAAATCAGCCCGCCTACGAATATTCAGACACTTGGGCTTAAGCCCACCACCCAATATTAAATTGCTTCCTACGGGCCTGGGGCCTGTGTAACATTATGCCATTTGGGAAGGGTACAAAGGCTTTGCACAAATATATGCATGCATGTTTGTGTAAAAAATGTGCACACATGTACATGTAACATGTACATGTGTGCACATTATGATGTACACGGATTAAAGGGACATTTCATCCTCATTTTGATTTTTTAAAGTAAGTCTTGATGCCAAGATTGATTTTTATAATGGGTATCTAAATGGTATCAGTTTTTTGAAGTTGTTGATGATAGGCGATAAACACGCCTTCAAAGTTGAGACAGAAACGACAAATTCTATATACATCTGAACTGTTGTGGACAACAATTTGTTTAATTTTAACACAAAAATATATATTTCTCGTAAACGGCGCAATATTTTGGCTTGAAATTTTCAGAATTTTCATAAGAAAATATGCTCTTTATAATAAAAATGAAAGTGAAATTTATGAGAAAAAATTCTGAAATGTCACTTTAAAAAACAGTTAAATGACTGACTCTGTAGATGAGTTATTTGGTAACTATAATAATTATTGGATAAATTCAGAAATTGGAAACCGATTTGATTTATTGGGGTTTTACGCCGTTTTCAACTTCTATGGTCATATCGCGGCGGCTGGAGCACCTAACCGTGGGTTCCTGGTATTTCTCGCACCAGCACAACCACAATATCCAAACCGAGCCTCCAGCTGCTCTCTCACATAAATGATTCACACCCATTGGTGAGAGACAAATGACCTTTGTCAAATGTCAGAATGGATACTGGCCGAGCCGGAGTTCGAACTCGCGACACCTGAGTTGACAGACTACGACGTAACCGACTGAACTATCAGGGCTCGGCAAATTGGAAACCGAACTCTTAGTACCTTACTTATCTAGTTTGCTCTGTCGTATCATGAATTTGTTAGATTATCATCCATTCTAAATAACAAACTTGTCAACGTGAAATTTAAGCATGGACATTCTACACTTATATTTGGCAGTGTACACATACCCCGGACTAAATGAAGATAATTTATAGATATACACTGAAAACAAATTAAGTCAGTCTTTATGTATTGGTTCAGAATTTTGAGTCTATCCATGCTTCAATATGTATATCGTCATAGTAAATGCAAAACCTCGTATCTCATTTTTGGAAAATTTTAAAGGGGAGGGAAAAAGTGTAATAACTTTTCCCAAACTGAAATGTTTTACTTGAAATTTGGACATATTGTTCATAATTAAAGTATTATTGATACTGATCGGTAAAATTATCTCAAAACCTGCGAGAATTGTCTAAATGGACACACGAGTTTGTACTTTGAAAATCGCAAGAATCGACGCACGAGGTTTTGCATTTACACCGACGATATGCAAGAATTTTACAGGTATTTAAAGCTCCTTGAATGAGCACTGGACAAGTTTAATTTCCTGCAAATTTCTTGCAAACTGCATGATATTCAATAATGTTCAAGATAGGCTTCTTGCAAAGTTCCGGCAAACTACATGTAAAATATTTGATGGATGACTTTCCTGCGAAGTTCCGACAAACTTTCTTATTTCTGGCAAACTTGTCGCAAAGTGAAACATGTTTGCCAGAAGATTGCATGAAGGTTGCAGCTAGCGGCAAACATCGGCGAAGTTCCGGCAAACCCTTCTAGCGAACTAATTTGTTTGCAGCAAATTCGCGGCGAATTTGCTGCAAATTTGCAGCAAAGTTTTCATTTCTGTAAGGGCAATTTTACCAAAGGAAGTGAGACCTAAGAAGAGCCTGAACAGAACAACTATACATGTACATAAAATCAAGACTATGTAAAATATCAAAGAAAATAAGACACAGACATACCAAGTGGCCAGGTTTATGTTTATACAGTAGATGTGTTAGGAGCTCAAACAAGGGTACCGGTATATCACAACTTCCTGTCAGGTTGGCTGTCTCTGGGGCCAGAATACACTGCCATTTGTGGCTCTGAGATGTACTTAACTCATCTGTATGAAAAATACTATCTATTATAATTGAATCACGCAAATTGATCATGCAAGGCCAAAAACTGGCACATAACTATTTAGACTGTCTAGCTTAGCATAATCAAGTACAATTCAAAGAAAGTTGTATGATTATCACTCGTTCTCAAAATAGGACGTCGATTCCAATTTGCAAATTGAGCAAAAAGGAACTTCTTCAAAACCGTTGTTTTTCTTTTTAATTCCGTAGAACAAACATTTATGAACAATAATGCGAAATATCAGAACTCAAATACAGCTATTTATATGTTTTGCAATACTTTTCTTAACTCTGGTATAAATTAAGTGTAATCTGCGTTATGAGTAAATAATTGACAATATTTTACGGATTATTTTACATTTTACTGTAAGAAATGATTTTTTCATATTTCTTGATATTCTAACTGAAAAAGTTTGTTATTTTTTATTCTGAATTCCCATTCTCAGTTTTTAAATAGTCATTTTGACAGATCTGTCGACGGTGAAAATACTAATTCTTTCAAAACTAAAAATAAAAGCAGATAAAAAATTATCAAGATGTCGATCTACAAATGTAATCCTGTAATAAATGTAATTTACCATTTAAACAGATATAAAAAGTATCTATTCTTTGTGCTTGTTTGCGAAATTTTACATTCAAAATTGCCTGTCCATGTCATAACGTAGATTAAATCACGACATAGAGTAGATTACACCAAATTGTAAATGACTAATTTGAGTTTAACAAACCGTAGGGTGCCAAGGAAAAGACTATAAATATGCTAAAAATATCTGTGAAGAAGTTTTCAGACATTTATGAATGTAAAATTGCCTGAGAAATTATATTTACCGTAGACAGTAACAAGAACAGTAACAACTTTGAAATTATAGACTGAAATTCTCCACGCTATGGTTTTTACTTCCACGATTCTTTTCTGAATATCAAAACCTTTTATTGAATATGTGTAATGATTTTTGAAAACGTTCCTTGTAAATTTTCGAAACAATCTTAGATGTGCACAAGCGAAAAGAAAGGGTATCATACCCAAAGAATAATACCCCTTTCCTCCGAAGTCCTGATTCTGATTACCCTCTAGAATAGAAAGCAAGAAGTAGATACGGAAAAGAAAATGCCAATAGTCAGCATTTTCTCCTTTTCCTGAAAAGTTTCTATGTTATGAATAATACACTGTCTGTTTTGAGTAACATTTGTTTCACCTTCAAATTTGGGTTTAAATTTAGACCAGTCTAAAATTTCCCTTTATTATCCATATTCAGAATGCGTATGTTGAATTATTTGAAATTTGTTTCATGAATGTAATAATTATCAAGGCTCTGTGATGCAAAAGTCAAATTTGTGCGGATCTTTATTTTTGTAATGAATATTGTTTTAGAAATATCATAAAAATGAAAGAAAGAAGCGAACGTATCCATATCAATGTACACAATGAGGCAGAACATTTAAATGTCTAAATTTATTTTTCAATGCACTCTCCAAGAATAGTGTATCTGCGACAGCCTCGACCCATGGCACATGGTGGAATGATTCTGCGTACAATGCAATCAAGCTTAACCAACAGCTGGTCAACAAGGACAATTTCTCAAACAGCAAACACTCAGCCTTGCAGTTCAAACGATTCTGTTGATGACAAAATGGGTGTTGATATTGAATGAATTAATGTGAAATACAGCTTAGAAAATAATTATTCAAAGAGAGAAAAAATTGAATAGCAGCATTTTTTGTCTTTTATTTTAGTATTTTCTCAAACCGTTTCGTTCAAGGGCATCAAAACAGTGAAAAATCAGTAAGAGTTAATGTTACCTGTGCAATGTGACACTTTTAAAACGTAAAATTTGATTTGTAATCTACGTTATTTACTTTGGTAATCTACGTTAAGATATCGGGTTAAATTACTTTGATTCCACGCGGAAAATATATATTTAAGCGAGTAGATTTGGAAATTCGGCATCTAAAGCTCAAAATAACATCGGTTTACATGCTATGATATCTTAAAGATATACTGGTAGAGCTTAAGAGCAGATATATATCCATTTTTGAAAGCTACGTTATCGCCTTTTTGCACAACAGATGAATTCAATCTTTTGAGTGAAATTACAATTAAAACATGTCAGACAATTATTGTGCTTTTAAATTTGAAAAAAAAATCCACATTTTTTAAGGATTACATTTAGGTTTGTGTAATAATGGACTTTAAATATTAGAGGGTAAGTCATGAATTCTAAGCACGAATTCAAAGTTTGTGTTAATAAGTGTGCTTTAATCAGGTCTGTTGTCACAATTTGGAAAACATCTTATACAGTTTTTGTATTAATATATCCTTCATAGGATGAAAATTTATAAAACCGTAAAGAAATTGTGGAAATTCTTTAAAAACATGTAACTTACCTGGTATTCTGCCACCCGTCACAGACTTCTAATGACACTCCGAGAGACTGACATGTTGGACAATGAAACATGGAACATGATTTTTTCAGACTCTGTATGTATATCCTACAATTTAACAACCAATAAATCTCTCTATCGGGCTCAAAACAGTGGATTTCGTGTTTTTCATTAACGTAGCTTACATAACGTAAATTACTGCATAGGAAACTTTTCTCGATTGACAATTCGGAAAAGATATGAAAAAGTAATTAATTACCGCTATTTCCTTCTCAAGTTCAATCCTACTTCCTACTTTATTGGTTATTTTTCTATTTCTTCTAGTATGGGGAAAATGCCGCTAACGTAAATTACAAGCTTAAAACAACGGTCTTACCTTGGTTGCATTATTGTGTTTTTAAACAAAAAATGGAACACATGTGTGTCTATATTGCAGTCTGATTATTCAAATGCTTGTTTAAGATGTTAATTTCGTTGATAATCATTGATTTAAAGGAGTTCTTGAATTTTTCATTATTTTTCTAAATGATGCTTAACGTAGATTACCTAAATTCGGGGACAAAATATTATTGCGGATATTTTTTTCTTTTTACCTCAATTAGTGAAATATTGCTTATTTTTACGTTGGCACATATCCATTTATCAGTTTCGAAAATATCTTTTTTGTATTGCATTTTGCCAACTTGCCCATAAAAGCTTCAAATCAACAACGAACATCTCGGGGACAGGCGAAAAATCGACCCCTTGGTATAAACATGGATTACCCAAATCCATAAAGTTGTAGACTATGATGATTTTTACCCATTTTTTGTTTGTACAATAAATTATATTCAAAGTATGCAAACTTATTTTGAACTATTGATGATTTTCTATTTTTTAGATATTTTTTAATAGCGAAGACAGCCTTTTTCAGAAATCGACGTCCTATTCTGAGAACGAGTGTTATAAAGCAAATACTGAAATGGTTTTATTACCACAAAAGATTTAGATTTCATATGAACGCACTTCATCGTAGTGTGATCTATCTGTGAATGATATTTATTACTGTTGAGATCAAATCTTTCTGTAGAAGCTGTGATTGGCCTCTAGAGTTGCTCATCTTAGTCTATGAATTATGTGTGTTTACAATAACTTTGTTTATATATTACCAGATCAGTCTGTACAGTAGTGATGTTAATAAGGGTTAATCAGTTTCTCTCTTATTGCTTCTACAAATCTGAGAACAATATGGATCTTGATCAGACTGCACATATGTGCAGGCTGATAAAGATCCATGTTGTTCACAAATGCAAAAGTGAACCTATAATATTTTTTGTATTAATTGTTGTTTCGGAAAAGTTTAAGACCTAAGCCCTATTATATACTCACCACTATTCAGGTCAAATCTTTCAAGTAGGGAATCCAACACTTCTCTAGGGTGCCACTCAGAAAGGAGTAGAAGTTGTGCTTGACGTCCAGAGTTGCTCATCTTAGTTTGAGCATCCAGTAAAGTATCAACTTCTTCTCTTACAGATGTAACATCTATATTGGGTATCATCTAAAACAAGATGTGTTTGTGAAACATAAATACCTCCAAAATGACTATATTTTCTAAAATTATGACTTAATTTGTTTAAATCATTACCGTACCAAATTTGAGCTTTGTATGTCAAATGCTTTTGGAGAAAAGGCACATGTTCAATTTGCGGACAGACAGATGGATGGACAGACACAAGTCAAACAGTATGTCCCTTATCTTTCGATATGGGGGCATAAAATATTTTTTTCAGCCTTATGTCACTTCAACTTTTTCTCAAACAAAACCTGATTTTAATATCCCTAATAGATAAGGTCTGTGAAAGCATTGAGACAAAAGAAGAAAATGCTGAGAACCAGCTTTTTTTCCTAATGCCTCAATATTTTTTGTGCTTTAGTGTACACAAATTCCATATTGTTTAAGGCCATGTATGTCGTCTGCAGCAGCTCTCAACTTTGTCAGGAGTAAAATTTTGTTGTTTGTGAAAGGGTTAAATTATATTTTGGTCCTCTAGTGACAAGACCAACAATACTAAGGCTGGGTTTCTGACACATTTACTCAAGGGCAAAATTTTACACTGGTCTAAATTCAAAGATGCTGCAAAAAATTTCAAATGAATGAAATTTAACATTTATCTGTCTTTCTGCATTGAAAAGATTGTGGGAAAAAATCTATCTCATAGGGCATTAAAAGGTGTCATTATTTGGGGAACGGTTAACGCCTTAGACTTTGCATAGTTTTTGGGCCTCTGCAAAAATTAATGACCTGACTTAGTCATGCATATGCTTTCATTTTGTCCTATACCAAATTGCAATTTATGACTTGACACACTTACATTTGGATGTTTACACTTGTCTTGTAACATATTCTCTAATTTCCAGTACTCTGTTAGATAGGGGTCTGGAAAATAAATGTCAAACTTAAATAACTCTTTCTAAAGCAATGACTTCTTTTGACTTATTTTTTTCTGTTGATTCAATGTTTCCCAAGTCTGTTCTGTTAGCAATGTCAAAACCATTTAAAGTAATGGAAAGTTTTAATAACAAATATGACTGTATACCTTAGGTCTTGAGGTTAACAGGAAATGTTGTTTCAAGAGACCAAAATGTACGCAAATTATGTTATTTCTGACAGAGCATTAAATTGTTTCAATGGTAGATATAAATTACTTTTGATGAATTTTTAACATTTTGGTCAGAGAATTAAGAAAGACACAGCATATGTTTCTTCCTTCCTTAAGGTATCCGAACCCTCAAAAGCACCAAAGACCCAGATGCAAAATTTTAAAAGTGCCAGTAATTCCGAAACTGTGTTACATTTCCATTCCAAATACAAATATAAGTATTTTGAACGGTTTAGAATTTTGAATTAATGCATACTTATGGAAATATTTGACAAAATATTCAAAATAACCTCCCTTGTTTATGAATAAAGAGTAAAATAATATTTGTAAATTATTTTCTTCTTGAAGCATAATCTTGAAATCTGGCACGGTGAATCAACTTATTTGAAGTGTATTTACAAGTGTGTGTTATTTGTTGCATTTCGTATGGCTAGAAAGTGGTGAATTTTTGAGGGTCTGTAAACCTTAATCAATATTCAAAGTTTTTGGAAACTGCCAATTTTAAAAGGCCATTCATTTTGTCAAGATTTCAACTAACCCACAATTTCTGCAAGTTTGGATGTAGGATGATGTTGATTAGACGTCTGCCATACTGCCCTCAGTTGTTCTATAGCCTGTGAGCTGGATAAATCATAACTTGTCTTTCTTAACTGTAAATGGCAGGAAAAATAATCCAGGATATTTAAAAGGGCCTTTATGACACTACTGATCAGCAAGGATCCAGATCAGCCTGTATATACATGCAGTCTGATCAAGATCCATGCTGCTCTCTGCAAGTTTTGATGTAGTATGATGTTGACTAGATGTCTGCCATACTGCCCTCAGTTGTTCAATAGCTTGTAGGCTAAATAGGTCATAACTGGTTTTTCTTAACTGTAAATCAAAGAAAAACAAAATAAATCTTATTTCTTAAAAATACAATTATTAAATACAATAAACCCTTCCCCAATGGTAAAAATTTGGATTGTTCCACTTTGAAAGTTGCTGCAAGTGACAAACATGACATAAATTGTACTACAGATAGTATTTGTGTATCAAATAGAAAGGAGTTAAAAGGAGAAAATGTCGATGTCTTTATAATTATTTTCTAGCGCCGATGTCAAAAGCAAGTCTTGATTGGTAAAGGATAAAGTTCTTTACCTTCACTAGGTAGGACAGCTGAATGGCTGGACTCTAATATGGTAGTGACCTGACTTCATACTAGATGGCAGACTTTTAGACTGGTCCAAATTCAAATATGTTGAAGACGATAGATACATGTATTTCAAGTGAAATTTTGTCTTTTTGGGTTAAAAAATAGTGTGGGAAATGAAGAAACTGCTTTTAACAAGGAATTTCTTGATTTTCCACAAGATTCTCCAAAGCCTTTATCTTTAAGATTCAAAAAGAGTCAATGTGTGGTAATTAGTAAAATTGTAAACACATGGTAATGCTTGATCAGTGCCATAGAGATGTGTTTGATTTACCTTTTCTAGATAGGATAGCTGTATGGCTGGACTCTGATAGTGACCAGACTTTATAATGGACTGTTCAGTCATCTGTCTGTGACATCTTTCTTTCTGAAAAATCACAGAAAATAAACAGTTTGTGCTCCGGGAGACAGAAGAATTTGGACTGGTGCGCACACAAATACCCACACTAACCAAAGCAAAATTATGACAAGTATAGCTTGCTTACTACACAGCAGGCTTCACAAAAGAATGTGTCCTCACTTCATTGTACTTAGAAAGTTTAACAGAGTTAAAAGGTACTTATAGTCTTAAAATGAACATTTAGTAAACATGAAATGAATCTATTATCAATGTTGGGAGCATACTCTGACTATTTATTGATTTAAGGAATTAATGCAATTTTTTTTCATGCAGGTATGATAAATAACATCTTATCACACTGTATGAATCCGCAAAATCAACTAATGTCAAATTATCGTAAAATGCTATCACTATTAGAAGATTTTTCAATGACCTTCAAATGTAAATTTAGAAAAAACTTAAATGACTTAAAATTTCAAATGTAAGTGTATGCTGCTCATTTTGTTAATTCCAACTAATAAGGGTTAGATAATAAATACCTGTATAATATAAAGACCATTCTGGGTGTAAACTCCCATTTGTTGGGAAACACTTTCAGCACTGGAATCATCATAAGCTTCCATTTCTCGAAAATTGGGAGATAAATCCCAAATAAACCTCAACTTGGACGCACGCTTTAATCAGAAAGTCGACACGAGCTTTATGGCTGCCAGTTTATTTCGGTTCTGCAAGTAAAAATAAACGAGTCAGGATCTGGAAAAACGTCCCTTATAGCATTTTGCAAAATTGAAATTGAGTTTCAAGATCAGCCTGTTGTCAAATGCAGTCCAATATGCATCCACGCTGCTCTCTTTAAGCGACTACAGATCACGATAAAGCTATTAGAGAACGACATGGATCCTGATCAGACTGTGCGTATGCACAGGCTGATCTGGATCTATGTTGGGCTCAAAAGCCTTAAGGGACGTTTTTCCCGATCCTGGCTCAAATATATAGAATTGCGGTCATGCGGTTCTAAAAACTTCACATTTTAGGGCTTGCAACCCTTTATAAGATAGCACACAATTCGTGCATCTTTGGGCGTCATCCGTGTAAACGGAAATGGCGGGGATATCTTCAATAATTTCCGTTGCTACGTATGACGCCCGAGATGCACAATGTTTTTTTGTAATTAATGATTGATTGAAAACAAATCAATCATAGTCTAAAGTCAACTTTGACAAAAGTGCGTGAAATGACCTAAACTCGTTGAAAGAGGGAGAAAGGGTCATGCTTAGACATAACAACAGCGGTGAGTAAAAAATATGGAAAAAATCGAAAAGCAACACAAATCAACAAAATCACATATTGCCAAATCATTAGAAGGAAAACAATAACGGAGAAATCAAACACAAAATAGTTCCGTAGGAACAGGAGGAGGGCTATGCCCCTCCCCTAACGTGGGCCAATAACCGAATTTTTCATGTAATATACACTGAAAATATAGTAGTCCATTTGACGCTGCTATATGCCCTATATGAAAACCTTGCAATGTCGAGTACAATGAAGTTTTATTTTTTCTTTGCATTGTATAGGTGCTCTAGAGCAGATCTAGCTTGGTTGCCAGAATGGCAACCTTGGGCAACTCCCACAATTCGCAAAAATCCAAGATGGCCGCCAAACGCAACTGGAAAAATCAACTTTTTGTCAAATTGTCCTAAATTGATGCGCAAAATGCCTATTCAGGTGTATCTGGTGTACATAAAATTCCGGCATGGCCGCCATACGTATTATTGAAAATGATAGCTGACTTAATTCACTGATAACTATTTTTTTCTACTTGTAGAAAATGCGGCTAAAATGTGATATTTATGTATCATATTCCCTCTATTCATTTAATAATTTATTTTGATATTCATTTGGATTTTAAATTTATCTTCAGTGTTTAGCAATTGAGAAATGGCCACCATTTGGCATATTGAAAGTAACAGCAAATACTGGTATTAAATATTACAAAGGAAAATAACTATCTTATACTCTATTGTGGTATTTCAATTCCTACAAATCCCAGATTTCTTCAAAACGTTATACATAATTCTGACCGTCTTTGAGCATTTTCGAAACCGTTACAGATGATATGATTAAAACAGTATTGTCATTTCAGAAGACGATCATCACCTCTGTGTAATGATATACACAGTTCTGACATTGAATAACAAAAGTTGCCAGTGTGGGTTAAAGTACCATTATGAATTTATATCATTAATTCCTATGGCTTCTTCCTAATTTTGAAGAAGTGATCCCATGATCTACACCAAAATATTGAATGTAAACATCACCCAAAGCGCAAATAGAACATTGGCTTGTAAAGCAGAAATGAGTAACTTTCATTTCGGAATTCTGAAATCCTTAACCGTATTTCAGAAGAGACATTTGATGCATGGTCAGTGGGACAGTGTTAATCTTTCACACAGATCCGATTTACGAATTGTGTGTAGCTTAAGAGGAATAATTATGTACAGTCAACATCGGATGTAGATACCATGTTTGTGATCATTCCGCGCCATTAAAATTTACTAGATTAATAGAAACGAGCAATAAAATAAAACTCACGCGAAAAGGCATGTTTGATTAAACTGTTACTACCAGTTCATAGTAGGCATTGGTTATACTGTTTACAAGAAACTTGGCTCGATGAAAAAGACACCAACAATAAATTAAGAAGGTTGAAATTTCCAAGCATTTGATAGCCTGGGTAAGATACCATCAAAAATGTTTATTTTAATGAATGAGTATGCAAATGTTTCCGTACCTACAAGACATCTACATAAATTCACAGAGAAATCCTGTCCATTTCTTCCTTGTAACATGATACCTTTAAATAATGGTTGTCCATTCACATTTATTGGGAAAAGAACAGAAATGGTAGGATACAACTTGGTTAAAATTGAACGATTTAACAATCTCTGCATCTGATTCTAAATGGTTTTTGTCTTTCAAATCTCCTCAAGTTATTATATTATTTTACTAGAATATTTCGTTCGTATAACTTTTCAATAATTTTCCCAAAATATTTTTCTTTTGGCAGACACCATGTTTCGGAAAATTTCCTCAGCAATGTTTGAATTTAAACAGTGCATTCATTTCACATACAACGTAACTCCATTTATTGCCAGAACTGATCTACATCAATAATCTCATTGTTTTAAGGCCCATTTTGTACATCAACTATGCATTGTGTATACTTACAGTCTTCAAGCAATAAGTCTTAATGATTCTTTCGAGTAAGATATACCATAATAATATCAGCAAGAAGAAAACAACAACAAATTATAACTGTCGGAATGAGACGCAATTCTTTCATTAAATCATGTAAATTCATTATTGTTAATGATTTTTAGTCTTGTTTACAGACCCATCTTAATGAATGGCTTTGTCAGAAACTCTAAACAATGACATGCATGTACCGTACTTCATTTATACCCAATTTATATTGATTTCTCATAATAAAGTATTAATATGCTAAAATCCAACATTGTCTTTAATGTATTGTGTATATTTATTAACTTTTCAAAAGGCGAGATAACTCTATCTATTATAATTGTCTCTGTGAAGCGCTCATGATAAGTCTTGACAGAACATGCACTCTTTTAGTTTCGTTATTTGGGTAAACAAGTAGAAAGAAAATGGGACAACTTTCTCGCAATTATGTACATGCACATCTACTCAAATGTATTGGAGCTATCTAGGGCTACCATTGCTTACATGAAGATACAACCAGGACTGCACTGTTTCCTGTTGAACGTTAATTCGTTCATGACTGTAGTTTGACACAAGACTTAAGCATTACATTATGTATGGCACTCAAAGGGTTGTAGTGTTGACCATGATCACTTGGGTTTTCTTCATACATTTTAAATTGTAAAGGTATGAAAGCTGAAAAGATCAGCTCCGAAAGGAACTTACTGAATAGCGCATTAATCACGATTGTTCTACTATGACTCCTAAAGATATTCCTAAGGAAAATAAATGCATAAAGATAAATATTGGAACACTTTTAATGATATATTTTCCTCTAGTATGACAGTCACCTTTAATTTCTTTATATTATCCGTGAATTTATATAATTTATGTAATTTTGTAGATATAATGCGTAGAACTGTACCGAAATTGAAAAATTGCAAAATGTCAAAGATCAATATCTTTAGTCGGCAGCAACAACTAAAATGAAGTTTCAACATGGTAACTGGTGGCCATAAATGATTACAATCACAGTTACATACATACATATCTCAAGCCTACAACACAGACATCGCCTTCATTTAACAATAATCACGGCAACTTGTAGTCTATGTATTACATTCTATATATTCATCTAGTTCAAGTGTTTAAAATAAACAAAGTCCTATACACAATTGTGTATCAAAATTTAAATTTCCAAAGCAAAAACTTCAAACCTAGATAACGATACCCAACAACAGCACCTAACAATATGTTATTTGAATGTTCCACTAAGTGCAGTTATAAACAAAACTTTTAGAGTCATTAAAATGAAGAAATTAACACAAGTTAATTGATATTCTATCATTGTTGGCGAAAAGAGCAAATTTTTAGGCATTTGATGTCCTACTTTGAAAAACCCTCTTAAAATTTGCTCTTTATGCCAAGATGGCAACTGGTTGCCATATCTGTTACTATCATCCATATAAGAACAGTAAGGAAATATGTAATATCCAAATTTAGTCCAAATGTGTTTAAAGTAAGTAAAGAGATAAATATCGTAATTTGGCAGCAATTGACCAAACGCCGACTGTCAATCAAAAACATCGATTAGCCAATGAACGATCAGAAAAATGTCATGCCCCAATTGTTCTTCGTCGCACGTGTTTTTGTATCGATTTATCGACTGACTATCAAAACAATCGACATGCCAACGGCAAAGAATTTTGTGCTAACAATAGACTAGGTTTACTGTTATGATTTGATAAACCGTCGGTGTTGTTATAAAATCTCGTAACTACGGCTTAAATTAAGCCGTAGTTACGAGATTTTATAACATCACCTACGAAATACTATTTTGTTTGTCCGAATTTACGTCACGATTAACTAGATAAAATCGTTCCTTATCAACGATCACATCCCCATTGTTTGTCTTAAATTCTTTGTTGGGCGGAGCGATCTGTCGATTGGCGTTTGGTCAATTTGTACCAGTATTTCAACCAATGATTATTTTCAACAAGGTGTCTGGCTGCCATTTCTAAACTGTATTTATAACAAGGTTAACAAGCAATTACAATGCGAAGAAATGGGAAGTTAAGTAAATTTGGCTTATAAAGTGTTCTGAAAAGGTGCCATTAAAAGACCATATAATAACTAATGCAGAATAAATGTGATTTCCAAGATGGCGTCCAGCAACCATTTCTAATTTAGTACTTTTCTGATATCCATATGCTATATTTATCATCAGACTTGCATTCAGCATACCCAAAAACCCCAAGATAGACATTTTTCGCAACATTGTTGGACAATTTGACAAAAAGTTGATTTTTCCAGCTGCATTTGGCGGCCATCTTGGATTTTTGCGAATTGCGGGAGTTGCCCAAGGTTGCCATTCTGGCAACCAAGCTAGATCTGCTCTAGAACACCTATACAATGCAAAGAAAAAATAAAACTTCATTGTACTCGACATTGCAAGGTTCCGAAAATTTCAAATGGACTATAGGGGGAAATCCAATTTAGCCCCTCCAATGAATATTCAGACACTGGTCCGGACAGAGGCTTGGGCCCCTCTCCCCTCTAAAATTGCTTCCTAGAGGCATGTAGCCTTCACTAGACCTACAAAATTAAAACCAGGGCCCCATCTAATCAACGAACTTACGTTTATTTTTATTTTTTTCGTAGATTTGAAAATTACTAGTTGTAATGTTGTTGTTGTTGTTGTAGTTGTATTCTTAAAATAGTAACATAAAAAAGTGAAAAGTACAACGAAATTTACATGTGTTTTCCGTGCTTTGTTGTAACTTCAACCTTTCCATTAATTTATATTTATAATTATAAGTTTATTTTGGTAAAAGAGTACAAAACATGGTATAGTAAAAACACATTACAACAATATTGCACGTAATTAGTTATGAAAAAAAAATGTAACAACCATGTTATGCGCATCCATATATCGGGTTTTTTTTTCAGTAATTTTGGGGTTATCAAGGCTTTTTAAAAACAGTAAAGTTTGGCATCGGCAGTAGTTACGAACAAACTAACGTCAACTTTTTTTTCATCGTAAAGTTACGCAACTATTTACGATATTCTTAGCTACGAGCATATTTTTTAAAACGCACTTACGCAAAAAATTTAAACTTACGTTCAAAGCTAGTCTGCTACGAAAAAAAAACGAACGTAAATTCGTTGATAAACGGGGCCCTGGTCCATAAGTATATGATGAAATTAATTGATATCCCTGGCGAAAACATATCGCCAAACATTTCACCTGCACGGACTAACACCTAAAGCATTGGTGGTGAACTCGGCCAAAGCGTGGGACGTTTTTTCGCGATCATTGTATTCCGTCGGTGTTGTTATAAAATATCGTAACTACGGCTTCGACCATATCAGGAAGAACTGAAACCACTGGTCAGATAAATATTCACATCTATTTCAGCGTTGAAAGTTAATTCACCCTTTCCAAAACAAGACCTGGTTTTGTTGTTTATAAGGTGTGCAACCCATCATTAGCACCAAAGGGCCAGAGGCGGAATTTGTGAAAGTGCTAGTATTTCCTAAACTGTGTTACGTTTCCATTGCGAATACAAACATAAGCTTTTTGTGTGGTTTAGAATTTTGAATTAATGCGTACTTTTGGAAATATTTGACAAAAATGTACAAAATAATAACAATTCATGAGAAAATATCCATGAAATGTCTTTTTAAAATATATTTTTGTAGTTAAAAAATTTGTACATATACACCTGAGTGTATATAGAGAGTTACTAGAAAGTGCCTCTTACAAGTACATCTTGTATGTTCAACTTCAATGGTTAACCCTTTCCCAAACAAGACCTGGTTTTGACGTCCCTAATAGAAAAGGCTTGGGAAAACATTGAGACAAAAGAAGAAAGTGCTGATAATCAGCACTTTCTCCTTTTGCCTCAATATTTTCTGAGCCATAATATACACAATTTCCATGTGAATTTAAACCAATTTTGTCCTTTGAAGCAGCTTTCATATTGGAAAAGTCTAAATTTTGTCGTTTGGGAAAGGGTTAATGGGGATAGACGGATAGATGACAGGCCAACAGTCAGTTGTTTGCTAGTTAAGAATAGGCTTGATTTACCACTATGTATTGTATTGTTTTAGGTTATTTATCCTCGGTTGCCGGTTGCCCATATGACCGAGTAGTAGACTGGGCGTGCCCAGGAAGGAACTCCCTTCTTTTGACCTGTTTCCAGCTTTGAATGGTGGAGGAAGACCCCAAGTGAGCACCTGGGTAGAACCACCGACGTTCCGCAAGCCAGCTGGATAGCTTCCTCACATGAAAGTTTATACGTCCCTTGCGGGATTCGAACCAACAGAGGTGAGGGGCAGGTGATCCTGAGTCAGCGACTCTAACCACTCGGCCACGGACGCCCCTACCACTATGTATTGATAAACCGCCAGTGTTATACAACCTCGTAACTACAGCAACAGAAATACTATTGTTCGTCCGAAATTATGTCACAGTTAAATGGATTAATCGTTTCTTAAGCTATGGTCACACATAGCCGGTTTTACGATACGGGTCCACACGGAATCAAAACCGTGTCGACCCGTGTCGACCCGTTGCAACCCTTATTGACCCGTATCGCCACCCGGTTAGATTCCGTGTGCGGTTTGTGAGAACGATACGGCGGCGAACGTGTTTTGACTATGTTAAAAAATTAGACACGGATTTCAAGTCCGTGTGCGGCAACCAGGTTCATACCTCATCGACCCTTTTCAACCCGTATCTACCCTATCGTATACCGTATCTCATTCTTGTACCGAATAATGACCTCATGTCTAGCGGTACAATGCACGTGAACTGCATGGAGTCCCATACAAACTCCATTGCGCAGGCGGTACGGTGCGGGCCGGTTTTTTGGTAGTATTGACGAGATACGTCGTCGATATATCGACGCATCGGCCATCGTAAAAGCGAACTTTGTGTGATTGACGGGTTTTGGTAACATCGGGAAAATTTTTGGCAATTAGTTGAACAGACATTGCTGATTGATCGACGACTTATTTTTTGTTTAATATTTAGTATTTTTGTATGATCCGTGAGGTATCAGCCTTTCAAGTTACAATCAACCTATCAATCGGCGGCTTTCTCACGTTTGAAGATGTCGGTAAAGTGTCGTAATTACTCAACTTTTAAATATCGTCGAAGAGTTTCAACTCATTTACCCTGTCAGAAATTGTGTCGAAGACATCTCGCAAAGCCTTATTCGATAGACTGCATAGTGTTCCCTGTCGGGTCTCGTTCGACGACGTGCATACCACCTTCTTACTCGCGGATACAAAGAAATGGCCTACGCTGCTGTGAAGGCCTCATTTTCATGTGACTGATTAACCAACAGTTTGATTTGAAATATTCCGACTGAGGTACTGCTGAATCGTCGACATTTTGACAATTTTAATCTTGTTGCACAATATTATATCGATGTTTTCTTGACAGGCAAGATATCTGCCACAACACGCCGTTGCGTCACTGGCATAGCAACGTCTTAACATCAAATTGTATTTAGTGATGAAAGTGCTGTAAATCACCGACCAAAAATAGCCAGGATCAATGCTTCTCTTATAGTTTCCGCTTGACACAAATATCCCTCGGACAAAATAACATCGACAGTGGGCTACTTTTCATCGCAAAAAAGAACAAGAGGGCCAGAATGGCCCTATATCGCTCACCTGAAAGAAGTTTAAGACACACCCATTTTTTTTGACGAATAAAAAAAATTTGAGAACAAATTTTGAAAAGAGTCACCCAAGGAACATTTCTGCCAAGTGTGGTTCAAATCGGGCCAATGGTTGATTTTTAAAGAATTTTCTTATGATTTCTCCAAGTCCGGTAAATGCTGACCTGCCACGCCCACAATTTTGGATGAATAAAAAATCCGCGAACAAATCTTAAGAAGGGTCACCTTTTTTAATTGGCCCTATGGTTAAGGAGAAGAAGATTTTGAAGAATTTTTTTAACAATTTCTCTTGGTTAGATAAGCCCCGCCCTGCCACACCCACATTTTTTTGACGAAACTATAAATTTATGAACAAATATTAAAAAGGGTCACTCAAGGAACAATTCTGCAAAGTTTGGTTCAAATTGGCCCATTGGTTGATTTTTAAAGAATTTTCTTAGGATTTCTCTAAGGCTGATAAGCCCCTTCCTCCCTGCCACGCCCTCATTTTTTGACAAATGTAAAAATTTGTGAATCAATTTTGAAAAGAGAGACTCAAAGAACATTCCTGCAAAGTCTGCTTCAAATAGGCCCTATGGTTGATTGTTAAAGAATTTTCTTATGATTTCTCTAAGTCTGATAAGCCCCTTTCTCCCTGCCACGGCAACAATTTTTTACAAATGAAAATATTTGTAAACAAATTTTAAAAAGAATGGCTTAAGGCACATCCCTGGAAAGTCTGGTTCAAATTGGCCCAATGGTTGATTTTTAAAGAATTTTCTTATGATTTTTCTAAGTCTGATAAGCCCCTTTCTCCCTGCCACGGCCACGTTTTTTTGACGAATCAAAAATGTGAGAACAAGTTTTGAGAAGGGTCACTCAAGGAGCAATTCTGCCAAGTTTGGTTCAAATTGGAACAATGGTTGATTTTTAAAGAATTTTCTTATGATTTCTCTAAGTCTGATAAGCCCCTTTCTCCCTGCCACGGCAACAATTTTTTACAAATGAAAATATTTGTGAACAAATTTTAAAAAGAATGGCTTAAGGCACATCCCTGCAAAGTCTGGTTCAAATTGGCCCAATGGTTGATTTTTAAAGAATTTTCTTATGATTTTTCTAAGTCTGATAAGCCCCTTTCTCCCTGCCACGGCCACGTTTTTTTTGACGAATCAAAAATGTGAGAACAAGTTTTGAGAAGGGTCACTCAAGGAGCAATTCTGCCAAGTTTGGTTCAAATAGGCCCTATGGTTGATTTTTAAAGAATTTTCTTATGATTTCTCTAAGTCTGATAAGCCCCTTTCTCCCTGCCACGGCCACAATTTCTTACAAATGAAAATATTTGTGAACAAATTTTAAAAAGAATGGCTTAAGGCACATCCCTGCAAAGTCTGGTTCAAATTGGCCCTATGGTTGATTTTTAAAGAATTTTCTTATGATTTTTCTAAGTCTGATAAGCCCCTTTCTCCCTGCCACGGCCACGTTTTTTTGACGAATCAAAATCTGAGAACAAGTTTTGAGAAGGGTCACTCAAGGAACAATTCTGCCAAGTTTGGTTCAAATTGGATAAATGGTTGATCTTTAAAGAATTTTCTTAGGATTTCTCTAAGTGCAATAAACCCCGCCCTGCCACGCCCACATTTTTTGACGAATCAAAAATCCGCGAACAACTTTTGAGAAGGGTCACTCAAGGAACATTCCTGCCAAGTTTGGTCAAAATTGGCCTGTTAGTTTTGGAGAAGAAGATGTTTGAAGAAATTGTGGACGGACAGACGGACAGACGGACGACGGACGGTGAGTGACCACAATAGCTCCCCTCGAGCACTTCGTGCTCAGGTGAGCTAAAAAATAGGAATAATAATAATAATAATAATAATAATAATAATAATAATAATAATAATAATAATAATAATAATAATAATAATAATAATAATAATGATGATGATGATGATAATAATAATAATAATAATAATAATAATAATAATAATAATAATAATAATAATAATAATAATAATAATAATAATAATAATAATAATAATAATAATAATAATAATAATAATAATAATAATAATAATAACAAAATAAAAATAATAACAAAGGCAATACTACACACGAAAAGGGTAGATACGGCTTTTGTTTCTAGCTGAAAGGGGTCCGTGCGGGTCAATACGGTGAGACACGGGTCCACACGGGCGGTGATACGGTTACGAAATCCGTTTAGATTTTTGAACAAGACCAAAAACTTTATGAAACCGGATCAACGCCACGAAATTCACACGGAATTGATACGGGTTACGATACGGGTCAATAAGGGTTGAAACGGGTTGACACGGTTTTAAATTCCGTGCGGACCCGTGTCGAAAACCGGCTATGTGTGACCGCGATTTTTATGATTTTGCCAGCACGTTGATTTCAATATCCGTGCACGGAAGTGTCATATTCCGTGTTGACCCGTATAGACCCGTGAACCTAATCCGTACCGACCCTTATTGACCCACAGCTGCATATATTAATGATATTCAGTCTTACCCGTGTCGACCCGTATCGACCTTTACCGACCCGTACCTTGCTTTTTGAAATCCGTACTGAAAAACCTTATCTTGCCTTATCAACCCGTCGAGTATGCAAATCACCCCCGAATTCCGTAGCAAAACCGTGTACGCTTTATAAGAACTAAAACCGGTTCGTCACCCGGCTATGTGTGACCATAGCATTATTGCATAATCTATTTGATAATTTTAATCCTAGCATTAACTATCATGGAAGACTTCAACAAAGAATAAAAGACCAATATATACAACAGTGGAGTAATTGTCTTAGAGAAAGCAGTAAACTGTCGCACTATTATGGCTATAAAACTAAATTTGAGATGGAACAATATTTAAAGCTTAACTTAAATACAAATATTCAAAAACAGTTTGCACGATTTCGTCTTAGCTCTCATGACTTGGAGATAGAAAAAGGCAGGTATCATGGCGTAGAACGACAAAATAGGCTTTGTAAATCATGTAATAGCAAATCTCCCGAAACAGAATTCCATTTTCTTCTCTGTTGTCCTAAACACTCTGATCAACGTAAAAAATATTCCCTCAGCCAATCATGGCCAACTATAAATAAGTTTAATGTTATAATGAGTACGCATAATGAACGAAAACTAGTACAACTTATGAAATTTATACACAGCGCGATGAAAAACAGAACAGTTATTACGACATAAAAACCAATTTAGATATTTCTTCTACCATATAAATCTACAAAAGAAACTATTACTACTTTAAATTTTCTGGGAACTCTTTTTGACTAATATTGAATGTATTGTATTGTCACACTGTATATGTATATATGTTTTGTCATATTTAGGCCCTATGTATTTGTTATGGCCAAAGGCAATTAACTTTGCCGAATTTTGCCAATAAATAAAGTTCAAAAGTTCATTGTTTTCTTTAGTCTAAAAAAACATTGATAATTTGGGATAAGTTAAAATATTGTGTTGTTGTCAACTTTTTCCATGACGGCACACATTTGGACTGTACCAATAGGATAGCTTCTGCAGACGACGAAATTGAGTGAATAAATTATAAGGAAAGGGTTTGTGTAGAATAGATCCTGGAAAATATAAAATCAACATGATAAAATGCTGGTTATAATCGCTTTCTTCTTTTGTCTCAATGGCTTCCCAAGCCCTTTCCATCGGGGGTGTCAAAACGATGTCTTGTTTGTGAAAGGGTTAACAGAAACGGATTCACAGAAATGAAAATTCTAATTTCACAAATTAAGGGGGGATGCTCCAGTTTCCTAAATTTTGTTCCCAATAATAGAATTTATTTATACATGTATTTTGTATGTTGAAATTACATGTTATTACCAATTGAAAAATAAAATAGAAATGGATGGTCAGCGATCTTGTTTGAATTCTATAGGCATTCGTATCATATACCGTTACATCGAAAAAATGCCCAAATTCTTGAACCTGTGCAAGGTCACTAAAATGCTAATAAAATGCTGTATATTCATCGTTTAGTTCCGAAAACGGATTTAAAGTAACGTCTTACATTTAATAAAAACAGAAAGTCCAAAATATGTGCTTTCATAAACGCGCAAATGTACAAAACAGCATGCTCACGTGTTCGGTTAGATCAACGAAGCTGGAGTGTTTTATGTCAAAAGTTGCATATTTTTTGGAAATATTTCAAGTTCTACAAAATAGAATTTGATAAAACTCCCTCATTGTATTAAGCAGCATGTCCAGGTAATAATTCAAAAAGAACATTTATAGGTCAGCGCACTTATTGGTAAACAAGAGATGTTTGTAAAACATATATGCCCCCTCAAGGGCCTACATTTGATGTAGGTCAAAGTCCAAGGTCAAGATAAAAAGGTCCAAGGTCATGGTCAAATATGAAAGGTCTTGGTAGGAGGTGTCTATGTGTGAAATATCAAAGCTGTATATGTAAAAGTAGAAGAAACATAGGCCAGGTTAAAGTTTTTAAAAGTAGGCCAAATGCCAAGGTCAAGGTCAAATGTGAAAGGTCTTGGTTGGAGGTGTCCATGTGTGAAATATCAAGGCTGTAGGTGTAAAAGGACATGATATATATGCCTGGTTTCAGTCTTTTTAAAAGTAGGTCAAATTCTGAGGTCAAGGTTGCAATATTCAAGGTCATGGTCAAATGTGAAAGGTCTTGGTAGGAGGTGTCTATGTGTGAAATATCAAGGCTGTAGGTGTAATAGGACATAAGACTAGGTTAAAGATTTCTAAAAGTATGTAAAAATCAAAGGTCAAGGTCATACAGGCCAAGGTCATGGTCAAATGTGAAAGGTCTTGGTAGGAGGTGTCCATGTGTAAAATATTGAAACTATACTCGGCAAAACTGCTAACGCATCACTCAGATCTTTGTTAATATTTCTTCAAGGAATCAACAGAATACTTTAAAAAATCTGCGCATGCCGACTACCACCATATGATAAGAAGCCTATGAAATTTCATAGTAAATGCTACGGTTTGTTCTGAAATATTGCACTTTTAATAAGGACACCCGTAATTCTAAAATTCATAATGTCTGAAATTTGATTAAAATGGGAAATGCACGCATAACTTTCAAACCTTTTGTATTGGCTGAAAGGGTCCCTGTGTAGAAAAGCTACCCTTCCTTAAACAATTCGACGACTTTAACACTTTTGTGGGTGCGTAATTTATTAACGCAGAGGTAATTTTACATCATTAGTGTCGTTGGTGTCATTGTTGGCGTCGACGGCGACGTCGGTTACGTAGACAAAAACGTATTGGTCTATATCTTATGAACTGTATGAGACGCAGTCTTGATATTTCACACATAGCCAGGTCCCTCCAAGACCTTTCACCTAAGACCATTAAATTTGACTTTGTGACCTTGGCCTTGAAAAATTGACATTTCCTTATAAAAAGGTGCGTCTATGCGAGCTACGTTGTCCGCGAACAACCCTTGTTACATCAGATAAGGAATCAATTTTTCCAAACTTCAATCCCACAATAAACCAGCTTTCAAAATCAATTCAAACAAAAATGATTGAAAAAGATTACAAGTTACACGAGTCGAAAAACTGTTTTGGTCCCCTTTTCGTATGACGCGGTCACATAAGAGAGAAAACTTGGAAAAAATTATATGGATGAGTGCAGAAACTTGTGGGATGAATTTATGCCAAATTATAAATTCAAATCTTTGACAATAAAGAAGTTATGCAATTTTAAAAAGTGATGCATTAGCTCTTTAGCCGAGTATATATAGGAAACAGGACATGAGATATAGGCCTAGTTTAAGTTTTTTAAAAGTAGGTCAAGGTCCAAGGTCATGATCAAAAGTGAAATATCTTGGTTGGAAGTGACCATGTGTGAAATATCAAGGCTGTATATGTAAAATGACATGAAATATAGGCCAGGTTAATGTATTATTAAAGTAGGTCAAACACCAAGGTCAAGGTCACAAGGTCCAAGGTCATGGTCAAATCTGAAAGGTCTTGGTAGGAGGTGTCCATGTGTCAAATATCAAGGCTGTATGTGTAAAAATGACATGAAATATCGGCTAGATTAAAGTTTTTTTAAAGTAGGTCAAAGTCCAAGGTCAAGGTCACAAGGTCAAAGGTCATGGTCAAATGTGAAAGGTCTTGGTAAGATGTGTCCATGTGTGAAATACCAAGGCTGTATGTGTAATAGCACATAAGATATAGGCCCAGTTTAATTTTTTTTCAAAGTAGGTCAAACTCCAAGGTCAAGGCCACATGGTCCAAGGTCATAGTCGTATGTGATAGGTCTTGGTCGGAGGTTTCCATGTGTCAAATATCAAGGCTGTATGTGTAAAAGGACATGATATATCGGCCAAGTTAAAGTTTTTTAAAAGTAGGTCAAACTCCAAGGTCAAGGTCACAGAGTCCAAGGTCATGGTCAATTGTGAAAGGTCTTTGTAAGATGTGTCCATGTGTGAAATATCAAGGCTGTATTTGTAAAAGGTCATGAGATATATGCCCATTTTAATTTTTTTAAAGTAGGTCAAACTCCAAGGTCAAGGTCACAAGGTCCAAGGTCATGGTTAAATGTGAACGATGTTGATAGGATGTATCTATGTGTGAGATATCAAGGCTGTTTGTGTAAAAGGACATGAGATATAGGCAAGGTTAATAATTAAGTGTAAAAATCAACAAAGGGCAATAACTCAGAAATTTTTATCGGCAGAGTTACGGTTCTTGTGCACTGCACCTCTCCATAATGAGATCTATTTACCTGTAAAGTTTCATGATTCTACCTTACATACTTTTTGAGTTATGCTCCGGACAAGAATGAAGTTTGAATATCAACAAAGGGCAATAACTCCAAAAATATGATCGGCAGAGTTACGGTTCTTGTGTACTGCACCTCTCCATAATGAGATCTATTCACCTGTAAAGTTTCATGATTCTACCTAACATAATTTTTGAGTTATGCTCCGGACAAGAATCAAGTTATGAAATCAACAAAGGGCAATAACTCAGAAAAATTGATCAGCAGAGTTACGTTTCTTGTGCACTGCACCTCTCCATAATGAGATCTATCCACCTGTAAAGTTTCATGATTGTACCTTACATACTTCTTGAGTTATGCTCCGGACAAGAATCAAGTTATAAAATCAACAAAGGGCAATAACTCAAAAAATTTGATCAGCAGAGTTACGGTTCTTGTGCACTGCACCTCTCCATAATGAGATCTATCCACCTGTAAAGTTTCATGATTGTACCTTACATACTTTTTGAGTTATGCTCCGGACAAGAATCAAGTTATAAAATCAACAAAGGGCAATAACTCAAAAAAATGATCGGCAGAGTTACGGTTCTTGTGCACTGCACCTCTCCATAATGAGATCTATCCACCTATGAAGTTTCATGATTCTACCTTACATACTTTTTGAGTTATGCTCCGGACAAGGTTTGGTCTACGGACAGACCGACCGACCGACCGACCGACCGACCGACCGACCGACCGACCGACCGACCTTCCGACCGACCGACCGACCGACCGACCGACCGACACTTGCAAAACAATATACCCCCATTTTCTTCGAAAGGGGGCATAATTACAGTAATTTTTATCAGCTATACATGAATAAAATGACGCAATTTTACAGTGGTAACTGCGTGCGCTTACGACTGTCTGGCTCTAAATGATCGAACAATTTCCATCTTGAGGAAATCAGTTTTGCAATTATAAGTACACTTTTACCGTCGAAAATGGTAAATTGTAATGATGTGTTATATTATTGAAAATATGGTAGCGAAACATATTGGTACGAAACATCTAATTTACTACAGTAATGGCCGACTGTTCCGAAAAACTGGAGCATTTCCCTCTTAAGGTAGTCTACCCCTAATGAGATTCGCGCGACGTCGGAATCATTCGGGTGAAGTCGAAAACATTCGACGGTGGAACTTTCCACCGCCAAATGTTTACGACCGCGTCCGAATAGGTTCGGATACAAACCGACGTCGCTCGAAAAAATCCGATATTTTATAATTCTCAAAATGACCACATTACGGGTTTTCTACCTTAAACCGTTCAAATGTTGATAGAAAATGTATCCTGATGTTTATATTTCAACATAATTTTTAAATTCTTTCATTCATTCATTTTTTGCAATTGGTTAATTTAAAATCGCAATCCGTATCTTTTTTTTCAGGAATTGGTTGATTATATCTTGTCATAATCACGCTGTATAATCACATGACTCAGAATTTCTGATAATCTTCAATATCTTTTTTAATACTTGACCAAATTGAATTCGGTTTAAAGCAGAGAAGGTGGGAAAATGCAAGGAATAAGCTGGAAGTGTTGGATTTTTGAAAAATCAACTGATAAAAAAGTTATTGAAGATAAACAAAAATTTTGGATTATCTTCAATAACTTTTGTATCAGTTGAATTTTCAAAAATTAATTACGTCCATCTAATGCGTGACGTCTGTCCACATTCTCTGCTCCAAACCGAATTCAAATCGGTCCAGTGCTTACAAAACTAGAAGATTTTCTGAAATATTGTATCAAGTGATTATCCACCGTGATAATGGTACCATTACCAAAGGACAAAAGTTTAGGAAGGTCCAAATTGAACGATCCTGCAGACGACAATTTCAAGTGAATGGAAATTTAAATTTTTAGGTCTTTTTGGATGGAAAACATTATGGGAAAGAAATTCCTTGTCACAAGCAATTTCTTGACTTTCCATGATGTTTTCCACGGCCATGTTTTGTGGAGAGTCAAAAAGAGTTATTGTGTGGTAATGGGGATAATAGCCATTTTTACAGCATATACTACCTTTGCGTCATCAATTCATTCATTTCTTTATTTATTTTTTAATTCATCTTATTCATTTTTTTTTATTTTTGATATCATGTAAATGAGCATTTTATCTTGGTTTCAGGTCCATTCAAATTCAGCCATCATATACATAGAATTATTTTGAAAACTTGTTGATAAAATTTTGATCAGATTGAGAGGATATTTATCTAAAAACATTTCTAGAGAATGAGAATTAACACTTTCCAAAAAAAGCTCAATTTTAGACCGCTTTAGACTGAAAGCTGTTTCAGACGACAGTCTACATCCTAGCCCAAAAATAATGAAGGAAAAAAAAAAGAAAAAAAAAAAAAAAAAAAAAAAAAAAGATAAAATGCTAGCCTTCAGCATTTCTTAACCCTTTCTCAAACAATACCTGGTTTTGACGTCCCTAATAGAAAAGGCTTGGGAAAACATTGAAACAAAAGAAGAAACTGCTGATAACCAGCAGTTTCTTCTTTTGTCTCAATATTTTCTGCGCTATATTTTACACAAATCCTATCTTTAGTAACATCCATTTTGTCATTTGTGGCAGTTTATGAAGTGGATCACTCTAAAATTTTGTCGTTTGGGAAAGGGTAAAAAGGGGTGGTAAAACCAGGTCCTGTTTGCAGGAAAGGCTTAACTAGAAAAGACAGCAAATTAAGACGGTTTCAAAGGAACAGGAAATGCGAAACAAATTCAGGTAATAATGGATGGAGATAAATTTACCAAGTTCTTTCTTTGTAAAGGAAATAGCTTATTTGCTCTACAAATCATCAGAATATTTATGATTTCAATTCGAAAATGAGTTATATCTGAAAGATTTGCTATTCTTCAAAATGCATGGTATCAACCATGAAAAGTCATCACACTTGTGAAGTTGTCGATCTCAAATAAAGCCACCACCACAAATGTCCAAATAGTGGTCTTTTATTTTGTAATGCAAACCAAAATTTCGCACAAATGTTTCTTAGATTATATTTTCTTCAAAATATGTGGTATCTTCCATTAAAAAGTAACACAGCTACTGCAAAATTTGTGAGATAACTGTATACAACAGGTCCATAGGAAGCAATTTCATATTGGATGGGCCCAAGCCCCTGTGTCTGAATATTTGCGGAGGGGCTAAATAGAATTTTCCATAAACTTTCAGTGTAGAATAAGGAAAATTCAGCATTTTGGCTAACTTTAAGGGGCTACGCCCCATAGACCATCCCCTCCCGTTCCTACGGGTCAATACAATTAAAGGTTCAAATATTTGAAAGAACTACAAAATGATCACAATGACTCTGGTAGTTTTTTTTAACACACTATATCCAAGATTTTGATCAAGACAATTTCATAAGAATTGCAATACTGACACAATTCTAGTTGGTCCACCATATTTGATTTTTTTGTGATTGAGCACAAGAACAATTATGTCATAAATTGTCATAGTCTTCACCCCGTTATGACAAAAAAATGGCTACCATATTTGTTTTATTCAAGACCAACATAACCAAATCTAATGCTATATCTTTTTTCAAATATTATCAGTCAGGTTATATATGATTTTTTCACAGATATTATGTTGTAACGAATGATGAAATATCAATGCAAATTGTACAGTAAAGCCAGATTATCTACAGAGACTGACTAGCCATTTTGGAAAATGGCAGCAATTTTGATCCCATATGTATATCATATTTTACAAAGAATACATAATCCACAAAAACTTGGGGGGAAAATGATGCTTGTAGCCTAGGAAATTATTTTGACTCATGAATATGTAATCTACATGCAGAGATGGCAGTCATCTAGGGATACCAAGATACTAAAATGGTATGCTCTGAGGAACATGTGTTTATTAACAAAGAGAATCATTTTCCAATAATTTGAGCTATAGAAATGGCAGCCATCTTGGGATATGGCCACAATGTTGATTTTCGCTATGGATATTTTGTTTTTGTTTTTTGAAGACAGTCCACTCTAAAAAAACATTTGTGTCAAATTTGGACAATGTATCTCGAAGATAAGGATTTTTCTGTTTTGTTTTTTTTCTCCTATGGAGAATGCGGTCATCCGGGAAAATGGGATTTCATGGTGGATACCATGTTTTGAAAATAGTGTACTTTTTGACATTTTGTGCTAAATTATTGCTTTTATCTTCAAAAAGAAAGTTTTTTAGATTTTCTTTACATATAGGGATGGCGGCCATATTAGAAATTGACAGCCATGTTGGTTTTTTTCTGTTGGATATCATATGGTTTGAAAAAAAAAGTATATTCTGAGGAATATTTGTACCATATTTGGTGCTTGCATCTCGAAATGAAGTATTTTTTCGATTTTTTTTACCTCTAGAGATGGCGGTCATCTTGGAATATGGCCTCCATGTTGGTTTTTCATATTGGATACCATTTGTTATAAAAAATAGTATACTCTGAGGAACATTTCATCGTTGTAAATGCAAAACCTCGTATCTCGTTTTTGGAAAATTTCAAAGGGGATGGAATAAAATGTAATAACTTTTCCCGAATTGAAATGTTTTACTTGAAATTTGGACATATGGTTCACAAATGATTTGTCACCAATACTAATAAGTAAAATATCTCAAAACATGCAAGAACTGAACGTAACTGGGCACACAAGTTTGTACCTTGAAACTAGCAAGAATCGACATACGAGGTTTTGCATTTACACCGACGATTTGTTCCAAATTCGGTGCGTGTATCAGGAAGTGAAGTATTTTCAGATAAGCATTCCACTAATGTGCATAAGCGTTAACCCTTTCCCAAACAACACAATTTTATGTTGGTCCAGTTTGAAAGCTGCTGCAAACAACAAATGAGTATGAATGAAGATAAAACTTGTGTATAATGTATCACAGAGAATATTTGGACAAAAGAAGAAAACGCAGGTTCTTAACATTTTCATTTGCCTCAACGTTCTCTAAATCGTTTTCTACAGGAGAAGTGAAAATCAGGTCTTGTTTGGGAAATGGTTTAAACAAAATGATGTAAATACAATGTATTACTCAAGGAAATGGGGCTATAGAACCTAGATAAGAAACAAGAGTGGGTTTATTGGTATTTAGTTATCAGGAGTATTATTCTAAAGTGGCCGGAATTTTATTGCCCACATGGTGTTAACCTGACCCGCTGACCCTCACAGTGATTTGGGGATTCAGAGGCCACCTAGCTCGAAAATGAGCAAGCTGGCATAGTTGTGCGGATATCTGAATAAGGTTATTTCATCTAAGACCCCCCGCACACAACAGCCTCCGAGAGTCGTCCTTGGAGTCTTAAAACGCCGCTCAAACGTTTAAGTATTTGTTATTTTTAGCAACATACTGTCAATTCCAAAGCGTTTTAGTAACAATACTCTCGAACCCAAAGCCTTTTAATGTTGGATGCACGTGCTCTTTATCGCTGTATATTGAATGCACGTGCGTCGTCATTGTTTTCTCCACATGTTTAGGGAGCCTCGTTTTGATAATGTCGATTTTTGACTATTTTTAGTAATGATGTTCATGTATACAAAGTTGATTTACCATCAACCCATCGTCTTTGCCTCCGGAAGTGTGTTCTGTGGGTACAGACTAAAACATAAGTGAAAGGACCTTATTAGGACAATGAAGACATAAAGAAAGCTTGTTGGTGAAAGTGATTTTTCTGGGTACAAGCGTTGCCATTAATAATTTTTCATATAAGTTATAATTATGTGAAAGGTCTCCTATTATTTAAACTGGGTTTAAAAGTTTACTAAGACATGGTTAGACATCCTTAGTCAAATGTTATATTTTGACTAATAAGGAATTTAAGCATGGAGGAAATGCCAACACTGTTTAGTCCTATGCTATCCCAAACGACTAGAGTTGAGGGTTTTATAATGCTTTACCAGATGACAAAATGGGTATTTATTAAGATAGAGATTGTGTACAATATACCACGGACAATATTAAGGATAAATGAGAAAATATTGATTAGCAGCATTTTCTTCTTTTGCATCAATGATTTCCCGTACCATTTGTACAATCGAAAAGGTCTAAACCAGGTCTGTTTTGGAAAGGGTTAAACCTACTACTAAACAGCGATATCCATAATTCTCAAAAAGATGTGGAAGAAAACAATGACGCGGGAAAAGAAAATGATGATTGAAATCATTTTTATCAACAAATTCTTCCATGCAAAATGGCAATTTCAGAATACTTGGAAACATGTTCAGCTTCTACCTCTTTATTTCTCAAAGTTTTCTACAATAGGTTAAATATTATATCGTCGCTTGTCAACAAAAACCTCGTTACTGCAGCATTAAAGGGACATTTCATTCCAATTTCAATTTTTTAAAGTATGCCTTGATGCCAAGATTGGTTATTCTAATGAGTATAGATACTATTATTTTTTTTCAGTTGTTGCCAATAAGCGAGAAACACGCATTTAAAGTTCAGACATAATCGATAAATTGCATATAAATCTGAACTGTTGTCCACAACAATTTGTTCAATTTTAACACAAAAATATAAATTTCTCGTAAACGGCGCAATATTTTGGCTTGAAATTTTCTGAATTTTCATAAGGAAATATGCTCTTTCAGATAAAAATAAAAGTAAAATTTATGACAAAAAATTCTGAAATGTCACTTTAAACAAGCTGCAGTTACGATTTTTTTTTATTGAAAAGCACCGATATATGTCATTTGATTTTTGACATGATAAACATGCATAGATATAAAATAATTCAAATTAATAATAGCGTTTACCTTTATATACCAATGTCCAAAAATGTTGTTTTTAGAATAAAATATCCACTTTTACTGTTAAAAGAAACAACAATTTGTAATTTACAATGAGCACCAAACACAAAGACCAATTTCTATAGAATGGTAGGTGAAAGCCCATCTGGTGCTAGTAGTTCTTGTTTTTATTAACGCTTGGTGATTTATTGGTTTCATGCTGGGACTGACCGCAGCGGTGGATCCGGGATTTCTTTGAAGGTGTCGTGTGTGAATAAACAACGGGGGTGGGGGGTTCTTTTTTGTCGTATTACGTACCGTCCACTTTGACTGATAAGCACGTTTTAATGGATTGGTTATGCAAAGCGGCAAACTGTACACCTTTGATCATAGCGGAGCATGTAGTTTTGGAGACACTTCACCCCTCCTTAAACAACAAAATTTACGGATGTTCCAATATTAAAGCTTCTGCAGACAACAAAATGGAAGTTAATAAAAATTTAATTTGTGTGTGATAATGACATAAAAATTATTGAGGCAAAAGGAGAAAATGCTGATTATCAGTATTTTCTTCTGTTGTCTCAATGTTTTCACAAGCCTTTTCTAAAAGGAACGTCAAAACCAGGTCTTGTGCTTATCCAACTTAGAGAAATGGTTAAATTATTCTTCAAACATCTTCTCCTCCTTTATACTCCATGGACTAAGTCCCACTAGACTGGAAATCTTTGTTATATCCACTAATAACGCAGAGCTACTCGAAGTAGCTGTTTTACCGCATAAGTCCTAGGACTATTTAAATTTGGGCCAATTTACACCAAACTTGGCAGGAATGTTCTTTGGGTGTCCAATTTCAAAACTTGTTCGCGAATTTTGACTCAACGGCAAATGTGGGTGTTGTCGTATAATTAATTTGACTAGTAGTTGATAACAAAAATACACAAGCATGTTTCTATAATGAAATATATTCCAAAAGTGATAGCGCAAGGGACGCTGGTTCATATACATTTAAGGCATGCGCAGTAACATAGGTAACAGGTATATATGTACAATACAATACAGGCCCGTAGGAACGGGGGAAAGCCCCTCCAAAGTTGGCCAAAAATGCCAATTTTTCCTTATTTCACACTGACAATTTATGGAAAATCCAGATAAGCCCCCCCCCCCCCCCCCCCCCCCCAATATTCAGACACTGTGCTTTAACCACGCCTAGACACTGTGCCTGAAATTGCTTCTTACATTTCCCTTCTTTTAAGAAAATTGTTTAATGATAACAATGTTAACACATCAAGCTGCTAAAATGAGTTTCAAATGTTTAAGGGTTAATTCAATCAACGTTATAATTGCTTATCAAGTGTAACGTGAGGCTGTAAATGAAAGTTATCATACAAAGCGTTGTTTCATTCACGTATCCTGTCAAGTATCAGGTTTCACTATTCTACCAGACCGTGAGACATAGGGGTCATTGGGTAATGAGTCTTGGAGTGTATTAATCTCGTTTTGCTGGGGCTCTTTAGGGGAAGAATTTGAAGGGTTCGCCAAAATGTTGAAATCAGGCTGTTCGATATCGCTGGTATTTTCATTTGTTTTGATGATAGATCTGCGGTCCCGGCGATAAACAGCACCATCCCTAGTCATTCATTCTTGTAACTCGTTATTGTCAATTTATTTCGAAATCAAAGCTTTGCTTGTAATTCTTAAAATTCGACCATCGTAAAATTTTGCCGTATGGGAAAGGGTTGATGACTAAATCTGAAATGTGAATATGAAATTATAAATTGAGGCAAAACTAATTTTATCCATTTTTTGTATGTTAAGATTTTATTATCTAAGCATCATTAGCCCAGCAGATAAATTGGATTTTTCATCAAAATCATGCATTTAGTGATGCAAGCATGAAACTTGGCACAAACATTCATATTGGGTCACTCTTCAGAAAAAACCCGTTAGCCACCTGAAATTTCAACATGGCGGCCATTTTTCAAGATGGCCGCCAAATCATGATAGGAATTATACCCCTACAAACTTTGTATAGACTTTAAGGGCGGATTCTCGAGAAATCAAATGTTAGAATTACTGCAATGTGTAAAGAGATGAAGTAAATGGCAAAAAGTTGTAGTTAATGGGTCAATATGGCCGCTTTTCATCAACATGGCCGCCAATTTATCCGAAAAATCCTTTTCTTTTATCTTAATCTATTTTTTCTGCAGGAAAAATCTTCATTATTCCCGAAGAGTATTCCATGATCGTTACTAGTCTTCTACTTCCTGATTGCCTCATCGGCGACAGAGAAGTTTCTTTGAAAATGTACGAAGGAATGTTATGAATCAACCAGGCACACTTTGAAAACCGCACTGCTGTGAAACCTAGAAAAGGGTCCGGTGTCAGTTTAGCAAAATTCTATTTTTATTTGGAGGATTGTAAAGTGTCCAATATGCAATCTAGTGAGCTATATATTTATATTATAACATGTCTGCCCTACTGCATACTGTTTGTTATATATACTAGATAGCTGCATCTGATAGGACAAGATGTTCAAACGAAGGAGAGCCAAAACAGTGGTAATGGGGCTGAATACTAAAATGGTGTAGATCCCATACCAATACTTCAGCTAAGAAATGCCTGGAGAAGTAGGATCTGGCCTAAATCATTGGTTTGGATTTCAAATTAACCTTATGGGCACACTATGTATCCATAAATAAGGATATACTGTTGAATTGTTGCCCCAAAACTTCTTCTGCTTGAAGAAGCTCTTTCTGTGGCAACAATACCTGGTCATATTAAAGTCATTACGGCTAATCAACATATTTTCGCAATTGCTTAAATGATTCAATGGCAGTTGCCAGAACAGAAGGATGAAGACAATTTTGTTATCATGCTTTATAGTCAACATATTCAAATTGGTGCTTTTAGATCTATTGATACTCTAATACACTTTCTTGGTTGGGCCGCGCCCGGCGCTATTGTAGATGCTGATTGAGCTCCTAAATTTCCAAGTGGAACTGTAGAATCACAATATTTGTACGTTTCTGTTGTTACTAGAACATGACCAGTTCACATATCAAAAGTTATCTGTACAAGTCAAATCAAATGTGCATATAAATAATATTGCAATGTAACTAATGAACATGATGACAGATGCCATTATTTTTTGGCCTTGTGCGCCAGGCACGTCATATTGAGTGTATACAATTTCATTTCAATACGCCTGAATGGTCGTATAATGTTATGGCACTGGTCGTCTGTCTGTCCGCTCCTCCACCTGTTTTTTTTTTTTTTTTTTTTTTTTTTTTTTGTCCTTATCAATGTCTTATGTGTGCAACTCTTCTCACAGTCTGTCAGAAGATAATCAAACATGAAAGAATGAACCTCCGCTCCAGAGTGTCTAGTAAACTGTTGTACATACCGCTCTAGTCATTCTTGAATTATCTGCAATCAAATTGAAAATATGCCCAATTTCTTATACGCGCAATACGCGCAACTCCTTACGTTGAACTATCAAACGCTGAGTACACCCATACCCTTTTATTAGTTTTACTTTGTATACTATGCACGTTGGATACCTGTTTATATTCGAGACAAGTTATCTTTTAAACAAATGAACCCAGTAGTCTTCAGGTCTTCCAATCTGAATAAATGAATTTCACCATGTTCATTCACAGCCGACAGGTTAGATACCATGAATAGACAGCCTGGGGTCATCAGTAATTCTTCAACTATTTTGGAAAGACGCACCATGTCATGACAGATAAGAGCAATCATTTTTAAGAGGAAAATCCTGAACTGCTTAATCTTTACATGAAGATGATATTATAGTCACCCCAGGTGCTTTTGAAACGGTCAAATCCAATGCCAAACTGGAGGAACCTACTTGAATTATTGCATTAACATGGATTTCAGACAATCGTGATGAAGGTCACTTCTATTGACCTCGTAGTCAAATTTACCTTGCTTCTTTTTCAGAATTAAGTAATTCAGAATCAGGGGCCCGTATTATCAACGATCGTACGATTATGTTTTGAGTAATTACTTGTAACATCAAATCTTATTGGTCCAATCTGATTTCTCATGTAATCAGATGTATTGTCACGCAGTTTACACAAAAATGTGGTCGTAAGATCGTTGATAACACGGGCCCCAGCTCCTCGTGATCGAAAGCTAAAGATCATAAAATAAAATTGTCAGCCTTTCTCGAAGTTGTTCGTAACTTGCTTATCATGAGGAAGCTACCTCATATAAATCTTTCCTTATTAAAATAGATATTTCCCAGTTGCATTTATTTGGAGCTGAAAACTTCACACCAATACTAAGTCCCAAAATGCCCAATATCTGGAAACCATAGCTGCAGTTGCAGATACAAGACCAGTAGTTTATGCCATCATAGTTGATGGATCAGTTTAAGCTTCATTGCTTTTCATATGTCAACCGAGTTCATTTTCAATGTATACAGATACAGCATCCTAGAATCTAAAACTAGGTTAAAGTATTGACAATACATCGAATACAGAGTAACTAACCGAAGACAGTCCACCTAAGTAAAGCATTTATGTTTTGGGGACAATAAGAACAACTCTGATTTTCCAATTTCTGGCTGAACAAAGTGTTCAGATACGCCAGCAAAATATTGTCATATTGTAACAAGTGAATAAAGAGATGTGCATAACCAGTCTCGAGGGAACTGTGTCTTGTAACCACGAGGAAATATGTATTTGATAATTAAGCCAGTACAAAGATGTACTTATCATATTAATGATATTGGTGTTGAAGAGCTTTTGGTTAGGGTATTACTTAATGGTGGATGTCACTACATACATTTACGTTATATTTGTTTTGGGAATAAAGCGAGAGAAAGTGGGAGATACTTCTGTAGTTCATGCCTTGACAAGCTGTGATGTTGTTTCAGCTTTACGAGATAGGACAAGAGACTGCTATCTGCTATCCAGATAGTAATTGGCAAAACAGATCAAGAACATTGATCATCCGTATATAAGACTAAATCTACCTCTTTTTATTGCCAGTGTTATGTAGGAGACTGGAAATATTTGCATACTAAGTTATATTATGCAACATACCAAACCAGCACAACTTTGGAATATACACAAAGCCTGATTTTCACCAAGCAGAATACACATGGGGGTCAGAAAATGGAAGTACTGAGGACCCCATGAATGGGAATGGAAGCAATAGAGCAGCACCTGGCATATTGTCTGGAATCACTTCCGTCAATTGCTGTGGCTGCAAGAATGCATGAAAAGATTGATGCTATCGCTTTAGTCTACCCTGCCCTGGATTTTGCAGATGTAAATGCTGACGCTCCGGGAAAGCATGCTGGTAAACTATGTATGTAACGATTTAAGGAGACCAATGCTAGATAATCTAATGTAACCAGGTTTGAGTTAACTTAGGAACATACACCGTTGCGACCTACGTCACATTATTTCTGACCAAAACAAAAGGTATCATAGAGCTGGTACCAAGTATAATACTTCGTATTGAAAAACAGCTTCCCATAGCCGTTACTAGAAATCATACCTCCTTGAAGAAGAAAGTAACATGAACTTAACTACATTTTTGTTGGAAAGAAACAAGATGCCTAAAGGTTGATAATTTCCACTTATTTTGCCCAGTTTTGCTAAAAAAACATATGAAGGAGGGATTTTATGCATAAAATATGCTTAAATTCTGATTTCTTGTGTTTAAATACATACATTTTGGTACAAGAATTATAAAAATCGGTCAATTATATCAGGTTTTAGAGTGAAAACGATATTTTCAAATCGGTTATGGCGGCCATCTTGAAAAATGGCGGCCATCTTGAATTTTTGAGTGGCTAACGGGTTTTTATGAAACTACATGGTCTTATGAATGTATGTGCCAAATTTGATGCTTGCATCATTAAATGCATGATTTTTGCACTAATCTGCTTAGCTACATGGGCAGTACATGAATAGACAGTCGACATTTGGGACAAATTAGATTCTTTATCAAAATGTCATTCTTTTTCAGCTGGTGGAACTATTTCGTTAACCCATTACCACACAGTGACTCTTTTTGACTCCCCCACAAGATAATGGCTTTCGAAAACATTGTGGACAAGAGGGCCATGATGGCCCTGTATCGCTCCACTGGCTTTTAGACATTAAGACTATGAACTTCTTAAAGGAATACAATAGAGGGCTATCCAAAGAAGATTCATGCCTCACCAGAATGAAATCCAATAAGTGATTAAGGAGCAGAAATGTTTTTAAAATTTTCTTAAAATTACACTATGTTTAATATAGCGAAAAATAAGCCTAGCCCACATTGGCCAAGCTTCTTATCCGATCGTGGAGGAATTTGGAAGAGATTCATGCAAGGAAGATTCCTGTGAAGTTTGGTTGAAATTGGTCCTGTAGTTTTGGAGAAGAAGATTGTTTAACAATTTTTCGAAAATTCAATTTAATTAAATTTATTAAAATTCAAGTTCTACACGGAAATTACTTTTTTTAAGGAATTTAGAGGAGATTCATACAAGGAAGATTCATGTGAAGTTTGGTTAAAATTGGTCCAGTAGTTTTGGAAAAGAAGATTTTTCGAAAAATTAATTTAATTTAATTAATCAAAATTTAAGTTCTACACAGAAGTTATTTTTTGAAGAAATTAAGAAGAGATTCATGCAAGGAACATTTCTGTAAAGTTTGGTTGAAATTGGTCCAGTAGTTTTGGAGGAAAAGAATTTTTAAAGATTTTTCGAAAATTTAATTCAATTAAATTAATTCAAATTTAAGTTACACACAGAATTTATCTTTTTGAAGGAATTAAGAAGAGATTCATACAAGGAAGATTTCTGTGAAGTTTGGTTGAAATTGGTCCAGTAGTTTTGGAGAAGAAGAATTTTTAAAGATTTTTCGAAAATTTAAATTAATTAAATTAATTTAAATTCAAATTCAGCGAGGATTTTATTCTTTTGAAGGAATTTGGTAGAGATTTATGCAAGGAAGATTTCTGTGAAGTTTGGTTAAAATTTATCCAGTGGTATTGGAGAAGAAGAATTTTAAACGATTTTTCGAAAATTTAATTCAATTAAATTAATTAAAATTAAAATTATACACAGAACTTATCTTTTTGAAGGAATTAAGAAGAAATTCATACAAGGAAGATTTCTGTGAAGTTTGGTTGAAATTGGTCCAGTACTTTTGGAGAAGAAGAATTTTTAAAGATTTTTCGAAAATTTAAATTAATTAAATTAATTAAAATTCAAGTTTGGCGCGGATGTTATTCTTTTGAAGGAATTTGGTAGAGATTTATGCAAGGAAGATTACTGTGAAGTTTGGTTGAAATTGGTCCAGTAGTTTTGGAGAAGAAGAATTTTTAAAGATTTTTCGAAAATTTAATTCAATTAAATTAATTAAAATTCAAGTTCTGCACAGATTTTATTCTGTTGAAGGAATTTAATAGAGATTCATGCAAGGATGATTCATGTGAAGTTTGGTTGAAATTGGTCCAGTAGTTTTGGAGAAGAAGATGTTTGAAAATTGTTTACGCACGCACGCACGGACGCACGCACGGACGCACGGACGCACGACGGACACAGGGCCATGACATAAGCCCCGCTGGCCTTCGGCCAGTGGAGCTAAAAATGAAGAAATTGCTTGTGACAAGCAATTTCTTCGTTTCCCACAATGTTTTCTACACAAAATGACCAAAAAAGTTTAATAATCATTGATTTGAAATTGTCGTCTGCAACATCTTTGAATTTGGACCAGTCTAAAATTTTGTTGTTTGGTAATGGGTTAACTTCCTTTGGTATCTGTGTTGAACCAATTAGCACAAGTAGGTGCTATATTCCTTTGATGCTCTGATGTAAGATTAAACAAGAGGACCGTGATAGTCCTAAATCGTTCACCTGAACCAGGATGACATTAGCGAAAATGGCAATTTAATCAATTTCAAATGCTTACGGCCATACCCACAACAAAGGGTCAATTTTCCTTGCACCACAATAATTTGAAGCATTTTTGTAGATAGCTTTGAGGCGATTCTACACACAAAATTTCATCTAGGCCAAACGGTTCAGGAGAAGAAGATTGAACAATATTTCCTTCTTTGTTTATATGTGAAATCTGATACCTCACAACATAGGGCCAATTTTCCATGTATCACAATAATAAATATGAAGTCTTTAGTAAAGGGTCTTGAGACGATGCTATACATATGATTTCAAGACTCTAGGCCTTATAATTTGGTAGGAGAAGATTTTTACTAATTGTGGACAGACAGACGGAAGGATGGACGATGAGCAATCACAATAGCTCACCACCAGCACTTCGTGCTACTCAAAGTGAGCTAAAAATGCTACCAGTGGTAAAATTCATTTCCACTTTGGTCATAGGTAATGCAATATACCATTGGGCCTATATAGAACTACACAAAATGAGCCTGAACCGGGTGTCTCATATTGTTCTTCTGCTTGAAATACTTCTTCTCGTATCTAGCATGGGTCCCTTTAATTTGGGTGAAAGAACAGACTCACAAAATCATACTCGATCAAAATCTTATGGCCACCAACATTCTGTCCAAGTTTTATTTCATTTGGTCAATATCTGTAGTTGTTAGAGTGAAATCAAAGCCAAAATAAGCTGATTTTGACATTCAATGGCAAATAACTCAAGCCCTTCCGATTCTATCATATACTAAAGGAAAAAAGTAACTGTGCATGCTTATTTTATTATTCATTATGTAAATATACGACCTATTGACAAGAAACATTTCTCGCAATTGTCCATAAGGGATGCCTGTTCACGAAATGTCGAATGCCACCAACTGCACATGCACGGACGTTCGACGTTAACGTCCTTTTCGTTTGAGTGTTTTGTTGTACTGCGTTATTCATAAGCGAGGTTGAAATTTGTTTTTATGGCTAAACTGTCGTTAACTTGCTTGTTGTTCAGAAAAACATGTAAATTTGTTTAATTGAACAGATAACAACGCGATATGTTTATCCAAAGATGCACGTTAATGCATACTTTAGACAGTAGCCCCCTAATGCCGAAGTAATAGGTCGCCAAGCGTTTTGGTTTGCATAGAAACATCATAAAGGCACTTCTGGGACAATTTCAACTATTAAGAAACGCACGCAACTTGCCACATTCGATACGTCGACGCGTGACATCATTCCGACAAGTCAACCGTAATCGGAACAACCACCAGTGAAATCAATTGTCGTCGGCAAAAAATACAGCAAGGTTGATTCCAGAGTTGAGTTCTATCAGCAGAATGGCTGTTAGAGATCGGTTAATGTAGCGCTACATCCGTCTTAGACATACTCCGATACGTCTAGTCTTGGTACGACGTTGTCGATGACATCGTTTACAGTAGCTTAGACAACATCTACCCTTTCGTAAGGTCGATTTGAACTAGGTATTGCTTATTGGCGCGCCTCGATTACATCTGTACAGTCCTATGTTCGAGCTCGCATTCATAAACGCGTTGGGAAACGTCATATGGATTCATGCTTTATTCAACGTCAGCTCTTGACTAGTTGGCTCCATTATTGGTCAACATCTCAAGAAGAACCTTTAAATAGCCGTTTGTGACAGTTTAGCTGTCTCGTTGCTGCAGAGCATTATCGGTGTCAATAGTGTTCACATTCGAAAATGGCTTGTGAACTTGAATTTTATCCCTACCCTCTTTACATGCTTGTTACGGTGATAACGAATGGGATAGCAAACTGACACTCATTGTAATTTAAAGGGTAAACGTTCTTTTTCCAAAATTGTAAAATTTGATTCATTTAACTTATGTATTTAAAATGTCATATAGAAAGGAAATGTGCACATTTCCTTGAAGGAATCCGAGAGAAGGTCACACAAGGATTATTCCTGTGAAGTTTGAAAAAAGTTTACAGTCAGACACACGGACACACCACCATGACCTGAGGCCAGTGGAGCTAATAATAAAGTTTATGGTCACTAAAACTTACTGTGAAACCAAATGATGCTTAATCCCATAAGCAGACGACAAATTTTAGACTGACCCATTTTAAAAGATGTTGCAGAAGACAATTTAAAGTAAATGAAATTCTGTATTTTTTAGTCTTTCTTGGTAAAAGACATTGTGGGAGATGAAGAAAATGCTTGTCCAATATGTTTTAAAGCCTTAACCTTGTGGGGTGTCAAAAGGTGTCACTGTGTGGAAATGGGTTAAAAAAAACTTTTCCTAAACTCCAAAGTTTTGACTATTCCAATTGAGAGCTTTGGCAGGCAACAAAATGGATGTTGACAATATAAAGATTTGTTTTCAATATTGTGCAGAAATACTTAGGCAAAAGAAGAAAATGTTACGTTAAAAGAATGCACTTTTGACTCAATATTAAGGCCAATCTAATTGTACCACAATAATTTGAAATATTTTAGCACAGGGGCTTCAGATGATGTTACATTATACATATAGCTTACGATAAATCACCTGGCAGAGCATCTCTAGCTAATCAATAGAGATGCTCAGCTCTACTAGGTCATTGATCGTCATCATGACGTCATTTGTATGAAGTATTGAGCATTTCCATGGTACCATGGAGCAGTCAGAACAACTCGGTCAATTCTCTCTTATATTGTTTCTACAGAGTTAACCGAGTAACAAAGTATAGGGTAATGGCGCCTCCCATTGAGCTTCTTAAAAATCTTGCACAAAAGAAGGCTCTAACCTTTAGGTGAGATAATAACACAATAACATGTCTAAATCGTAGAGCATTTAATCTGAATATGAAAATATACTATTGCACTCGAGTCCTCCTGTTCAGAATGGATCAGATCACACAGAATCTTGTTTAATGGTCTGTTTGATAGAGTCTATAAGGAATGGTTTGACTGTTTTCATACTGATACCATATTGGTCTGTACATAAAACACTTGGACTATCGCCGTTCTTCTGCATCAAGTCAGTACTGAAATATAAATACTCTTCAAAATAATCACAGGCTTTGAAATACAGAACTAATATGTGACCCGTCATGCTAAAAGGGACCTTATCCAAACTCCAAAATCCAAATTTTGACAAACTTGTCAGACCCGGCACAGGTTAACCAGATCCTGTATGTGAAAAATGAACATTATAGTAAGATAAAGAAAACTTTTCAGATTTAGAAAATTACATAAAAGTGGAAAGTGTTGGCCCTAGTCTGGCTGCGCGGACTGCGCAGACAGACTAGGGGCGATACTTTTCACACTTGGATAAGGTCCCTTTTAGCGTGACAGGTCTTTTATAACAAAAGTTTTGAAATTCAGCTAGAACTTTGTCATCTGGTAAAGGGTTAACCATTCCTCAATAGCAATGAGTTAATCCATAACCAAATAATAAGATTTTAGACAAGTCCAAATTCAAAGATGTTGCAGGCGACAACTTGAAATGAATAGAATTCTACCTTTTTTGTCTTTTTAGGTAGAAAACATTGTGGGAAATATGATATTGCTTGTCGCAAGCAATTTCTACATTTTCCACAATGTTTTCGAAAGCATTTATCTTGCGGGGTGTCATAAAGCATCAATTCATAGGAATGGGTTAATTCATTTTTAGAATCAATGCCTTTTTTCAAATTCGAAGATGACCAGAAATAAAATATCGAACAATGATATAATGATTATTTTACTTAACAATTCACCCATTACCACTCATTGACTCCTTTTGACTCCCCTAAAGAAAAAAAACTTTGGAAAACATTATGGAAAATGTAGATATTACTTGTGACAAGCAATTTCATCATTTCCCACAACATTTTCTACCCCAAAAGACCAAAATTTGCTATATTTAACTTGTTTAGAATCGTCGTCTGCAACATCTTTACATTTGGGCCAACCTAAAATTTTGTCATTTGGTAATGAGTCAAGAGATCATGACAACAGGACAGTGATATTATTTCCTACAGAATACCCACCAGTTGATTGAAGGCATCAGTGGAAAAATCTCGTCTGCAAACTTGGATAAAACATCATTCTGAAATAGGGAAAATGTAAGGGTAAAAAATGTCTTGTCACATGGACAGAGCAATAGGTGATATTTAGTAAAATACAAAATAGAAGATGTGCTGCTTAACTACCTAAAAATTTCAAAGGTGTGACCACAATTTTCAACATGTACTACTGATTACCAGCATTTACTCCTTTTTCCTCAATATGTTCAACTGAACTCTATCAAAGAAACTTGTCATTTCGAGTCATACTAATTTCCTTGTCTGCTACCCAATTAAATGGCAATGAATTTTGTGCGAAAATTAGACTGGGTTTATCGATATGTATTGATAATTCATCAGTGTTGTAATAAAATCTTGTAACTTCAACTTGAATCAAACATTGGAGAGTTTATAACAACACCTATGAAATACCAATTGTGGATTGAAATAATGTTAACAAGATAAAATTGTTCCCTATTTAGTCAGTTTCAAAGTTTTGTTTGGGATAATTTAAGAATTTGCATAATAAGGGAGGTCACTTACTCTTGTTAAAGCTGTAATTATCATTTGGTAGACCAGAACATTGTGTCTAGAGTTGTCTTTCTTTTCCTTGTACAATTCAATTACTTCTGACCATTTCTTGTACTTCAGTAACATCCGCACAGCTTTCAGGAAACAACCTTCTATCTCGCTGTAATAAAATCAAGAGAATGAAAGATTAGAGGCAGAAATATGTTACATATTTTTTCATTTCGATTCCAAGCCCTTTGTTCTTGGTACTTGAAAACACTTGTATCATCACAATTTCAACCCATTACCAGAGAGCAAAATTTTGGACAGTTCCAATTTGAAAGGTGTTGCAGACGATAATTTCAAGTTGATGAAATTTTAAAGATATTTTCATTTTGGGTTAAAAAGCATTGTGGAAAATAACAAAATTGGTTGTCACAAGCAATATCTTCATTTTCCACAATGTTTTCCCAAGCATTGTTCTTTAGGAGCGTCAAAAAGCGTCACTCTGTGGTAATGATTTAAAAGCCCTTCACTCAAGGAACATAAGTTTTAGTCTTATTTGTCCTTTGATTCGGGATCAAAATATTTGGATATTTGGTTGTTTTCCCTGTTTTTCATGACAAAGCAACAAAAGCTGTTGATGGAATCAAATTCTATCAACCATTTATGAAGAACTTCACAAAAGGAACATTCCTGACAAAGTCTTTTATAGAAACCACAGCTATAATCTCACGCAGAATTAATTTTTTCTAACATTTTTGGTAAAACTTGACTCATGGAACATTCCTGCAATGTTTTAGCAATATTGGCCATGTGGTTTAGGAGATTTTGAAAGAATTTGTGGACGAACAGACTGGATACTATAAGCAATCAAAATATCTCCCCTTAATTAAGCACTTTGTGTTCAGGTGAGCAAGAAAGGTACCCACCTTGTAAGCAGTATAATGTACTAATATGGCTGTTTCTTCATCACTAGACAAACAAGGCTCTGATATACACTTTAACTCATTATCAAACGACAAAATATTTAACTTGTTCAAGCAGAAAAAAAGTTGCAGACAACATATTTTAATGTGAAAAAAAAAATTGAAATTTCATAACTTTTGGGTTAGAAAACATTGTAGGAAATGAAGAAATTGCATGTCATATGTAATTTCTTGATTTTCCACAATGTTCTTCTAAGCCTTAATATTGCTGGGTATCCGTGTTGATGTGCGAAAATGGGTTAATGCATCCATATAAACATTCATATACATAAAGAAAGGTATTAACGTATACAACCCATCATTAGCACTGAAGGGCCAGAGGCGAAATTTGAAAAGTGCCAGTAATTCCTAAACTGTGTTACATTTCCATTCCAAATATAAACATAAGCATTTTGAATGGTTTAGAATTTTGAATTAATGCATACTTTTGGAAATATTTGACAAAAATGTTCAAAATTACCTCCCTTATATATGAATATAGAGTAAAATAATATTTGTAAATAATGTTCTTCTTGAAGCATAATCTTGAAATCCGGCACAGTGAATCACCTTATATGAAGTGAATTTACAAGTGTGTGTAATTTAATGGATTTCGTATGGCTAGAAAGTAGTGTTTTAAATGATGGGTCATATACCTTAACTAACTCACCTTGTAAGCAGTATATGTACATGTACTAGTATGGCTGTTTCTACATCACTGGACAAACAAGGCTCCGAAATACACTTTAATGCTCGCTCATAGATTAGTAACTGAAATTAAAATAACACTTGAATAAAGTTATAGATCAAATAAGGTCATGGACAAGAAGAAGAAATTCATTTTCTTTTTACTTGTATTTCACAGAGTAAGGAGCATTTTCTACTTTTCACTGGCACTGCTGGATTCCCAAACAAGAGTTGTCCGCGGACAACCTAGCTTGTCTATACGGGAACTTGTCACAAAAACAGCTAATTTTATAAAAGTAGGTCAAACTCCAAGGTCAAGGTCACAAGGTCAAAGGTCATGGTCACAAATGAAAGGTCTTGTCAGGAGGTATCCATGTGTGAAATATGAAGGCTGTTTCGCTAATAGTGCCTGAGATATTGACCAGGTTAAAGTTTTTCAAGTGAAGACGGGACGCGACGCGACGCCGACACTAGGGCTGTGACATTAGCTCCCCGGACATAAAGTCCCGGCTCGCTAATAAAAGTTTAATAATTTGCTGTCTTACAATGAATTAACTACTTCCCAAACAAGCCCTGGTTTTAAAGTTCCTATATAACGAAAGTTTGGAAAAACATTGCAGCAATTAAAGATTTTTTGCTAAATGTATAAAACTTTTATTGTACAGCACAGAATAAATCTAGACCAGACTGGGTATGTATACATGGGCTGATCTAGATCCAAGTTGGTCTCAATTGCCACAGTCCCTTTATGCATTATCCTGGCTCAATCATTGCCTTTTTCTGAAATATGAGTACATAATTATTAACAGACTTACATTTTGTTTTCTTCTGATGAATGCTGAAACTCCAAGCTTTTTATCCCAGGCCTTCTGACCTTGATGCAAAAACTTTATCTGAAATTACAAAAGTTTAGATTAATGCTTTTCAGTTTTACCAATCATTTAGAAACTACCAGTATCATTGACACTTACACTTTTTCACATCCTTGTGGGGGAACCTGGTAATCACAGATTGAACACGATGTGTTTGTGAAACACAAATGCCCCTGAAGACCAATATTAAATTTTCGGACAGACAGACTGACATAATTCATGGTGGAAAATCATGTGATACAATATTTTCAGAAAATTTTCAATAATTTTGTAGTTATTGGACTGATTTGAACTCGGTTTGAAGCAGAGAATGTGGACAGACGTCACTGATTAGATGAACGTGTTGAATTTTTAAAAAATCAACTGATAGAAAAGTTATTGAAGATAAACCAAAATTTTGGTTAATCTTCAATAACTTTTTTATCAGTTGACTTTTCAAAAATCCAACACGTCCAGCTTATTCCCGGCATATTCCCACCTTCTCTGCTTCAAACCGAATTCAAATTGGCCAAGTATTAAAAAAGAAGATTATCGGAAATTCTAAGTCACGTGATTATACACCGTGTAATTCCTAGGTGAAGGCCATAAGGTAAAAGGTCATGAACCCAAATAGAAAATCTTGGCAAGAGGTATCTATTTGTAAAATATGAACACAATATCTCTAATATTGCATAAGATATAAACCAGGTTAAAGTTTTCAAAAGTAGGTCAAACTCCAAGGTTAAGGTCACTAGGTCAAGGGTCATGGTCCAAAATGAAAGGTTTTGGCGGGAAGTATCATGTGTGAAATATCATGGCTGTATCTATAATAGTGCCAGAGATAGAGACCAGGTTAAAGTTTTCAAGTGAAGATGCGATGTGACGCTAATGCGACGCAGACACTAGGCTGTGACATTAGCTCCTGGGACATAAAGTCCCCGCCCGCTAAACAGAGTTGACACGATCAACTTTCATAGATCTTGAAGGTACATTGTCGCAAATTCAAGGAGCTGAGCTGGGAAGGAAGTGCTAATGATTAGATAGATTGTAGATTGCTTCAGAAACAAAATAAAACATGACACAGTAGGATATGAAATTCTGAAATTTCACATACAGGAAAACAAATTCTTTTTTATCAATTTTACCCACCATTGCCTGTAAAATTAGGTAATGCATGAACACTATATTTCAGTTCCAATAAAGACCTTGTGAAATTTTAGTTCATTCAGGATGTTTACTTACCAAGTGACCAGGTTTATGTTTATACAGTAGATGTGTCAGGAGCTCAAACAAGGGTACAGGTATATCACAACTTCCTGTCAAGTTGGCTGTCTCGGGGGCTAGAATACACTGCCATTTGTGGCTCTGGGATGTACTTAACTCATCTGTATAAAAAAAGAACTATCTATATTACTAAATTGAAGCAGGCAAATTGATCATGCAGTGCCAAAAACTGGCACATAAATATTAAAACTGTAAAGCTTAGCATACTCAAGAATAATTCAAAGAAAAAGTTATACGGTCAAAAAAGCAAATACTCCAATGGTTATACAGATATTACCACAAAAGAGTTAGATTTCATATGAATGCACTTCTCCGTTGTGTGATCTATCTGTGGATGATTATGAAGTTATAATATGTGGCCCGTCGCGCTAAAAGGGACCTTATCGGGTGTGTGAAAAATATCGAACCTAGTCAGTCTGCGCAGTCCGCGCAGCCAGACTAAGGCCGACACTTTTCAAGTTTATGTAATTTTCTAAATCCGGAAGGTTTCCCCTGTCTTAATATATGTTCATTTTTTGCATACGGGATCTGATTGACCTATGATGAGTCTGACAAGCTTGTCAAAATTTGGATTTTGGGTATTCGGATAAGGTCCCTTTTAGCGTGACGGGTCACATATACATACTTACCACTGTTGAGATCAAATCGCTCAAGTATGGAGTCCAACACTTCTCTAGGGTGCCACTCAGAAAGGAGTAGAAGTTGTGCTTGACGTCCAGAGTTGCTCATCTTAGTTTGAGCATCCAGTAAAGTATCAACTTCTTCTCTTACAGATGTAACATCTATATTGGGTATCATCTAAAACAAGATGTGTTTGTGAAACATAAATACCTTGGAAATGACTTTTTTTCTAAAATTATGACTTAATTTGTTTAAAATATTACCGTACCAAATTTGAGCTGTATGTCGAATGCTTTTGGAGAAAAGGCACATGTTCAATTTGCGGACAGACAGATGGATGGACAGGCACAAGTCAAACAGTATGTCCCTTATCTTTCGATATGGGGGCATAAAATATTTTTTTTCAGCCTTATGTCACTTCAACTTTTTCTCAAACAAAAACTGATTTTAATATCCCTAATAGATAAGGTCTGTGAAAGCATTGAGACAAAAAAGAAAATGCTGAGAACCAGCTTTTTCTCCTAATGCCTCAATATTTTTTGTGCTTTAGTGTACACATATTCCATATTGTTTAAGGCCATGTATGTCGTCTGCAGCAGCTCTCAACTTTGTCAGCAGTAAAATTTTGTTGTTTGTGAAAGGGTTAAATTATATTTTGGTCCTCTAGTGACAAGACCACCAATACTAAGGCTGGGCTTCTGACACATTTACTCAAGGGCAAAATTTTACACTGGTCTAAATTTTAAGATGCTGCAAAAATTTCAAGTGAATGAAATTTAACATTTATCTGTCTTTCTGCATTGAAAAGATTGTGGGAAAAATCTATCTCATAGGGCATTAAAAGGCATCATTATTTGGGGAACGGTGAATGCCTTAGACTTTGCATACTTCTTGGGCCTCTGCAAAAGTTAATGACCTGACTTAGTCATGAATATGCTTTCATTTTGACTTATACCAAATTGCAATTTATGAATGGACACACTTACATTTGGATGTTTACACTGGTCTTGTAACATATTCTCTAACTTCCAGTACTCTGTCAGATAGGGATCTGGAAAATAAATCAAAATGCATTAACCTTTTCCCAAGCAATGACTTCTTCTGACTCATTTTTTTCTTTTGCTTCAATGTTTTCCCAGCCTATTTTCTAAGAGACCAGAAAACATTCAAAGTAATGGGAAGTGTCTATAACAAATTTAACTTGATCCTTTTAAACAGGATATCAGCAAATGTGATTTCCTGACAGAAAATATAATTATGCAAAACCTGTCCTTTCTGACAGAGCATTGACCCATTGCCAAATGGCAAAACTTTGCACTGTCCCAATTAGAAAGGTGTTACAGACCAGAATTTCAAGTGAATGAAATTTAATATAACTTGGTCTTTCTTACTATAAAATATTGTAGGAAATGAAGAAAAGCAATTTCATCATTTTCCACAATGTTTTTCTTAGCCATTATCTTGTGGGGGAGTCAAAAAGAGCCATTTTGTGTGTTTTTTTTTAAATAGCTAATATTGATTTCTTTTTCCATGAATTCTAAACATTTTGGTTTGAGAATTAAGAAAGACAAAACATATGTTTTTCCTTCCTTAATCAATATTCAACTAACCCACAATTTCAGCAAGTTTGGATGAAGGATGATGTTGACTGGATGTCTGCCATACTGTTCTCAGTTGTTCTATGGCTTGTGAGCTGGATAAATCATAACTTGTCTTCCTTAACTGTAAATTGCAGGAAAATAAATAAATCTTATTTTATAAACAATAGAAACATCAAAGATAGTTAATCCTTTCCCAATGGCAAACAAACAAGAGGCCCAGGAGGGCCTGAATCGCTCCACTGGTTCAGGTGGAAGAATTATCCCATGAATTCTTGTAAGCCTTACACAGCTGCAGCCAAATCTTGATATTTGTGAATAAATTTTGAAGAGAGACTCAAAGAACATTCTTGCAAAGTCTGGTTCAAATTGGCCCAAAGGTTGATTTTTAAAGAATTTTCTTATGATTTCACTAAGTCTGATAAGCCCCTTTCTCCCTCCCATGGCCACATTTTTTTGACAAATATAAAAAATTGTGAACAAATTTTAAAAAGAACGACTAAAGGCACATTCCTGCAAAGTTTGGTTCAATTGGGCACACTGGTTGATTTTTAAAGAATTTTCTTATGATTTCTTTAAGTCTGATAAGCCCCTTTCTCCCTGCCACGGCCACATTTTTTGACAAATGTCAACCAGAATGTAAACAGAAAAATCATTAAGACCCCCTTTCTTAGTCTAGATCTGCCCAATTCAAGACAAGCTTCTCTTTTTAAGTGACAAACACTTTGACTCAATCAAATTCAGTGTAAGAAAATGTCATAAAGACCCCTTTTCCCATGTTTTAACACAAAACCTTTCCATGTTCAAAAAGGTTCATTCTGTATGCTGAAACAATTATTTTGACCAGTTGTTTTTTCAGATTGAGCTGAATTTGTGGCCTTCAGTATATAAACATTGGAAATGTCATTAAGATCTCTGTATGCTTAAACAATTATTTTGACCAGTTTAATTATGACCAAGTTTCAATAGGATTGAGCCAAATTTGTGGCCACTAGAGTGAAACAGTGAAAATGTAAATAAGGCCCCTTTTCCTGTGTTTTCAAAAGGAATAAAATTCCTTTTAAAACTTTGGTAGAGCTTAACCCAAAGAAGATCCCTGCAAAGTTTCAGGTCGTTTGGCCTTGTGATTTAGGAAAAGACTTTTAAAGCAATTGTTGGACGATAGACAACAGACAGACGGACAACGGACATTCACCGATTACAATAGCTCACCTTGAGTACTTTGTCTTCACGTGAGCTAAAAGTTGAACGCACGGACGGACGGACGCACGCACGCACGACGGACACAACGCCATGACAATAGCTCACTGGCCGAATAATGGAAAATAAGCCCCGCCCACAGTGGCCATGTTTTTCGAATTATCAAAATTTCTTCAAGGAATCTGAAAAAGGGTCACCAAAGGAACATGCCTGTCAAATTTCAAAGAAATCTGATAAGTTGTTTGGGAGAAGAAGATTTTTTAAGTTTTTTCTAAAAATTCGTATTTGTTACCATAGCAACCAGAGTTTTCAATGGAATTGAATTCTTTGAAGGAATTTGAAAGAGGGCTATGCAAGGAACATTTCTGTGAAATTTAATTAAAATTGGTCCAGTAGTTTCTGAGAAGAAGATTTTTAAAGAAAAAGTTAACGGACGGACGGACGGACGCACGGACGGACGGACGCACGCACGCACGACGGACACAACGCCATGACAATAGCTCGCTGGCCTTCGGCCAGTGGAGCTAAAAATTGGGTTGGTCCAATTTGAAAGTTGCTTGAAGTGACAAAATAAATTGTACTAAAATAGCAAGGAGTTAAAAAAGGAGAATATATTGCCTTTATTTGCCTCTCTGTTTTTCAAAGTCTATTTCATTACAGATGTCAAAACCAAGTCTTTTTTATAGTACTTAAAGTTAATTTACCTTTTCAAGATAGGATAGCTGTATGGCAGGACTCTGATAGTGACCAGACTTTATAATGGACTGTTCATCCATCTGTCTGTTACATCTTTCTTTCTGAAATACCACATAAAATAAACAATTTGTGGTACATGTTGAATATTCTTAATACATCATGAAGCAACCACAGCTACTGAATTTCATGAAATGTGTCTTCAACACCATTGCGCCTAAAAGTATAAACAAAATGTGTTTGTGAAATATAGATCCCCCCCCCCCCTTCGAAAAAGGCCAATGTCAAGTTTTCACGTTCAGTTTCGGAAAGACAGACAGGCAGATAGAATGATGCCCCCGACAAAGGCCAATGTTAAGTTTCACATTGAGTTGTCGAAAGACAGACCAACAGACAGACAACCGTAAAACAATATGCACCAATCTTTCGATATGGGGACATAAAAGTTATAAGGTACTTATAGTCTTAAACTGAACATTTTGTAAAATATGAAATTATTCAATTATGAATTCTTAGAACCTAGTATAACACTTACAATTTATCAATTGTAAACTACTATCATTTTTGAGAAGAATTTTAATTGATTTTCAAATGTTAATGAATATTACTTATTAGTTTTATGCTGCATAACAAGGGTTAGATAAATACCTGTATAATATAAAGACCATTTTGGGTGTAGACGCCCATTTGTTGATTACCCAGCATATTTTCACACACACCTGCTATGTCTAATTGGTCATCAACAGATAAACTACACACAAACACTCCTGTTTTAAGGCTGAAGATTCTGTAATTGATAAATTGATTGATTGAATGGAGTCTTAAGTCCAACTCAACAGCTAAAGTCATAAACAGAGATTATATCCAAATTTTCATCCAAATTAGGAATGGCAGGGACTCAAAGCAGCAACCCGTATGTTACAAGTCCAAACTAATCTTGAGCATTTATGGTTCAGGTGAGCTTAAAAAGCTCATGAGAACAATTAGGCAAAAGAAAACTTCATCAGCCTTTTTTTTTTTTCGCTTCAATATATTCTGTGGCTAATTGTGCACAATTTTTATCTTTATCAAGGTTTTACTTGAAATCTGTGACAGCCTTCTAATTGACCCATCTTTATTGTTCTCTTTTTTGGAAAGGTTTCCAATTTGTTACCTGATCTCAGATTTCATGACCAATCCAACACATTGTTTTAGTGATAGTAATGTTCTCACTTCCGACAGATTCACATCACCCACATCTAAGTGTACAGGAGGGCCATCAGTTTCTAGAATAGACATGTACATGTAAGAAGATGTCAGCTGGGTTCTTAAAAAAATACCCTTCTGGTATGTGAGACCAACATGTATCCAGATCAGCCTGTGCATATGCACTGTCTGATAGCAGTCTGATCCAAAACAGTAAGAACAGCAAGAAAGCAACATTGAATTGACTCTTTTCTTTTGCCTGAATGTTTCACATATAGATCTAGCATGTTATATCAGGGGTGTCAAAACCAGGTCTTGTTTTGGAAAGGGTTAAACATCAATAATGTTAGGGGAAAGGTTAAGAATGACAAAATGTGCTTATCAGTAGATCTAGTAACTGACACTATAGCACCACCACTGTATAATAATAACAGCTTCTGACTAGAGTAGATGTAACAGGACTCTATGTTATCACACAGAAAATATTGAGGTAAAAGGAGAAAATGCTGGGTATCAGTATTTTTCTTCTTTTGACACAATGTTTTCCTAAGACTTTTGTACTTCATAGATCATCTAGTCCCAGTTAAGAAGTAGTAAAATTTACAAACCAGAAGATCTAGTGACTGATACTATGGTAACATCACTGTATAATAACAACAGCTTCTGACTAGAGTGGATGTAATAGGTCTGTAATACTGATGCAGCGGATTTCATCTGAAATGTAATCATAATTCTTTGGGACCCATCACCCTAAAATGGACCTTCTTGGAAGTGTGGCATTATCAAACCTAGTCAGTCTGCCTGAACTGCACAGACTGTGTGTGATAGAAATTTTTCAATCTAAGCTTATTTTCTGTATCAAAATTATTTTTCTGTATGTTCATTTTCCAAATGCAACTTCTGAAAAATGCCAGCTACATCTGACAGTGAGTGCTAACATCAGCTAGTTCTGACTTAAGAAAATTAATGTTACATTCAGTCACAGCTGCTGTTGTTTACATCTTAACTTCTACAGAAAAACACATACCTTATATAATTGTGATACACACGACAATACAATCTGACTGTAGGTGACTGGTGTGTGAATGTTTACATCTGACACAGTAGTTCTTGTTTTGTTTATGATCACATCAACTGAACCTGTCAGAGTGCTCATCAACAAACATACATCACTGGAACTGTAAGGAAACAAGATCTTGTCAGCAAACAGCAAAGCATGACTATCAAGTGCTGGATAATGAAATAATTCAAAAGCAAAGGTGCATCACTCTGACATTCAATTTAAGGCCCGGTTTTAAAAGTTTTGGGCAGCTCAAAACTTCTTGCGTGGATGAAATTACGGTTGACGGATGCCCGTTGGATAAAACATATGCAATAAGTACACATCGGACTTCCAACGGATGGAAAGAGACGTCTAACGGAAAGCAAGATTTTTTTGTACGTTTTGTATCCTCTTTGCATCCGAAAGTGCAGTGGGACCGGGCCTTTAGTGAAATTTTAACCCTTTTGGTTAAAATTCCACTAAATTAAATGTCAGAGTGATGCACCTTTGTCCAGATGCTGATATAATGGTTAATAAGTATGTGCAAAGCTTCAGAGCAAGAGCATTTGTAGAAACAGAGATATGAGACTTGCAGGTAAAAACTTAAGCAAAGCATGGCAATGTCAAAGCCAACACTCGGGTGACCGGAATAGTTCCCCAATTCTATCAATAGTCACCCTAATAAATGGGTTAACAAACTCGTCTCCATGAACCAGGGCTTTTACAGCAAATACATTAACATTTTTGTCATTATAACTCAACTTATTAATAGAGTAGGCAGTAAGCAAACGAAAGACAATTGTTAAAAAATTGTTTAAAAGTATATAACATTGCTTTTCAACAAAAACCTTGTAACCGCAGCTTAAAACAAGCTGCGGTTACAAGATCTTTGTTGAAAAGCGACGATATAACCTACTGTTGGAGAGTAGAGCTTACCTTGAGACAAATGCACACCCATGGCCTATAGGATACACTGTGCCAGAACAACAGTTCTTAACTAGAGTGGTTGTGGGTCCTAACTTCAAACAACCAGGTGTCTCTTCATCTAAAATAGAAAGAAAATCTTTAATTCTTTAAGTGTATCCCTTTTGTCTTGAGAGAAAAACACATCCATGACCTATAGGAGGTTTAATCCCATTTCGTCTACTCCCTATTCGTCTACTCCCAATTCGTCTACTATTTTTGACATAAGTCCCATTTCGTCTACTCTTCTATACTTTGTATATCAATATGATATATGATTTTTATCAAAATGTTTGCATTTTTATTTCATTTGTGAATATATTGACTTAATTTATTTTCTTAAATAAAAAATAATGTTATTTATTGATGATTTGACATGAAAGTAGACGAGTTGGGACAGTAGACGAATTGGGACTCAATGCACTTAAAAAACAGTTGACGAAATGGGAGTAGACCAATTGGGATGTTACCCTATAGGATACACTTTACCAAGACAACACTTCTTAATGAATGTGGTGGTGGGTCAAAACTTCAAACAACCAGGCGTCTCTTCATCTAAAATAGTTCAAAAATATTAAGTAAAGCGAGATGTGTTTGTGTCTTTGTGAAACACTAATGCTCCAAAAATGGCTTTTTAAGAGTTGATAACAGTTTGCGGATGATCTTAGGAATTTCCTATTGCATGGAGCAGATAGATATGATTGAAAGAAGGTTACACAATGTATAGTGCTCCAACGATAATCAGGTTCCCGCCAAAAATATAGATCATACCCATTTGATAATGAAAGGTTAGACAGATCAAAACACAATTATCGCAATTATCGCAATGAAAACAATGATTATATTGTTAGTATGATTCTCTCCACATACAATGTACCTGTGTCTGTGGTGTAACGGTTAAACAGTTGGCGCTTGACCACAGGAAAGGAGCTCTTTTTTAACGGTGTCGGTTCGATTCGACACATAGCCATGTATTTTTTTCTTATTTTTTTCCATTATGTGCGTTTTCCTTGTTATGTTTTTGTTCCTTTCACATTTGTAAATAGATGTATATTCTTTATTTTCAATGTAAACCATTCGACTGCTGAACGCAATACTGGTCTAAGTCACTTTTCATGATTTTTCAGGAGAAGGAAAAAACATTCCCATTTTGTCAAAACTGAATAAAATGGTCTAAATTTTTGATATGATATAATCTTATAGACAACATTAAATGACATATATTATATAATTCAAACAAATAAATAATAAGAGAGAAATATGATTTTATTGACTTAGCATAGTATTGCAGGGAAATATTAGCCATTTTTAACCCACATTTTGAATGCAATACTAGTCCAAGTTGACTTAGAATAGTAATGCATGCATAAATTGAATAAGTGATACAAAATTATTTACTGCAATACTATTCTATCTTTTTTTCTCCTTTTCTTGCAAAAGTTTTTAGACAATATAGATTAGTTTTACCCTTTCCTGAACAACAAAATAGTTGTGTGGTTTAATTTGAAAGCTGCCACAGATGGCAAAATGGGTGCTAATGAAGTTAGAATTTATATTACTCTAAGGCATAGAAAATATTGAGGCAAAATGACAATATGCTGGACATTAGAATTTTCTCCTTTTACCTGAATGTTTTCCCAATCATTTTATTGCAACCATTCATAGAAAAGGAGAGTTATTCTGGTCAACCAGGCATTGGCATTGGCTTAAGTAAAGAATTAACATGCAAGTGCATAATTATCTCTGTTTCTTATTAACCTATATGCTCTGAAACTTTGTACAGGCTATTGTGACCATAATATCATAATATATGGTATGAAAATATGCGTCTCTTTTATTTTTATGGAATAATTACCTTTTTCAGACATAAATATTTTGCTGAATTTTTTATATGCATCTGTCATAATTTTCTTCTGTTAGACAAACTTAAAATGCACATCCGTTTGTGACCATAATATTTGCCTCTATACAAAGATTCATTACCTTGATATTTAATTTAATGGAATTTTAACCCATTTCGGACATCGAATTTTTTTCACTGTCCAGCACTTGATAGTCACACTTTGCTGTCTTCTGACAGCTCTTGGTCTATTAGGAATGACAGACCCCGCTTTTGTTTGAGACAGATTTTAATTATGAAAGAAGATGAAACTAGTAATTGGGCAATTTAAAACTTTTAGATATAAGCTTAATTATCCATTCTTATTGTTTATTCATGAAACTTGTTGTTCAAATGAATGTTAATGAATTATTTTGTTCATATAATGTCATTAGTCCCCCATTGGTTACCGGCTGTAGGACAAGGGTTGTCCAATTCTTTCTATGTCTGTCTATCATTCTGTCTGTAAAATTCTGTATGTTTACAATTTTTGTCCAGGTCATATATCCGAGAAGGGTTGCAGAAATTCATTTCAATTTCACACATGGAACAACCATAATCTGAGTGAATGACTGAATGTCATGCTCAAAGTCCAAGACTCTAGCATGTTTTTAGTTATTCCCTTTTTTAGCTCACCTGAGCATGTAGTGCTTGAGGTGAGGTATTGTTATCGATTAACGTCTGGCGTTTGTCGATCCACACATCAACCTAAAAATCTTCTCCTCCTAAAGTTTGTGGAAGAACCCAACCAAATTTCATAGATATGGTTCTTGGGTCATCCTCTTACAATAATACTTCAAAGAATTTGAATCAGGGGCAGAGTGTGGTCAAAAAGTAGGTGAAATTTTCTATTTGCTCTAGGGGCAACAGTGTTTGCTCTATCATTGTGAAAATTGTTCAGAATATCTTGATGATATCTAGGTCATGACAAAAAGTAGGTCATGCCAGGTCAAAACCTATTTAGTCACAAGGCCAAATATTATAATATCCTTCTTTTTGGTCTGCAAGTGCAAATTTTGGCCCAATTAAATAAAAAAGTTCCCAACTGTTTATCTTCATGATATACAGGTTATGTTAAGAAGTGGGACATGCAAGGTCAAAAACTAGGTCACAAGGTCAAATCTTGTTTTTTCTGTTGGATTTGGAATTATAGTAATACCTCAATCATTGTGAAAATCATTCAGAATAATTATCTTGATGTAATCTGGGTTGTGTCAAAAAAGGGTCATGCAAGGTCAAAAACTAGGTCACTAGGTAAATCTTTTATTTGCTCTAAGAAACACAATCATTATTTGCTCAATCATCGTGAAAATTGTTCAGAACTGTCACCATGACAATATCTAGGTCATGATAAAAAAGGGTCAAGTGAAGTCTAAAACTAGGTAACTTGGTCAAATTATATTTTTGCTACAAGAACGAAAATCTTTTCTCAATCATTATGGAAATTGTTGAGAATGTTTATTTTGATGATATCTAGGTCATGTAAAAAGTAGGTTATACAAGGTCAAAAACTAAGTCACTTTGTTAAACTACTTTCTTCTCTTGAAACATGATATTTACTAAATCATTGTGAAAATTACCCAAAATATTAATCTTGATGATAACTAGGTCATAAAAGTTGGTCATGCAAGGTCCAAAATAAGGTCACTATGTCAAGTATTGTTTTGCCCAAAATGTCAACTCTATTACTATCAATTTTTTCACAGCATACACAGAAACACGGTTTGAGACTATTGTAAAATTTGTTACTAAAATACATTTATGTAGTAACAAATCGAGGTGAAGGTTTGTTTGCTCCACAAAAACCAGCCTAAAATGCGCGCATGACGAAACCATGCTTGCATACTGTATGAGAATTGTTACTGAAATAGTAACAAATCGAAGGTGGAGGTTTGTTTGCTCCGCGCACTAGGTGTATTTCAAAATGGATGACTAAAATAGTCTCAACCCGTGTTTTTCTGTGTATTGCTGCAAGTATCTTGATGTTAGCTGTGCCATGTAAATAATTGGGTCAAATGATGTCAGAAACTATGTACAATGATCTTAGTGGTCTTCATTGTAATAATGCTGAAGGTAGTCCAAATTCAAAATCCTGGTTATAATGCAGGCAATATGGACTGGGATACAAATTCAGGGTATTATTGTCACATGTGTAATTTAAAGATATTGTGGAAAAAAAATTACAGATAGGACTTGAGTCCATTCTATTTGAATTCCTTCTGCTCTTGGTGTCCAAAATTTGGCCCAAACATTGTCAAAATTGTTTGGATTGTTTATCTTGAATGATATCATTGAAAAATCCTTAAAGCTCTGTAATTATGCATTTTGTATGTCTCTCATAACAGTGATTGGGAAAGACATTATTCAAACGGTTAATGTCACTTCTTCTTAGAAAATCAATGCAACATTTTGAAAATTGGTACTAATTATAGGGTGAAATTGCTCTCATTCTTATTTACAGGTCCCTCTAAGGTGAGCGATCCAGGGCCATCCTGGCCCTCTTATTCTCGGAAATTTTTCTCATCAACAACTTTTTCTTTTCTGGATCAATTGATTTTAAACTAAATATTTTGATAGAACATTATATTAATATATTAATAATTATACATTTTGTTGTCTGCAGCAACTTTAAGTTTTGAGCAGTCCAAAGATTAGGAAAGGGTAACTTATACAAAATGATGTATAACTTGACCCTCCTTTCTCCTAATATCATCTACCTATTGAACAGTTTGATTCAGAGCTTTCAAGAAAATAAAAAATACTGAATGAAAACTGTACAGACTGAAATTCAAAGTTTGCTTTGTTGTTAAATTGCTCCTCAGCAAAGTTGTTGGTTGATATTTTGCAGATCTCTGCTGAGATAAATTTAGTCTTCTGTCAATATAATCATTAATGATTTCAGTTATTCAAAATTGTAAGTCAACAAGGGAGTACCACAGTAATAGTACTTGGATCAATTTACCTTCATCTGTTATTTTAGCTAAAATATGGAAGCTTACTTTGCATTTTGTACTCCTTGTTGGTCACTTTTGTTATTTACTTGGAAATTGTCAAGTTTCGTACAATATTGTTACACTATTTCTACTATATTTCAAAATAATTTGCCCTGGAATATGCTTATATGTGAACCAGGATGATTTGTGTTTAAAGTTTAATTTAGTAAAATTTTCAAGTGGGTCATAATTATATTAAGTGAATCCAATATTATAGTTTTATGCATTCTATTTTATAACAAAAATGCTTTGTTTAACATTGTGACCACTTTCCTAGCCTAGTGTATTTCTTCATAGAACTATGTATGAAAAGCATGAATGATGATGATGATGATGATGATGATGATGATGATGATGATGATGATGATGATGATGATGATGATGATGATGATGATGATGATGATGATATCTTATACATCGAAGTTAATAAGTAAATGAACTAGATTTGGCTCTGACAAATCAATAAAATGTAAAAAATAAGATACATAGATTAATATTGCATTCAAACTTTGGTACAGTTTCATACATTTTTTCACTGCAATACTAGTCCAAGCCAACTTGAACTTGTATTGCAGGGAATAAATGTTAACAATTGAGATAGACTTTAATGGAATTATTGAATATCTCAAAAATCTTTTTGAATTCAACTCTAAAATTTTGTCAGTATATGCGTCTATGATAAACACAAACATTGATGACAAAAACTCATTTTCGCCAAAAAGTGACTTAGAACAGTATTGCGTTCAGCAGTCGCATTGTCAAACGTAAAAATAGGCTCAATAAAGTTTAAAAATGCTGCAATTGCAGGTAGATCTTAAATGAGCTTGACATTTTTTTATGCTTTTCTATGTAGAAAACAGTTTGTGAAATGAAAACATGCTTATGACAAGCAGTTTCATTTTTTCGAATAAATAAATGAAAAAAGTCATGATCTTTTATTTTGTGGGCTGTCAAAAAGCGTCATTATGTGAAAATGGATTAAATGTTTTTTATTCACAATATATAAAGATGCAATACATTACAAAACATAAATTTAGTAGCCTGATAAAGGTGTGGAACTATTACTTCGCCAAACGGCAAACATTTAGACTGCTCAAATTTTAAAGTTTTCTTGACTGAAATTGGCGATTTTCCGAAATTATCTTATAAATCTATAAAAAATCATAAAAGAGTCTGCTTTCTTCTCATCTTTTTTTCTAAAAGGATAAAACAAAATACATTTGTAAAACAAACAAGAGGACCATGATGGTCCTATATCGCTCACCTGAACCAAGATGATATGAGCCACAGATTTGTTCAAATCAATTACTTGTGACTTTAAGACTGAAAACAAACTTATGGTTAACAACATTGTGTCCAAATTTTGTCTCGGTTTGTCACTATTTGTGGTTGTTAGAGTAAAAACAGTCCAAAACGGCAAATTTGTCAATTTGAAGGGCTCAGCAAACT